>CM034356.1:67721568-68321568 GCA_019925275.1 Mytilus edulis
CACTTGTCTCAGATCAACCATTTCCTATATACCATAATATAACACAAGGTGTTATATTCAGGTAGTCGAAGTATATAGGATCATATAGGAATTTTTTTTCTGAGACAAGTGCCTGTGCAAAATTCTATGAAAAACTGTCCATGTCTTACAATACCACTAAATTATACGTATCATTTACAGATCTCTGTGTTTTAATTAATCACTGTAACGTGTTACAAAGCAAATAATTAAATACAAAACACAATCTCAAAAATACAAAAAAAAAAAAACACCCAAAAAAAACCGGAAAAATATAGTGTCCCTATCGTCTGTATTCTAATTTTACAAATCTTAGAAGCGGAAGTGCGCATGCCAGAAGGCGGAAATTTTGAACAATTTTTGTTTTGTTTTGAGGGACTGATTTTTTTCTTCTTTAAAATGAGTGAGGAGAATGAATGGGAACTCAGTAAGGAAAATGTGCAACCAATCCGCCAAGGGAGACACTTTTCAAATCTTTCAGCGTCGCTGCAATCATCAGAAGACCAACTGGCACAGATTAGAAAAGAGAAACAGTAAGCATGATAAAATTTATAAATCCCTTTTAGAATTCTATAGCCTGAGCTATTTTCCAAATTTTGCCAACCTTTATAGATTGACATCAAAACATTGATGCATGTCTTTGAAATCTGACCCACTAGCTTACCACCCTGGCCAAACTTCCCATTTGCATCAGCAAGGCTAGTCAACAGGTCAATGTCCTCTTTAAGGTACAGTATTCGACAATCGATTGATTTCGAAAAGAGTTGATTTTTATGCCCCACTATGCCCCACCTACGATAGTAGAGGGGCATTATGTTTTCTGGTCTGTGGCTTCGTTCGTCCGTCTTTGCATCCGTTCAGGTTAAAGTTTTTGGAGGGTGGTAAAGGGTTATTTTTGTGCAACGTGATCGCCGTTTTTTATTTCACATTCAACGTGTTTTTACTTTTTTATTTGACGTTCAGTCGTGCAAGACGGGTGCCTCGTTCAACGTGTTCTGCTTATTTAATTTTACGTGCATTGTGATTTTCAAAGTCTTATTTTGCGTGCTCGGTATTTTTCAAATAAAATTCAAACACTTGACAGGGATCGTCAAGAAATACTTTTTAAAAACAGTAAACCAATTATATCATAAATTTGTATACTAAATCTGGAATATCAAGTAAAACAAAGAGTTAATATATACAAGAAGACAGTGATTCAGTCACAAAAGGTTCACATAAAAGTATTTATTTTTCGTGCAACGTTCATTACAGAAATTATTTCACGTTCAACGTGAGATACATTGTAATGTCTTATTTCACGTTTTTTCGTGCAAGTACCCCCCCTTTACCACCCTCTTTTTGGTCAAGGTAGTTTTGGATGAAGCTGAAGTCCAATCAACTTGAAACTTGGTACACTTGTTGCTTATGATATGATCTTTCTAATTTTAAAGCCAAATTAGACTTTGGACTCCAATTTCACGGTCCACTGAACATAGAAAATGAAAGTGTGAGTTTCAGGTTAAAGTTTTTGGTCAAGGTAGTTTTTAATGAAGCTGAAGTCCAATCAACTTGAAACTTAGTTCACTTGTTGCTTATGATATGATCTTTCTAATTGTAAAGCCAAATTAGACTTTTGACCCCAATTTGAAATTCACAGTCCACTAAACATAGAAAATAAGAGTGGGAGTTTTAGGTTAAAGTTTTTGGTCAAGGCAGTATGTGATGAAATTGAAGTCCAATCAACTTGAAACTTAGTACACATGTTCCCTATAGTATAATCTTTCTAATTTTAATGCCAAATTAGATTATTACCCAATTTCACGGTCCATGGAACATGGAAAAGGATAGTGCGAGTGGGGCATCCATGTACTTTGGGACACATTCTTGTTTCTTCAGGTTTTAATTTAATTCAATTAAAAAGAATGAATTGAACAGACACATTAATGATCGATTTATTCAACAAATCTTTAATGATACATGTAGATGTCACCGAGGGCCAGTGTGGCATGCTTTTTGCTAGGGGGGACTAACTATGCATGCTTGACCCAAGGGACAGGGGGTCAGTCCATAAATAGACTTACGACAGACAAGTGGCAAAGTTAATACTCTAAAACGTTTAACAATTTAATAAATTTATAACAATATATGCCAAAGCTAATTCCAAATAATTAAAACAAATGCACTAAAGAATTTAAATGTCACTGTTCGTAAGAATTGTCTAATCACTTCTGTATAATCACTAGCTGGAATTGTCCGAAATGCACTTATAAGAAGAAATTGTCCAAATAGTTATTTTCCTTAGATAGAACTGGCTCCAGGGTTGAAGGTCTTGATCCGATGAGTTGTTGGTCTTTCCTTTGTTGTCAGTTTGATGGCGTTACAATGTTTCAGATGATCGCTAGGCAATCTGTTGTTACTGATCGTTGAATAACCAAGACTGGAATAAGACGGTACTCTGCAGGATCACTCCAACTCCTTCACGCTTCTAACTGTTGTAACGGTGACTGTGACTTAGTTGTTGTATAGTTAAGTTTGAGTCTGTTCTAGTTGTTGGGTCTGAAACCACATCCTTGATAGCTAATGAATATCCTGAGTTGCCGCGCCAGTTGGATACTGAAGAGCGAAATGTTTGGTTACAGTTGTGAAGCTGACTTCTTTTCTCCTACTTGACTTTTAGGTACTCTGTTCCTGGAACTCACTTACTGTCCTTACTGGATGGTCACCTAAGTGACTATGATGTTACTGTCCCTACATGATGCTTCTCTGGTGACTCACTAGTGACTTTTTCCCTACTGTGACTGTGACTAATAGTGAAGTATCAAAATTTCTACGAACTATTTATACCAAAACTGAAAAGAACTCCAGCTGAGACATAAATTTCAAATTAATCCGAGTAATAATGATTTTGTATACAAAATGTCAAATGTAAAAATATGAATAGTGAAACTAAGATCAAATGCAATTAAAGGATTAAACTCTAATTATCAAATGACATGTGTCTGCCTAATTAACAAGATTTACAATTACTAGAAAAGAGATACTCAAAGACATTTGTGACATATACAAATGTTTCTAATTAGCCGTATGTGATTTAATTAAATTACAATTTAATTAGAAAACTGAAAAATAAACTTAATTTCTAAATAAAGCCAACTTTTGACAATAAACATATAATTCTAAAATTATCTAACATATAGAAAATTAGATATGAAATACTGAAAAATACTAAAAATTATGTTTGATACACCGGGAGGGAAAATGCACCTATGACATAGATACAATCGATAATGATTGAACATTGTTTGTCGCTTCAATGAACTTAATCTATTAATGAAATAGACTCGATCATAACGATTGATACGATCGATAACGATTGAGCAATGTTTGTCAATTCAATCAACTCAATGCAGATGTGTTATGACAAAGACTCGATCGTAACGATTGAAGGTCATATGTCGAATCAATCAACTCAATGTGTTTTGATGAAGACTCGATCGTAACGATTGATACGATCGAGAACGATTTAACATTGTTTGTGGATTAAATCAACTCAATGCATATGTGTTATGTCGAAGACTCGATCGTAACAAACGATACGATCGATAACAATTGAACGTCATATGTCGAATCAATCAACTCAATGTGTTTTGATGAATACTCGATCATAACGATCAATACGTTCGATAACAATTGAACATTGTTTGTTGAATCAATCAACTCAATGTGTTTTGATGAAGACTCGATCGATACGATCGATAACGATTGAATGTCATATATGGATTCAATCAACTCAATTTGTTAATGGTAACTATAATAAATTTTATTAATAAAGATTAAACAAAATAAGGTGTATTACTGTATTTCCCACTACATTGGTTGTACTAAAAATTATTTTCAATATTGTGACAAGCACACTAATATTAATATTTTTAAAGAAATTTTTTTATTTTTAATTCATTTATAATTTCTTTCTTTATATTATGTTTACTTTAAATGACTTCATTTCTGAGATGTCAAAATACCCTTGATGTATTGACAAGTTAACAGGAACCAATTCCCTCTCCTATCAATATGATGACCTTTTGATCATGGAACTTCTATGTTCTGATCAAGCAACATCTGCCACATTAGCTAGAAAGACTATTTAGAATTGCTATCAAAGTGTTCAGACCAGAGAGATTCAGACTAAATGACATAACATTAACAGAATTCGCGAAAAGTGTCAGTCCTCAGTATTTTACCATCAAAATTTTGTGTAGGACTGACACAATTTTAGTATTTTTCAAAAGAATTAATAGTAAGGACCAGTAGATTTTCTTGAAGGACCACCAGGGGAAAAAAGATTTCGCGAACACTGCATTAAAATAACTAATGATTATAAAATGCAACGCTTAAACTATGCTTACATGAATATTTTACACATGCATTATATATACATGTATGATATATATATTGTTAAAAAATATCATGATGAAATGTAATGTGTAATTTAATTGATTACTTTAGTAATGTAATTGTAATTTAATTAAAATTGTAATTTAATTAATTACATTTCCAAAACTGTGTAATGTGTAATTAGTGTAATTGATCATTTTTGCAATGTAATGTGTAATTTAATTAATTACATTCCAATGTAATTGACCCCAAGTCTGGTTGATGTGCCTTCTAGTGCCGTAGGCTATGTTTATATATCGCCGAGCGGCAACGTAGGCTATGCTATTGTATTAGACTTAGGTTAGTGTTTGATTTAGGGTTATAGTAAGACTGTAATAAATAAGCCTTCTAGCGCCGTAGGCTGTGTCAATATGCCACCTAGTGCCGTAGGCTATTTTATTGTGTCATACTTAGGTTAGGGTAATAGTAAGACTGTATTGAATATGTCATATAGCGCTGTAGACTGTGTTGATGTGCCTTCTAGCTCCGTAGGCTGTGTCTTTATGCCACCTAGCGCTGTAGGCTATGTAATTGTGTCAGACTCAGGTTAGGGTTAGAGTTAGGGCAACAGTAAGACTGTAATAAATATGCAATCTACCGCCATTGACTTGTTGATTTGCCTTCTAGCGCTGTAGGCTATGTCAATATGCAGCCTAGCGCAGTATGCTTTTTTCTTGTGACAGAATTAGGTTAGGGAAAGAGTGAAGGCTGTAAACATGTAATAAAAATGATGAGACTGCATGATCCGTTTTTGTGTCAATATACCTCCAAGCACCGTATGTTCATTGCTGTGTGCTTGAGTTAATAGTATAGTAGAGTTAAAACTAGAGTTAGAGTTAGGGTTATAAAAAAGAAGATGTGGTATGATTGCCAATGAGACAACTGTCCACCACAAGAGACCAAAATGAGGGTCGTAATTGGGGTACCTTCATGACAATAACAGTAAAAATTCTTGCAAAATGACGTTCATGATAATTTTTGGTGCATGACGATAAAATGTACACTTTTCTTTTAGACGATAAACAAATGGTCTGATTTTGACTAATCATGATATTTTTTTACAAAATAGTGGTCACAATAATCATTTGAACCTCTGACGAATCACTATAAGGATATTTTGACGAATCACAGTAAACTTTTAACCAGTTTAACGCTATTATATCTTGACGCCTGATGGTTAAGGGCATTACTACATTACCCTCCAATATTGCAATATTTTGATTGAAAATTGGATTTTGCATTATTTGTTCATTTTGTACAAGTATATGGTTATCTGGTTATGAAATGATTTCAATATGAAAATATAGTTGTAGCAGGGAATGGTGTTAAATAGATGCTGAGCCATAGCTCATAGGTCCTTATGATATTTTTTACCATTTGCAGACAACATGAAAATGTATACATCATATAGGTTTGCAAATTGTCAAAAATATCATAAAAACTGTATGTGCTTTGTTTTAAATTGTCATAATTTGTTCTTTGCTATTAACAACAATATTGCTGTCCCACAGACTGGAAAGTATAACTCAATGTGGATATCAGTATCCCAATCCACATTAACAGTCATTACAACTGGAAGGACGTGCTGGGTCAGCTCCACTTTATGCGCTATCTACGATGCTGGTTTACTGATAGATGGTTCAACAACACACTACTTTCGATGACAGAAACCAATCCAATGCTGTGTCTTACGACTTTAGTCATGATAATGCTTCCTGTCATCGTTATTACTAGGTTCGAGACTCATCGACAAGTACTCTTGTCATCGTGATAATCAGGCTGCCAAGCTGACCAACCTGGCCCTGAATGGAGCCCAGACGGAAAAAAACCAGCAAAATAGTAAACAAACCAAACAACTACTCATGAAAAACCAAGATGGCCGTCTACCAAAATGGTGCCTTCCATCTGTTCCTGACCAATTGTAGAAAATATTTAAAGCTCACCAAACAACTTCAGGCCCAGAGCCAACAGTGAGACTCAGAGGGCTGTAAAGCCAGTCAAGGTTGTTAAACACTTCCATCGTTATAACTGAATGTTGAAAAATAAGAAGTTAACGATTTTGTTTGAATTCACTAGTACAATGTATATATTGAGTTTTCTACTGAAAAGATGATTTCATTGTCTTATGTTTGACAGGATAATGAGGTTTACTTTGTAGATTTATTTAGATTAACTTATCATGTTTTATAAATATATATATATATATTTTAATCATAGACAATTTGAAGATGAACTCAGAACATACAGTGGAGAAGATCCCTTGGAAGTTTGGTATAGGTATGTAAAATTAATACATTGAAATGTTACAAACAGAAACATAGATTCTTTTTCATTGGCCGAATTATAATTAATGCATACAAGCAGGCTGATGCTAACTGATAACTAGTGCAAAGAATTCGCTTTACGGTCCGCCACTTTGCTTTTCCCAACTATCAATAGCCTCATCTAGTGGCTCTGATATCCACAAGAGTCATTTTAAAACTAACTGATGTTCTGATACAAATATTATTGACAATCCCATATATCCACATTTAAAGTAACCTTTACAAAGTTTGATTGCCTCTGCAATGAATCTATAATATCCATAAATGTAAATAATTTCTTTTTTATAATTGTTCATCTAACATATCTAAAATTAAAATGTTATTACAGGTTATTAATATACATTTTGATATACGATCCAAGGTAAACGTAAAACCATGTCTCTTCAAATTGAAATATTTTGTCAAAATGGTTTTGGGGAGGGGTCATTTATCATGGGGAAACCCTGTTATTTCATAGCTTTTTCTATGCTTTTCAGATATTTGGTCTGGACAGAACAGAATTGTGTTAAAGGTGGAAAAGAAAACAACCTTGAAAAGTTATTAGAGAATTATCTGAAACAGTTTACAGAAGAGAAAAGATACCATAATGACCCTCGATATGTGTCAGCATGGATTAGATACGTAAGTTTGGGTGTAATACCATAATGAACCTCGATATGTGTCAGCATGGATTAGATACGTAAGTTTGGGTATAGTTTATTACCATTTATGAGACCTTATCTACATTTGTAAGCTTTGTGACACTAGAAATGTCTCCTTCATAATAATGGCCATTGAAGTTACTGCTACTGTGTATAAAATGTTGAATACCATCAAACTTATGTATGTCATATTCAGTTTCATACGGAAAAGGATTGAAAAAATATTCCCTTGAATTTGAAAGTTGCAGGAACTTAAGCCTACATTTCATTGCTTTAAAAAAATCTGATGTTGAATATATATCTTGGGTGTTACAAAGCATCATGATAATTCATCATTTTCATTATTTATTTGGTGTTTCTAAAATTATTTAGAAAATGTAAGAACTAAGCTTTTTGTAGTCATTATAACATCTAGAGGCAGTCGATTATAGTTCATTGACCTTTCAAAGTTACAAATGATCAGTAAAAAAACATTTTTTACATTTTCTACAACATTACAAACAAAAAATGCATAATTTTTGCTTGATAATCAAATAATTTTCCTTCTTTTATTATTCTAACAGGCAAATATGTGTAAAGATCCTTCCGACATATTTAATTATATGTTTGATCAAAAGATTGGAAATGAACTTAGCTGTTTCTATGAGTCATGGGCCTGGATTCTGGAACAAATGGGAAATACTAAGAAGGCCAATCTAATTTACCAGGAGGGAATTAAAAGAAGATCAGAACCTATGGACCTTCTAGAAAGGAAATACAAGTAAGACTTCAAGATTTTATGTTATTTTGATTAAATGAGTTACATATAGAAAAAAAATCCCATCCCTCTGATTTTCAACTAGATATACTTTAGCTCAGGTGGATTTTATCCTTCTCACACACCCACAGTTACATGAGTTAAGAGTGAGAACATGACTGGACAAACTTCATTAGCCCACATGTAGAAACAGTTTACAGAATTAGGGAAACAGACAGATCAAGTACATAACTTCCTTATAGATGAAAATACAACATGTACTTCTCATCACTCAAATTATGCATATATAATAATGTATCTTGGAGAGAAAAGTAAAACTTTCTTAATTAATATTTTCATTATTCCCCTTAGAATCCCCTAGCTCGATAAAGTCATGGAGTAATCAGTATGTGGAAATTGAAATTTAGATGGAAGGTTTGGACCACAAAATAAGTTTATTCCTAAAAAAATGTTTTTTTTAAAAATCAACCTGGTTTACACCACTTTATTAAATGTGTATATAATTTACTATTTCACTCCTTTCAAAGTTGAAATAAATATTTGAAGGTGTGGTTTGCTTTCTTTGTTTGTCTATACGTTAGCATTCAGATGAGTACCTCACTCAAATTGAAATAAAGACAGCATTCAAGTAAGGTCTGTTTCTTAGGTAATAATTGCATTCTACTGTTTTCATCATATATATCTAATATATATAGAATTGCATTAAACTGTATGAAAGAATATGCGAGGATGCATGTACAGAAAATTTGTAAACATATGCACTACCTTGGAACTATGGCAAAGATATTACTAAATTTTATACAATTTTACAGTAAAAAAATCATAATCTATCTAGTTTAATTTAAAGTTTGAGTGAGTTTCTTGTGGTTGTCAGATAGAAATGAAAAATATTTTGAGGTGTAGTATAGTTGTGACATGTACTGAGAAAAAGATAAAGTCAATGAATTACTTTCTTGTTATATCTTGTACTTTTTCTTGGTCATGTAGCTGTGATTTAAAAAAGAATGCACATGGTCATGAGAATACATATTAAAGATATAATGATTTTTTTTTTAGCAACTTTCAAATGAGGGTAGCAAGAGGCCTAGCAGGTAAAATAATGGATGACGCACCAGAAGAATCAGTTGAGAAAAGGGCAGCACTTGGGCAGCTCAAAACAATGAGTAGGAAAGTGCCAGTGAATAGAGCAGATAACACAGCACTAAGTAAGTCATATAGGCAGAGTTCTTGAAAAGTGGTGGTTTGAAGGTTCTGACTACCAAAATTTCCAAAGGACCAAATCCATTTTGAAATTTTATAATAGAAATAATATCTAGTACTTGCAGTTTTTTTTAAGCAACCCCAGGAAAAAATATGAATTCTAGAACTCTGATACTAAAGGATCATATTCCAAGGGTGTCCATTTAGAGACATTAGCATCATTATCTCTCAATGTCTTAACTATAAAGAAATCTTTTCATAGAAAGCTATTGTTTAAATAGGAAATTTGCTTTAGTCTAGAATTTTAGTTTATTGAAGGACCGTTTGTCTTATTTTAAAATACTCTTTATTTAAAATGTAAAAATATTTGAATAAGCTCTCACCACGATATGGCCTTTTTGTGCTAATGCAGCTTAAAGCAAACAACAATCAATCAATCAATTTAAATACAACGTGCACAACTTGTCTAGACTCAGAAAAATGATTTTAAACTATGCTAAGATCATAACAACTGTGCAATTATTACTTCAAATTCTTACTACTTAAAATTGAGTTATTAACTTATCATTTGAAAATTCATGATGTTTTAATTTTTTCTTCAATTTATCAATAGAACCAAGAGGCCTTGGTCTTCAGTCTATAAAACCAGCACAAGTTGGACAATCATTTCAAATATTTAATGATGAGAATCAAGACCCATCATTGCCAGGGCAACAAGGAGACTGGTCAGATGTTCCTACTAAAGCAGCTGTCAATAAAGAAAATGAAAGAAAAGCAGGAGTATGGAGCAAAGCTAAGGTGAGATCACAAAGACAATTGGATATTTTTTTTTTATTTTGTAAGTTGTAGATGGAGAAAGGTGAAGAAGGTAAATATGATCACATGCTGTATATCGAACAACTTGAATTTTAATTATACCCAAACTTAGCAATGAACAGTTACTGCTGAAGTCATTTAATGTATCTTTTGGTTGTAGTTTAAAAAAAATATAAAATGATTATTAGTTGGGAGAGCAAACTGACTTTTTAAATTGTTATTTGGGAGTATTTTTGCTTTTTATACCAAACAACCTTCATAGCTGAGCATACTATTTATAAAACTATTTTGTGAAAATATGAAAATGTTTAAGACTTTCTTTCAAACATTTGACGATCTGCTTTGTAGATACCATGTAAAACAGTGGCACCACCACCGACACCATCCTTCACACCATTTATTGACGAGACTGCTGATCAACCAATGGCGTAAGTAATTTTTACTTACCTAATGTTTACATTAGGAACAGAAATGTCCAAAGATTTGATTCATTTATAGATAAAGTAAATAGTTATTGACAAATTTCCACTAAACTTCATAGCATATCTATCATGTGAAAATAAATTTACCTAGTAATGCAAGATTTTAAGTAGTCTTTAAGGACTGGTCAGTCTGGTCTCTCAAACGTCATTTTCATGGTTTGTTGGTCAATTTATGTTTTTGTGATATTTACACCATACAACACTTCCATACACCATGTTGACCTATAATATTTGAGAAACTAAAAGAAAATAATACTGTTAATTCATTTAGTTGGCACTTCCGTCTTACATAGAACACTGTATTCAAGGCCAGCAAAAAAAAATCTATAATTAAATTGATATTATTATCTATTTTTAGGACACCAAGGAAGTTACCTGAAGTTGGAAATCAGGTTTTGAGGTAAGAAGGGATTTCATTCTGCAAAAATTTCTTTGTCATATATATGTTCTGTAAGAAACATAGAATTGTTTTTGTTTGTTTACGGATTTTTTTTTCTCGCTGAGCCACAACTTGCAATCCCAGCATTTAGGGAGTTAATTGAATTTGAATTGTATGCAACTGGTGAAGAAACTTGATGATTGGCTTCCCATATCCTGAATACTGTTGAATAAGCATCCTTCATTTTATGTCAGATTTATATACAGTTGCTTTAATTTGAATTATCATTCATTTGCTTAAAAATCCTTACAAATTGGCATCAGTCAGTTTTGAGATAGTGTCAACAGAGTTTGAAATATGTAAGAAGGATGAATCTCAGCTATATACTTATACTTAAATGTGAATATTCAATGCCACAATGATATTTCTTATTTTTCAGTGCTCGTAAACCTCTCAAACATACTGACAATTTACACAATCTAAGACATGAGACAAATGATCCTACTCAGCGATCTATGTATTGTAAAGATAAGGTATATTGTGGAGCTGAAGAGTATTCATTGGAAGAAATAAGAGCAGCTAAATGGTTCTCCAAAAAGAAGAAAGAAGAAGACAAAAGAAGATTAGAGGAAGAACAACAATTGATTGATGGTAAACATATTTTATAAGTCATTTAATACATGAATATTCTTATCCTATTTGCCAATATATTCTTGTATCCGATATTCAATTACCTGATAAAATTGGCATTTAAAATATAGGGAAGCATTTGGTGTTTTGAAATAATATTACAATTGTCGATACATTCGTTTAGCCGATATCCCATTAGGTAGAGTCTACTGTATTTGCTCCATATTATGTTTTTGTGAGTTATTAAATCAAATGTCATATTCTTGATTACTGAATACTCTTGATCTCTTTCTATCAATTACCATTTTTACACCAAAATTAAGACTGCTTAAAAGATCTGAGAAAAGAACAAGGAAAATAATGTCTTTTCTGGTTACGTTAGATTTTCAAAATTATGTTAATTGACTGAAATTTCAATATACATTGATGGCGATTAAAAAAAAATCTCCCAATAAAATGACCTGAATCATTTCTTAACAATCAATAATTTGCTGTTCTCCCTCCAGTAAGTCATTATTTATCTTCATATTTTTGTATCCTAACAGAACAGAGAGAGCAGTTAAGACGTAACCAACTGATGCTTCAGCAGGAGGCAGAACAATTCAGAATGCGTCAACAAACATTACAACAGGAACATCAGGCTATACTAGAGCAATGTAAATCAGAAATACAAAGACAACAGGAGGAATTCAAAAGGGAAAGGTATTTCATTCTTTTTTCATTGAAGAGTTTGACTGCATTAATTGATTAAGTTTTATAGACCCGTCTGTATCTCAGATACTTAACTCAATATGTCAACTATATTTTGTGTATAGAATTATTGTAAGGTACATACATATCCATCAATCAAGGTGCATCTGTATATGAATCATTTTCATAGTTAATCAGTTATTGTTAGTTTGTGTGGTCAGGTCCATTTCACAGTTACTGTAAACAATAAGTCAACTATTACCTTGAGAGCTTGCGCCTTATAAATTGATACTTTGAATTTTAAGTTGAGTTAAGGTTAGCATGACGTGCGTCACATTAGACCTATCATCGGTTGGTTGTTCTCATCAAAGTTCAAATCATTCATCCATCTATCAAGTAATTTACTTGCCAACTTCCTCAAGCAAAGTCAACATGAACTGTTTTTGTTTGTAAATTTCCTGTTCATTTAATTATATATATAATGTACTGGGTATTGAAACTGCTATTCTATCAGGCAAAGTTGACCTAAGACAATTTTGAATGTGCTTTATGATGTTTTACATTTTGACTTCAGAGTATTTAGTCCTAAATGTAACTGATGAAGATTTTCCCTGAAACATGACATGTGTGCACAGAAATCATTTTGAATTTATGAATTATATATTGTTAGATTCTAGTTTTCCAATTCTATTTACATCAACATCATCATAACATATATTTATTATACTATGTTACCAATTTGTAAATAATCAGTGTTAAATTTCAAATGGTATAATTTAGAGAAATGATGATTCAAAGACAAAAGGAAATACTTGAAAAAGAAATAGAAGAAAGAATGAATGCAGGTTTAGCAGCAGCTGCAGGTGGTGGAAATAGGTTTGTTTTATTTATCTATGTTGGTTTAGATATTCAATCCATTTTATACTAAAGTTACTAAGGGGGATTAACTCTGATGTACGGGTTTTATGTAATGTGATAAAATTTGAACTATCTGAACTTTTATTTGATTTATATATTCAACTGCCAACAAAGGGTAAAAATATAGTAGTGTCAAGGTAAATCAATCTGGGTTATAATGACAGAGATAAAAATTGAAAACACGACATTGTTTGTGAATCATGTGAAGAGATTAATTTTTGGGTACTTACAGGGAGAAAAGCAGCTCCAAACAGTTAAACTTTGTTGAAATGAATGAATCTTCATCAAGACCAACACAGAACAGCATATTACAGACACAGAGCCCCCTTGACACATCATCCAAGAAGCCATTAAATTCTCTGAGTGATATGACTGATACTAAAGTTTCTCCTTCTCTCTCTCGTGGTAACCAGGAGAATTCTTTAGAAAGGCCATCGCAACGGTGTACAGTACCAAGTATTTCATTTCAGTCAGAAAAACCTTCCTTGCCTAATGTTTTCCAGCCAAGAGCTAAGCAAGATTGTTCTTCAGTGAAACCTGCTGAGAAGGTCCATCCAGCACAGGGTCATCTTAGCTTGTCAGAAGTTCAAAATAACAGCTACAGAACACCTATTAACAAGTCAATGGCTATGAGTTCTGCAGGAGGAAGAAATAGTGGTGGCAGACAGGTATATGCACTTCACCTCTCATTATCGAGATTGGTTCCTGACACATTTTGTATGGATTATACAGAGTAAAATCATCATGAACAATGCAATACAATACAAAGACTGTTATTGTCAATTATGATTGTAAACTAATGAACGTAATTTTGAAGAAAAAAAATTGTGAGGATAGCTCTTTAAGGTGGTACCTAACACTACAGGGAGATAACTCTGTAAAATCAGCTAATTGTTTTAATTACGTTGTGTTGTTAAGGGAACATTAAGCTTCTCAATGATCAAAATTAGTGTTTGTCAAACTGCTATATAACCAGTGTAATTTTTCTGATAAATTGGTTGGTTCAAATTTTTTGAAATTTTGATATTTTTGTCAAACGGTCAAAGTAAATACTTTGTCAAAATTTTATGAAAATTAAACGAGCCAAATTAATTTTCGTGAAGGTGTTGGGTACCACCTTAAATTTTGAAAAGATGAATGGGGCCATTCTTTGGCTTTTTTCTACATTAACATAAAATAGACAAAAATACCTATAAATTACATTTTTTATAAGTTACCTCCCCTATATATGCTAGATTTATCAATTCAATTTCAACAAAAATATGAATAATTATATCTTAAGATTACATACAAATGGCAAAATAGCATTCCTGTATCAAAATTTACTGACCTAATTAAAAATCTAGATCTTTTGTGTTCTGCTTTTTTACTACATAAAATCGCTGAAGACATCAATACAACTTTGAATTAGAAAAAGTTTAGATTTTGTGGTATATAGGAATTATTTAAAAGATTGATAGACAATCAGATTGATAAGTTATACTTTAACACAATATATAATATATTTTAGAGCATGTCTGAACCTTCCCCTACAGTTAACACAAAAGAAGCCATGCAGTTAGTGATGGGAATGTTTAATGCATCACTAGCTATTGATGCAAATCTTGGTTGGGAAGATGATGATGATGACAATATGGTCACAGCACCTCCAGGTAATATTGATAGAGATGAAAGTCTGAAGAATAACTTCTACTGGAATGAAAATAGAAAAAGGATATAATCTTATTGTTCAGTATAATTAAGATGTAAAAGTTTAAGGTTTCAAAATGGTGGTATAAATCAAACATTATCTATAAACTTTAAGTTGGAAAAATGTTATTTCTCTGTGTAATGAATACTGTTAAAACCTGTTCAATTTCTAAAAATTGCAGTTTGATCTGGTTCTCAAGCAGTGTTCTCCCCAGAATTTTCGAATAGCACCAAGGAAATATTAACATAGCACTGGTTTTCAAAAAAATGTGATCTATTTAAGGAATGACTGTAATATTTTTTCTGTCTACGAAGAAATAACATAAAAAATTTGGTGCATACTGAATAACGCGCGTAGCGGGTTATTTAACAGTGTGTACCACAGTTTTTATGTTATTTCGAATAGACAGAAAAAATATTACGGTCATTTTTTATAATTTAATTCTAAATTCCATTTTAAACTGTAGAAAACCTTGAAAAAACGTTGATGATGTCACGGTCACATGACTAAATTATGTCTATGGTCTGATAACAAAATAACGTCAGCCAATCAGAAGACGTGTTACATCCAAAATTAAATTATTATAAAATCATACAAGAAAGCACCATGGTAGAAAATATAGCACCAAGGTACACAGTGCTTTAAGACCCTGCAGAGAACACTGTATGAAGTTCTTTAAGCAAAAGGACCACTACATCTGGTGTATGATATGATTGTTAGGTGTCTGTCTGTCTAGCAAAGTTCATCTGACCTTGACAACATTTCCATACAATATTTATTATGTGATACTTGAAGTGAAACCTTTATATCACAGACTTTCAACATAAATTCAATCATATAACAAAGCAGGCGATCCATATCAGTATGTGCACTCTTGTTAATCTTTATGAATGTGTGATTTTGTATATTCTTTGATTGTTGGGATGTTTAAAAACTTATTCAACTGTTGTTTGGTAATCTTTTAATATGCTAAGTAAATTTCATTTATAGTATCACAGCCTCCTGTTTCCAATGCTCCATTTACAATATTTACTGATGACCAAATGGATACTGGTGAAAGGAATGAAAATGCTGTAAACAGGTACTTTAAATGTGTAATACAGATTTAGTTAAAACAACTTTTCAGATAAAAATCTGACATCAAGGGTTCAAATATACTTCCATGACTACACTTGACCATAGTAAATATTTTGTTGCCAGGAGAATCATATATAAAAGTTTGTTTAATTTATATAAAAAAGAAAGAGATAAAACTCAATAACATATCAACTGTACTTTGCCGTAAACCAAATATCGATACTTTGATTGCAATGTACCAAAACAGTTTGATACTACTTATTATATCTTGATATCATATGTTTTATTAGCAAAGTTTTATTTAAGGTGGTACCCAACAATTGCAATAAAATTAATTTGGCTCGTTTAATTTTCATAAAATTTTGTCAAAGTACTTACTTTGACCCTTTAACAAAAACATAAAAATTTCAAAAAATTTGAACCAACCGTTTTGTCAGAAAAATTACACTGGTTATATAGCAGTTTGACAAACACCAGTTTTAATCATTGAGAAGCTTAATATTCCTTTTACAACACAACATAATTAAAACGTTTAGCTGACTTTACAGAGTTATCTCCCTTTAGTGTTAGGTACCACCTTAACCATAAACTATTGAGTTGGTGGGACATTTCATTAAGTAGCCAATGGAGTTTATAAAGAAGTTATGATATTATGAGTGAATAATGTTTTTGTGTGCAGGTTATCAAATAAATCAACAGACTTTATTGGTCAAAGGAAGAAAGGTTTAAACCGAGGTGGACTACAGTCAGTTAGTAAAGACAACTTTGAGGTATTTAGCATCATGATAATGAAGATCGTTTTTGTTTCTTTACACGTAATATTATACAATTACTGTCTTTTGATGAGGTACATATGCGGTTTTATTGACTTTTGAAAAAATGATATTCACTGAGGCCGACGGCCGAAGTGAATATCAGTTTTTCAAAAGTCAATAAAACCCCATATTTACCTAAACAAAAGACAGTAATTTTTTTATTCCATAGTCCGAGAGAAGAAAATGTATCTAATGACAAACATATACCAATTTTTTTTACATGAAACATTTTACCATAACGTTGCATGTAAAAGCGTGTGACGTTTAGCGCGGTGAATAACACTTTCACAGGTGAATATGCTTTTTTATTCAAAATCTAATTCATATAGAAAAGCCTACTAAAATAATACCAATATAGAATAATGACAGTTATTTACATCTGTTTTTGTCCGTGCTATAAAGTATAGTCAAATATATGAGATGAACCGTTTTCC
The DNA here is from genome assembly GCA_019925275.1 of Mytilus edulis. Taxonomy (NCBI): domain Eukaryota; kingdom Metazoa; phylum Mollusca; class Bivalvia; order Mytilida; family Mytilidae; genus Mytilus; species Mytilus edulis. The sequence goes on from CM034356.1 coordinate 67,738,856, forward strand.
TTTGTGTATTCTTTATAAATCATACAACGTCACAATCTAGTGAAATTCAGGAAGGATAAATCTGATAGCTTACTTTGGAAATGTATTACTACATTAAGTTATTGTTACCCTGTTTATTTCACACATAATAACCTTTTAACTGTTAACCTTTTTTTGCAAATTTTTTTCTCTAAGAGAATCAGTGCATTAAGACTGTATTTATGCTAACAAAAAAATAACCATACATGGTCATTTTCAAATTTGTGTCCTGTGTGATATTAGGAAAAAATAGATTGAAATAAAGTTGTAAAATGATTTTATCAATAGTATAATTCTTATTTTGGTTTATTTATATGATCTTTCTATTGATTTTCACCAGACAATGGAGTATGAAGGTAAAATGGAAGCAATTGAGTCCCAGGCCAGGGATGACATAACAATATGTCCCATTGGTACAAACCAAAGCTTTGCTGCTGCAGCCAGGGTAGCCTCTACACCATTTAACAGGGACAAACCACTAGATTCTCTCAGTGATGTATCTCGTATCTCGGCTCATTCTGATGCTAAAACTTCTCTACAGATTTACACCGACAGTCATCTTCATACATCAAAGGAGGAAATCAAAGATCTTAGGTAAAATAAGTATTGTAAGATGGCAGTAATAGGAAATTTTGACTTTGATCAACTGTACTACTGGAAAGTGCCAATTGTAAAGAATTCAAATCTAGAAATGTTATTTATTACCCAGAAGAAAACTACTGTTTTGAAGAAAGGATTCAAAATTAAGAAAAAATCTCTTATTCTATTCTTTGTTCTTTAATTTGTGATTAGATCTGTTTAAGAGGAACCTCTAATGTGGTTAAGTCAATGCTAGTATTAGCATTTGCAAGTCTTCTTTTCAATGGAGATTATTTGGCTCCACCCCCTATCATGGTTCATTGACTTTGAAACTTTTACATTGTTTACATGTTTAAGGTGGTACCTAACACTACAGGGAGATAACTCTGTAAAGTCAGCTAAACGTTTTAATTACGTTGTGTTGTATAGGGAATATTAAGCTTCCTAATGATCGAAATTGGTGTTTGTCAAACTGCTATATAACCAGTGTATTTTTTCTGACAAAACGGTTGGTTCAAAATTTTGGAAATTTTTATATTTTTGCTAAAGGGTCAAAGTACATACTTTGTCAAAATTGAATTAAAATTAAACGAGCCAAATTAATTTTAGTGAAAGTGTAAGTTACCACCTTCAGTTGGTGTTTAAGTTTGTGTTTGAGGAACCACTTGTGATAAGTCAATGGTATTTGGTATGCAGGTATAAACATTGGCATTTCTAATTACCATTGAGATTTTTCATGGTCCAGCACCTGAAGTCATGATATATTGACTTTGAATGTTTTTGCATAGTCTATATTTTGAAATATTGCCATTTTAATTCAATATTTGCACTATACTATTTTAATTACAAAAAGGCGAGACATACCTCTGTGTTAACAGTTTATGAAAAGAGTGGATACTTTAAGGGTATTTTATTTTTTTTATAAAATTCCTGTAAAATATGCACACAGAACAAAAGCTGTAATATTTATTGTTGATTTACTAGAATTAATTTTTGTTTTCTAGCCCCATCATGGAAGGCAGTAATGAAGAATCATCTGGAAATCATGGACAGTCAACTGTAAATAGTGTTTTTGCTAAATCACACACTTCACATGCTGCCATGGAAACAGACTTTTGTGACATACCAAAATTTGAAGACTTAAACCAGTCAACACATGTGATAGATATTACAAAATATACTCCATCACCTTCAGTTCACCTTCAGATTAAACCTAGGAATCCATTTGATGAAAATGACATTGATAAATTTTTGCACACATCATCACCACCTTTGGAATCCAAGTGTAATTATTATGAAAGGGATGAACTCTTGCCAGAGATCAGAGTTGCTAATATGATTGATTTAGGTAAGGTTTTAACTTTTATTTAACCACAACAAAGCCAAACCTCTTATTTTAAATTTTGAAAATAAAGTTTCTTGAATGTATAAATATTGTTATTGTCAGGGTACAATATAGAATATCTTCTTTATGTTATGATTTATAGATACTTCTTTTTAAATAAAGACATTTGCAACTGATAAATGAAACTTTATTGATATTTAAACGATAGTAGTGATTTTTTTTTATATTCAACAAAATTGATTTAATACCTTATTTTACTAAACAGGACAGGATACATTTATTGCTGAAGAACTGGTTGGGAAAGGTGGTTATGCTAAAGTATACAAGATCTCAAGTTATGATTATCTCAATGAGTATGGTGAAGACAGTCCAGAAACATTGGCTTTAAAGGTATAATGTGCATAGTTTTAGAAAGTTATTTTGTCATGCCTTATTTTCCTGTATGGAGGAAGTACCATATCATCATACCAAAAATGTTCACAAAAATGTTCACATCTGCATAGGATGTTGACTGATTGGAAACACTCAAATTATACATTTTTTGCAATAACTGTTTGTATTTTTATAAAATTTTCAATACTATGTTAACTGTACCAGAAAGAAAAAAAAAGTAAAGTCAAAGACTACGTATTGAATGACATATGTCGCATGTAAATAAAGAAAAATTGCTTTTGATCTTTAGCTATATAGGCCATCGTGATTAAGGTCAATGTTATATATATTAAAAAGAAACCTCAATTAACTGATAATTTGAGTTTTGGTATTATAACTATAGAAACATAAATGGAATTGGAACCAAACATCAATAAATGGTCACATATAAAGAGTGGATGATCCCTATTAATTTGAGATTACTGTGTCAAAGGGCTAAAATAGGTGCAGAAAAGGATTTTCAGTGTTATCTCTAAAAAAAAAAATACAAGAGGTCAAATATTATGAGACCCCCAATTGATTTTAGATTATTGCTCCTACGGTGAAGATGTTAAAAACTAACTTAGATATACAGAAAAGATGGTTCTCTACAAAAATTCTAGACCTTAATTGGGATTTACACAAAACTTTCTAATATTGTAAAGTACATGGTGAGGGGATTTAAACATCCCACTCAGCTAAATGCACACTCCCTTATCAAACTTTAACTTACTACTGGAAGGGAGAGGTACATACAACAGTATTTTTACCAGATATGCCTTTTCACATAGAAATTAAAATTTACTTGGATCTTGGATTTAATTTTAAAGATAACATATGCAAGTGTAGAAACCTTACAAAGTTTGTTAGGATAGTATACCAATGTTATATTTATTAATTATGTTACTTTATTTTTTATTTCAGGTTCAGTCTCCACCTTGTCCTTGGGAGTTTTATATATGTAATGAACTACAGAACAGATTAACACAGATGAATAATCCTGTTGATATTGTAGGTTTTCTTAGTTTACATATCATGACATTTATATTGAATACTAGAAAGTAAGAAATCTTTTATTATACCACCTTCAGGGCTTTCCATTGAAGCCGGTAGCCGGCGGAAATCCGCCGCTTACGGTGGCTTCAAGTGCCGGCTACTTCACTGCCAAAAATATAAATTTAAAAAGAAAAAAATATCTTTTTCAAATGTTTACAGGCAGCCGAGAGACGTATATTGTCGCAAAGCCGCGGTCACGATAAACAAGGATGAAAAGTCAATGTTTACCTTGGGCTAAATATAGTTCATGAATTCAGGTCACTGATTGGTTGTCTATTTAAAGTCATAATGCATCGTTTCTTTTCAAAGATAACAAGAAAGACGTTCCGGTGGTCATTGAACGATAACAATAGAGACGTTCCGATGGTCATTAACTTGTTGGCTTTTTTTGGCTTTTAAAACGTGAAGACAATCAGATAGGATGACAATCTTATGTTATGGAATAATATTAGTCAAATTAAAGAAAGTGTAGTAGATACATAAAAAATGGTCATTTAAAAGATTAAATTAGGTGCCAGGAGATTGCGAGAATGCAGGATTTTGCTCTATTTATGCCAGAGCTTCTGGGGGCCTTGAGCGGCCCCCAGACCCCCTGCCGTAAGCCACCAAGCTTACAGCTTGGTGGGCGTCCAGCTTTGCGGAACGCATGTTATAGCCGCCTATAATTTTAATTGAGCCTTCTACTTCCATTTCAATGGAAAGCCCTGCACCTTTTTAAAGGAGGGGGAATACTGTTTTAATCAGGGTTTTTTTTACCTCATCTCAATTTGTGTGACCCATGAATATTCTGTCACACTTTTCTCAGTAACTGCAAATCAGAGCTTCCTAAAATTTGAAGAGAAATAGATGATATGAATTATTAAAGATGAATAAATCACCTACTAAACTTGGAACAACATACAAGAAAAAAACGAAAACACAGGTACAACCGATAAAGAACTATTTATTACCCTTTTTTTTTTTATAAGACCGACTTAATTGGGGAACTAAACATGCATTTCATGGAATTGTTCTTTAGATAACCTTTCCAAAAACTATTTTTCTAGAGCATATATCTTTACTGTAGCACATAATAGAAACAGAACAATAATTTTGCTATTCTGTATACTTGTAGAAACCTGCCATGATGAATGCTAAGAAAGGATACTTCTTCAACAACTGTAGCTGTATTCTGACAGATTACCATGCACAAGGCACACTTTTGGTATTTGATACTTAATACTTTATATACAGATTCTTATATTCTGAGGATTCTGTCATTCATGTGTCAATTGTCCTTGACCTCGTGTTCATGCTTTAGTAAATGCTTTGAATAACTGTATAGTTTATTTATCACATGAATTTCTAACTGATTTTGAGTAAAGGACAACTTTATTTTTTAAATGTGGAATCCTTGGAGGTCTTCATGTTACCAAACAGGGTTTACCTGACCTTGACCTCATTTATGGATCAGTGATCAAGGACTGTTTCTCTTGGTAAAGTCCATCTCTCAGATATTATAAGCAATAGATTATATATATTTGGGGGATAATTTTAAGGTTTACATGTGGAATGACCACAGAAAATACATATTTGAATCTTTTTCTTTTCAGGATCTTGTAAACAAATTGACCAAGTCCAACAGCACCGTGGGTGAAGCATTAGCAATGTATGTTACCATAGAGATGTTATATATGATTGAATACCTACACAAGTGTCAGATTATCCATGGTGATGTCAAACCAGATAACTTCTTGTTAATTGATATGTAAGTCCATGTTTGCTGTATGCTATAGAAACATGTTTGTATTTTACCTCCTCTTTGAATATATGTTACTACAATATATTTAGAAGTTGTATTTCATCTCATAAGTATTTATGAAATAGGAAAATGTGAAGTGACTCCAATGAGATAACTAGCTATCAGGGACCTATTTAAATGAGGTGGATGATAGCCACTTAGGTTACAGTGCAGCCTTCAACAATAAACAAAACAGATTTTTACTTGTAGCTTTTAAAGAACTTAACATGAAAAAATCTGAAATAATTCATACAAAAAAAACTGATTTACGACATCCGCTGACAAATTTTGCATCATTGTCTATAGCTGTTTTAAAATTATGAAGTATTTATGCTTGAAAATAGTTGAAAATTTTTAATGCATAGTTGCACATTTTTATCCAAGTGTTTGCCATTTTTTACAGACCAAAACTGAAAAGCAGTACTGATCCAAGTGTCGTTTTTGGTGGAGCTAGTCGTTGTATGCAGCTGATAGACTTTGGACAAAGTATTGACATGTCTAAATACCCAAAAGGTACAACATTTATGGCTAAAGTAAAGACTTCTGGCTTCCAGTGCATAGAAATGCAGACAGACAGGCCATGGACATACCAGGTATAACAAATAAAGAAAATTCTATAAGTCAGTAAAAAAAAAGTAATATTTGTTTTGTTAGTTCAATTTAAATCTTAATATCACTACCATAACTGTCATTTGATACAGTGCAAACTGCACTAATTTTTTATAGGCTACATGGGTTCTTTTTGCCTCATGTATATGTCACAGTTTATTGGCATTAATATACCAAAAGGGTAAAAATATAACATTTCTATGAAAAACAATTTATAGTCCGAAATGTTTCAGCATTGATGTTGCTTGTAAGTGAAAGAACTTTCTGACTTTGAAACATTCTGCATTTAACATATCTCTCGATTGTAAATTGTGTAAAGTTAACATTTATTGTCCCCTGTCCAATGGGGGACATAGAAAAACAGGGCAATATCAATGTCTTAGACAATTTTAAAAATCAGTTCTGATCAAATATTTTCAGTTATCCTTGGAAATAATAAATATATCAGAAATTGCTCCAAAGTCTTTTGTTAGATTATTTAAAAAAAAATTATTATTACTTATTGCTCTTGAACGAAACAAATAAATTATGTGTAACATAGGGGACATTGGAACTCTGTTTTTATTGTTAATTGATGATATCAGCTAAAATCGAATCAACATGTGATTGTAAGTTTTGATAAATAAATTATTTTATTGTTTTCAGACTGACTTATTTGGTTTAGTTGGTACGATCCACGTTTTAGTGTTTAGGAAATATATGCAGGTTTATCAAAGCTATGGAGAATGGAAAATTACATCTAGTCTTGTCAGGTAAGTTATAGTAGTTGTATATAGTAGTAGTCTAGAACAGAAGTCTTAGTGACAGAAAATAGATTTTCACCTTAACAAATAAAATACAAAAAATTTACCACTTGTATCAGACATAAATAAGTAACTAGATCGAAAAACGCAATGCAAAATATATGCACCACTCTTTCAAATTACAAGCTTTTATAAATTGATTGTGTATGAATAATGAAACGTGTTATAAATTGATAGTGTATGAATAATGAAACTTTAAAAAAAGAAAAATAAGGGTTAGTGGTCAACATTTTTAATGGTACTGCATGGATAAAACTAGAGAACTCAGAATAAATGACAAAAAAATCCAAAACAAGAGTTGTGAACATCCTTACACGATGTTTAAAAAAATAAAAACAAAATTAAAATATTATTTTGTTTTATATCAAAGGGAAATTATTACACATACTATTGTTTACAATCATGAAATATTATTTCATATTGCTTTGTGTAATTGAATGTTACTTTTTTATACCCAGAAGTAAATATTTTTGCTTGGTTGGGGTATAATTTACCCCCTGGAAATCAACCAATCAGATTGCAAGATTCCTCCGTCATGATGAATAAGAATGTCTATTTTTACCTTTCAGATCATGGAATGTACCATTGTGGAAGAAGTTATTCCATGAATGTTTGAACATCCCTAGCTGTGATGAGATTCCAGATATTTCAGTAATCAGAAAGGAGTTTGAGGAATACTTTTGCAATAACTTGTTGGACAAATATAATAGTATACAAAATGCTCTCTCCTTACAGTTGTTGTAGTAGAGTGTGTATAAATGTAATACACAACCAGTTAACTATATGTTCATGTCTAAGTCAAATCAACTCTTATTTCATGTGCAATCTATCATAAAGTTTGTCAGAGAAACTAAAATATATTTTTGAATGAAATTGTGACTGCTTATTTGTGCCAGCATAGATTATACAGACAGTATACACAAATTTTATTTAAATTTTTTTGAACCTATTTTCTATGAAAATAAGGCAGACTTTTTTTATAAAGCATTGTTCTGTATCAATTCTTTTCAATTAATGATTGTGTCTCATTATTGGCTTATTTGCTGAACAATTGGGGAAATTAGCATATACCATTCTGTGTTCAATATGTCATCATTGCTTTAATGTGTTCAAACTATGTAATAATATTAAACTTATTGTACATATTTTTTTATTGCTAATGTGTAAAATTTATCTCTGTAAATAATTTCTGCTATGTATAAGGTTTATACATATGTATATTTTTTGTCTAAGAGCTAGTGCTTTATTTTCTGAGACTGAACTGGCTCTTTTTAGTCCCCTACAATCATTTATCAGTTTTCCACATTTTTTTCTTGTTTTCTCTTGGTCAGTTAAAAATCAAATTTGTATTTTGTTCTGGTATGGCGATTTTGTGCAGAGTTATGGTCCTTCGACTTCATGCCAGTAATCATCAGTTTTTTGCACTTTTTTCCATTATGCATGAAGATATTAATTTCACAATTGTTATAATTCAGCCTTGACAAGTTATAGTTCAAATTATAATTTTGTTCTATTAAGATGATTTTCTTGCAAATCAATGGTCCTTGGACTTGGAAAGTACATGGAAGTAATCCTTTTATGGCATTTTGTTTCAATACAATGAATTATATTTTAATGGGGATTATATTTTGCCATCCAATATTCTCAGAGTGCTTGTTATGATACTAGTATAAGGTTTAACTAAGAAATATAGTTCTGAAATTAAGGTGGTGAAACTGATCAGGGGCGTAGCTAGAATGAAACGATGTGCAAGCATATACCGCCTTTGGGACTCTTTTATGCAGAAAATGGTTTGTTTTTCGGGTTTTGGCCATAGGACGGTTAATTGAGAAGTTACATGTACATAGGACTTATTCATTATTCATGAATGCAAGACTATTCAAAAATCTTCTAACAGAACATCTAAATAGAATAAAGCATGGTTAATTGAATACATAAACAGCACATTTTTGTGTTATGGAATTTACTAAAAATTGTCAAAAATCTGCCCTTCGGGTCTTAGCAGAAACGATCTTCTTGATTATTTTGTCAATATTCACACAAAATTCCCAATGAATATGCAGCAATGCTAGCGATGCTAAACCGTCGTTGTTCGTTGTTAATCGTACATATGTTATATGTTTTCAACAGATCTCTCTGCGGTAGCACCCGCGAGATGTAATCCAGCGTGTTCGCCATCGAGCGACCTCACGATTGAATTTGTCAAAATTACATGACAAGTCAGTTTCATATGTTTCAAACAATGCTGCGATTTGTTCGTTTGTTGTATTTCCTACAACACGAGGAAGCAGATATGCGCAAAGCAGTGATTTTTCTGAATTCTCAATTAACCGTCCAATGGCCAAAATCCGAAAAACAAACCATTTTCCGGTACCACGATTTCCCGAGAAATACAAGAAAAACATTATACCCCCAAAACAAACTGATATTTCCCGAGAAAAAGACTTTATTTTTTACTTCTAATGGCCGATTGGTGCATCGCATTCCAAACAGATAAACCGTACTCTGTAAAATGTTTTCCGAAACTACAAGAGTATAACAAATTATTATCTTGTAATAGATTCAAGTTACTGTCCGTCTTTGTCATCTGCAATAAAACTTTAATTTTGAAACCAAATGCCGCTATTTAATGACATTACATCATTTGAAAAAGCGACAGCATATACTCATATGTGTATCCTTCAAATTTTTAATTTATAAATTTTTATTTTGCATTTTTTTTTTTGCATGCCGAATTGATGTGCACGCAACTGCGTGTTGGCGTATAGGGAGCTACGCGCCTGCTGATTGAATATCAATATTATGTATAATGTATATAATGTATATAAATCTCTTTTCATTAGGATTTTTCTAATAAGTCTATTTCCTCAACTATGTCAGATTATTTTTAGGCTGTTAAGCTGCCTTATGCGAGCACCCTAGATTTGTGTTCTTCCCAATAAATGCTGAAATACATGCCATTGTTATTATCTAGCTGGATATTGTTTTCATACTTTAATTCTGGATTACAAAAAATATGACCAGAAAAACCTTGAATGATCGTCGAATCACCCAAGAGTTTTGAAATACTTGCAGATTAAACCAAGGAAAACAATAATTTAGCATTAAGAAAATGTACAGTAGTATCATCTAATGGTTGGTACATGTATCAAATTATATATTGTCTATAGATCTGTCCTTATCTAATTTCTGCTTCTAATCATATTCACTGTTTACATGTTTATAATACTTTATATACCTATTTACAGACAAATAAACATTAATATACACTGTCAATGTCTTTAATTATATTATTAGAATTTTGTTGGTTGCAATCACTTTATAACTGCCCCTTTGAAATGAATGAAAATTCATTATGCAGCCAAACCTTTTTATGCTCTATTTATGGGATTTATGTTTTCTGGTCTGTGCATCAGTCTGTTCATTTGTGTCTGTCTTTCTTTCCCTATTCAGGTTAAAGTTTTTGGTCGAGGTAGTTTTTGATGAAGTTGGGGTCCAATCAACTTGAAACTTAGTACACTGTCACATGTTCCCTATAATATGATCTTTCTAATTTTAATGCCCAATTAGAGATTTTACCCCATTTTCACGGTCCACTGCACATAGAAAATGATAGTGTGGATGTGGCATCCGTGTACTGGGTACACATTCTTGTTTCTTCTCTCTGTATAGTCAAGCATTTTAAAACCAGACCAGCAGTTAACAGATTCCTTGATGCTCTATCAAAAATTTTGAGTCCCAAAATTTTTCTTTAGTATCATAAGTAAAATTTCTTCCTCCTAATTTCTTGACCATATCTATTCTAATTTTATATCTGAAACAGGCTGATCCAGAAATTTTCCAGTGTCACCAATAATACCTTTCTAAAGGTTGCAAAAATTTGATTAATATCAAGGTCATGAAAAGTGTTCCAAAATCAAAATTGATTCCAATTTCATATTTCTTGGATGTCTGCAAGTGAATTTGTCAATGATCACATAAAGATCTACTAGAACACACCCGCGAAATCGCGGGGAAATAGAGCGTATGTAAACTGTAAAAAAAATATACTGACTGGAGAATTTCAGGAGAGATATCAAAGGTCAAAGGTACTTAGGGACTGGGCACATTTTTTGCCCTCCCCCTATTTTCCAAATACCGATTTTTATACCTTCTGTTTTTCTGTAATCTATGAACATGCATATATACTTTAATTACTATACAGAGAATTTCAGGAGAGGTATCAAAAGTCAAAGGTACTTGGGGACAGGGCACATTTTTTTGCCCTCCCCCTATTTTCCAAATACCGATGTGTATACCTTCTGTTTATCTGTACACTATGAACATGCATATATACTTTAATTACTACACAGAGAATATCAGGAGAGGTATCAAAAGTCAAAGGTACTTACATATATATATATATATATATAACTCGTCTAAACATCAACCCAACAATGTTAGATCTGTAAATTTGCTTTCGCAAATTTTTTGCTCGTCCCTCGACGGGATTCGAACCCATGCTACTGTGATATCGTGACACCAAATCGCCTGCACTGCAGCCGTCTCGCTAGACCACACGACCACCTGGGCTCTCAAAAAAAGAGCTTTCGCTGGCCGTGTGTTACCTTTCCTCATCAGTTTTAATCTAGCGGCGTACTACAGTACATGATATATAAGGCATGAAGATGTTATTGTTACAGATCAGCTAAATTATATATATATATATACATCAGTGAACGCCATGAATAGTAAAGAGCCCCCCCAAGATAACCATTGGAATTTATAGTAAATTATAACAAATACAGTTATTCATAGTAAATGTATGTATACAGAAATATAGTTGATAGTAAACCATAGGCGGATCCCAGGGGGGGGGTGTTGAAAAAAATTTGTTGGTTATATGGGGAATCACTGAAGCATGAGGGGAACGCCCACCCCCCCTTTTATGTCAGTCAGTGCCCCCTCCCTTATGAAAAGTTCTGGATCCGCCACTGTAAACTTATTGATAGTAAATAGCAAATATTATTCATTTTCGTTTTCCTCCCAAAATAACCCAAACTGAAACATGTTAAGCAAGTATGATACAGGCTAGAACTCAAAATGATAGTAGAAAGCAAATTTATATACTTTATTCATAGTCTTTGTATGTTCAAGGTACAGAAAAGGAATTTATAGTAAATTATAACAAATACAGTTATTCATAGTAAATGTATGTAAGTATGTACAGAAATATATCCGCAGTGACCGCCGTTGATTATAAACCATAGACGGATCCCATGGGGGACCTGGAGGCCCTGCCCCCGTTTTCATTGAAAAAATTTGTTGATTATATGGGGAATCACTGAAGCATGAGAGGAACGCGCCCCCCCCCCCCCTTTTAGGTAGTGCCCCCTCCCTTATGAAAAGTTCTGGATCCGCCACTGTAAACTAATTAATAGTAAATAGCAAATATTATTCATTTTCGTTTTCCACCCAAAAAAACCCAAACTGAAACACGCTAAGCAAGGATGATACATGCTAGAACTTAAAAGGACAACAGAAAGCAAATGTATATACTTTATTCATAGTCTTTGTATGTCAAAGTACAGAAAAACACAAACCGGAAGTCTAATCTGACTTAAAGTTTTGTCCAATGACGGGGAAATATCCGGACGCATTCTTATTCGTTTTTATCCCAAAATAACCCCAACTGAATGATCATAAGATAGATGACAAATGCGACTATACATGTTACCTATAGGACACAGAGGCATGATGATTAATTTATTGTGGAAGGAGGAGAAGCGACACCCAAAATGAGGTCTTCTCGTTTAATAGTATAGAAGTGTAAATAGAGTGTACCAGTGCTAAATCATTGTGTCGTTTCTAACTCATTGTTGCACACTAAGTGAGCTCACTATTTGAATGGTCATTTTCACAACTGGCAAGTGGTAACACTTCTTATGCAGACAATTTTCTAACCAGCAAGGATTTCTTAATTATTTTGCCAGAAATGCAACCCAACCCCTAAACCTCACCAGAAGATAAGACTAATCAAGTTGTAGTGTAAACAATCAAGAAATGGTTTTAGGTTTTCAAGTATGTTTTTGTCTGGATTCTGAAATACAAACAATAGCCTACTCTTGAAGGGAGAAACACAATCCTGTCATACTGATTCAGCCAATTTCTGTTTAAAAGTAATTTCTTTGCAGCATTGTTCCTTATGGGAAGGTAATAGTTTTTACTTGGTTGAAAGAAATTCCTTAGCAATTCTAATGTTTGTTCCTTTGTAATTTGAAGTGTTGATTGCCACCAAAGTCCAATGTTGTTTTTATCTGTATCTATATATTTTTTTAAGACTTTAGAATGTGTATTATAATCAGACATCTGGAACCTTACTTCATCTAGAATTAAGTGCTGTTGCAGTTTCTTGGTAGCTTTAGTAAATATTCCAACTTTAAACTTAGTATTTGATGCCTTTTTTAGCTTATGCAACATCGAAGGTTAAGAGACAAGAAAGAGTACTGACTCACCTTGCAAATCTGATTCATGTTGAAGGTATACTAAGTTGTATTCATCAGTCATCACTGTCATTTTATAACACCAGTTTATTCCTTTTCATCGGTCATCACTGTCATTTTATAAGACCTTCATTGACTATTTGAAAAGAATATTTTTAATATTCTGAATTCTCTCTCTTTATGGGTAATAGGACAACTATATTTGGTATGTGGTTACCTTGCTAGATCCTCGTGCCTGTCAGACAGTTGTCACTTGATCTCGACCTCATTTCATGGATCAGTTAACAAGGTTAAGTTTTGGTTGTCAAGACCATATCTCAGATACTACAAGGTCTTGTATATTTGTTGTAAGAAATAATGTGATGTTTACATGTCTGACTGGCAGGTGTCATCTGACCTTGACCTCATTTTCATAGTTTAGTGATTATAGTTTAGTTTATGTGTTTTTGTCTGTTCTCCTTATACTGTATGCAATATGTCTACTATATTTGTTGTATGGAATAATTGTAAGATGTACTTGTCCAACAGGCAGTTGTTGTCAGACCTTGACCTCATTTTCATGGTTCTGGGGTTAAAGTTACGTTTTTTGTTTTTTGGTCTGTTTTACTAATACAGTTTGCAATAGGTCTACTATATTTGGTGTATGAAATTATTTTACAATGCACATGTCAGTCTGCCATGTTTTATTTTACCTTGAACTAATTTTTACAGTTCATTCAACTTCATTGCTCAATGTTCAGTTTTTATACAACCACAAATCACTTTGTCGTCATCAGCGTCGTCCGAAGACACTTGGTTTCTGAATAATAACTTGGGTATAAGTGAATAGTAATACATGAAATTTAAACACAAGGTTTATAACCACTAAAGGAAGGTTGGGATTGATTTTTGGAGTTGTGGTCCTAACAGTTTAGGAATTATGGGCAAAAATGTGGCCCAAATAAGCATATTTCTAGATTCCAGACAATATTTTATGGATCTTTCTGAAATTATACCACAAGGTTTCATACCAGAAAATGGATAGTTATGATTGGCTTGCGGGCGTTTATGGCTCAAACTGTTTAGGAAAAAGGGGGTTAACAAGGGTGTCCTGATTAATGGAAAATTTGGATTACCTCCCTTACACTGCTTTTTAAGTATTAAATGTGTAATTATGGTTGAAACTGCATTGGAAATTTGAATTGAGATTTTGACCATATCTAGAGGGAATTTTTTTTTTAAATTATGTTTTTAGCCAAAAAAAAGGTCCAAAATATTGCATTCTACGCCCCTTCTTTCAAATATCCTGGAAACGCCCCCGACTACAGTTATTCTGTGTCAGAAACCTATTAAGTGTCAAATATTTAATTACAATCCAAATTGACATGTATCAAGAGCGTATATTGTGTCCATTTTTGCCCCAACTGTTTTTCTAATACTATAGTATAGGTAATAGATCAACTATAACAGTTGTATGATATGATTGGAAGGTGCATATGTCTGTATGGCAATTATCATCTGACCATGACCTCATTTTTATGGGTCATTAGTCAATCTGAAGTTTTCCTTGTTCTTTCTTAGATCTTATATGCAAAAGGTCAACTATATTTAAAGCATGTAAAGACTGTAAGGTGTACATGTCTGTTTGGCAGGTTTCACCAAGGAAGTATGTTGGTTAAATGTGTGACCCTCACTACCACAAACATGTAGTCTATATAATAATCTTATACAAAATCTGACATTTTGTCACAATCTGTATTTCAGCAGTGGACGTTCCAGAACTTTTTGTAATGGAGGGCCACTAATTGGCCTAAAATTTGGGCTCCAACTACATGCTTCATGTTTGTGTCTGTTCCAAGTCTGGAGCCTGTAATTCGTGGGTGACGATTGTTTATGTGTTACATATTTTGTTTTTCATTCATTTTTTTAAGGCCGTTAGTTTTCTCATTTGAATTGTTTTACGTTGTCATTTCGGGGCCTTCTATAGCTGACTATGCAGAATGGACTTTGCTCATTGTAAAGTCCATACGATGATCTATAGTTGTTAACAACTGTGTCATGTTAGTCTCTTGTGGAGAGTTGTCTGATTGGCAATCATACCACATCTTTTTTATATTCATCTTACCTTCATTTCATTTTCATGGCTAAGTTTGTTTCATATGTGCTAAAGGTCAACTATATTTCAAGCAAATTTGGTGTATGGAATGATTGTAAGGTGTTTATGTATTTCAAATTTGGTGTATTTGACCTCATTTTCTTGGATCATGTTAAGTTTACAGTTGTAGTAAAGCTTTATTTTCAGGACTATCAACATAATATCAATAGTTAGTAAAGAATGTGACATTTCAGCGTGTGCATTCTTGCTTTACGAATTATGTTAAATGCTTCATGATGAGGTTAATTACAGAAATGTGGACCCTCATGGGGATGTCTTAGTAATCACATAATCACAAACTGTTTGCCAATAGCAAAGGTTCAGATTATCTGATTGTTCTATTTATAGTTAACCTTATCTACTCACTGATTAATCAGTCTCACTTGCGGACAAACTTATCCCATACCAGTAGTTACTGTATTTTTTTCAAATTCTTTATTAACTTTGAGCCTTACGGCTCATCAGTATAATCAAGTACATGTAGTGTATACATATGGCATATTACAAACAATATGTATAATAAACAATAGGTGACGTCAGAAGTTTCATCAATACACATATCTTTTATTACAATAAACTGTTTCTTAATTTAAAAGAGAAATGTATAAACTTTCCCAAGTTACAAAGCTGTTTTGTGTTTTCACCAGACAATAATTCTATTAATTTAAAAGTTGATGGCCTAGACCAGTAATATTTTTTAATATATTTTTTTCGCAAATCAGTATATCTACTACATTGAAGGATAAAATGAAATTCATCCTCTATTACTCCTAAATCACAAAAAATACAATTTCTTTCATTTCTATTCGTACCAACATAACGTCCAGTTTCAATACAAAGGTTATGTCAATTACTATAGGAAATATGAAATAGTAACTTTTTGGTCTTTTATAATTTCAATTAAATATGATTTAGTAAAGGCTGATTCAACATTCTTTTATAACTAGTAACATTTCTGAATGTTTATATAACACACATATATATATATACTTAAAGGCCATACCTTGTTGTCTATATAGAAAAAATAAGTATCGAAGAATATTCGTTTTTGGTTGAAATATTAGTTTAAAATAGTAATGGAAAGTACTCTTTGAAAAGAATTCCACACAAAGTCCTCTTACATAATTCCATATATATATAAAAAGAAGAAAAAAAGTACCCTTTGCAACGAAATTTTCTACAAACTCTCTTTTCAGTAAAATTTTCTATAAGAGTGTATTTTATCTTACCATGGAAGAATATCATAGATGAATATTTTTAGTTTTAGAGCCCAAAAAGGACAGCATTTTATAGAAAATGACATATATATGTATACAATTTTATCAATAAGACTCATTAAGAAAGTACGCAGAATCAATTAACTCTGAATCTATTTCACACAAGAGTCCTTCTCAAATAGTTTTTTTATTCTTTATACTCAAATTCAAAGTTTTACAGCTCCATTTATCATGTTTATGTACTTGAGGATTCTTACAATAAAATGACATTTTCAATAAAAATAAATAATAGACTTACGACACCAGAAAACCGCAATTTTGATTTTTTTAAATCAAATTTTAAGTAGTTAGGCATCCCAAAAATGTATGAGAAGGACCTTTTCAACTGAAACAAAACAATGTGTTGGAAGTTTAAGTTTTTAATTATTTTTTCTGGATAGAAATTAATTTTGATTTTGGTTTGAGATATCTATTAACATGATTGATGAAATATTGTACAAAAATATGTAAAATTCGTAATATCATATCAAAATGGTTTAACAGCACCTAATAGCGCTGGAAAACATTTTCAACATACCAAAGTGCAAAAATTGTGGACAAATATTTCAAGTATATCATATAGACTTTATAATATTTGAATTCAAATTAAGTAGGCTTTGACACCTTTAATGTTTGACCCTGCGAGACAATCAAATGCAGGGAATTTATTCCACCAAATACATATATATATATTATATATATATATATATATATTTCAAAGACCCTCTTAACCAAGACCAAAATCATATATTTGGAATATTAATTATTATATTGTGTTTCAGATTAGAATTAATTCATTTTTAGTTAAATTTGTCTTTCCCTGCCAAAATCTACACAAAAATAGAATGCAAAAAGTATGTTCTATTAAATTTTTTTAAAGAATGATATTAATCATTTACAGTCCTAGATTATCAAATAATCAGATAGTCATGAAGTATTTGGTCTGGTTATCAAATTATTACTTAAATTTGGCAAAGTAATCCCCTTATCCAAACCCCACGAGGAGGCTCAGAAATAAGTAGACCATATGAAGTATTGTGTGCTGATTCGTAATTAGAGCCAGCAAGATATTAATCATATAATCAAAAATACAGTCCTGGATTATGAAATAATCAAATAATCAGATAAGTATTTGGTCTGGTAATAAAATTATCACTTAAATTTTGCCAAGTAATCACATTATCCAAACCCCATGAGGAGGCTCGGAAATAAGTAGACCATATGAAGTATTGTGTGCTGATTCGTAATTAGAGACCATGTTAATTTGATCATTTCATGGTTCACTGACTAACTTGTGGTTGCATTCTCATCTCTGGTGAACAAATCTTGGCTTCAGACCGTAGCTTGGTCTAAAATAGATTTAAAGACTGATATTTGCTGCCATCACTGTATATTTACAATTATAAGCAAAATAAGAAAAAATTGTCAGTGGTAGGGTAACATTTCTTCTTTGGATTATTACAAATTCAGCCTGTAGTATATTTATAGCAAGATATATTCATATTTAATAAGCAATAAAGTGCATGTAATATTTGTTACTGGACATCAATCAGTCATCTATTAGTTTTTCTGAAATCAACTTTCTTTTTCATTCATTTTAATATAATAACAAGTATGGACACAGACGCAAATTGTCAGTGGGGTTAAAGGTCGTTACAAATGTATTGAAAGCTAGACTGGAAATGTGTATTAACAAATTGAGTTGATGTGTACATGTCTTCATTCAAATGCATTGACTGATAAAAAAAAAAGGGGGCTTCAACTTCCACCCCTCTCTGTGAATTTGTTGTTTGAGTGTTTGAATATGGAGTTTGTTAATAAATAGCTGCACTGTAAGCGCATGATATGTCTTGATTCCTTTTAAGCTTGCTTAAAGGTTGAACTATTTTGTTTTGTACAATTATTAGTCTATTTGTTTTCTCATTTCATTTGTTTAATATTTGTCATTTTAAGGTCTTTTATAGCTGACTGTGCTGTATGAGCTTTTGTCATTGTTGAATGTTGAAGGCTATTTGGGGACCTGTAGTTGTTAATCTTGTTTTAAATTTTGGAATGTAGCTGAAGTCAACAGACATAGACAATTCACCCAAGTTTTATAAAATGATGTGGAAGTGTTTATGTGAATAATTGAGATGGGAAATGAGGAAAGTGTCAAAGTGACAACAACCCAACCATAGAGTAGACAACAGCTGAAGGCCTCCAATGGGTTTTCAATGTAGCCAGAAACTCCTGCACTTATTGTCCAAAAACTATAAAATCCCTTCTTTTTTTTAGCATATATAAAAATTCATAACACAGAAATGTATAATCTGAAATTTATTACAATCAAAAGGGACCTTAGGTCAATAGTGTAAACAATTCACCAAAGTTTAATTAAAGGTGATGGATGCATTTTTGTGTTATTGTTCAAAATTGGAAAATTCTCTCTTTTTTAAGGATAAAATCTCTCTTCATAACATGGAAATGAAAATTCTAAAATTTATAAAATCGATGTGGAGCTTATGTCAATAGATATAAACATTTCAACAAATTTTCTTGAAAGTAGGGGGAAGTGTTTTCTAGTTATTGTCTGAAGTGTGGATGATGGACTGATAGACAACAGTATACTATATTATGTTGTGTGTGAGACATTGGTATAATAAAATGGTTTCGAATGAATAATGATTAGAAACTGTTTAATGCAGTTATTGAGGGAACGACAGTGAAGAAATTCCTGAGATCAATGCGTTTGAATCCTAAGAATTCAATTTTTGTTGAAATGAAACAAAGTTCAATTTTTGACCCTTTGGATCTTAATGTAGACCAATTTGAAAAAGGACAATCCTGTGTAATTGAATATTTCTTGCTATTGTGCAATACTGTGCAATTAAAAATTTCTTGCTATTGCACAATACTGTGCAATTGGAGATTTCTTGCTATTGTGCAATACTGTGCAATTGAACATTTCTTGCTATTGAACAATACTGTGCAATTGAAGATTTCTTGCTATTGCAGAATACTGCGCAATTGAAAATTTCTTGCTATTGCACAATACTTAGTATAATAATTTTTGACCCCGATTTGGACCAACTTGAAAACTGGGCCCATAATCAAAAATCTAAGTACATGTTAAGACTCACCATATCAAAGAACCCCAAGAATTCAATTTTTATTAAAATCAAGCTTATTTTAATTTTGGACCCTTTGGACTTTAATGTAGACCAATTAGAAAACAGGACCTAAAATTAAGAATTTGGACATGGTTAGATTTGGCATATCAAAGAAGCACAATACCGTAATTCATTTTTTTGATGAAATCAAACAAAGTTTAATTTTGGCCCCTTATTCCTTGGGACCAAAACTCCAAAATTAATCCAACCCTTCCTTTTGTGGTCATAAACCTTTATAGATTTCTATTAACTTATACTAAAGTTATTGTTCAAAAACCAAGAAAAATGCTTATTTGGGGCCTGTTTTTGGCCCCTAAATCCTACACTGTTGGAACTAAAATTACCAAAATCTATCCCATCCCTCCTTATGTGGCCATAGACCTTATGTTAAAATATCATAGATTTCTGTTTACCAATACTTAAGTTATAGAGCAAAAACCCAAAACAATGCTAATTTGGCCCCTTATTCCTAAACTGTTGAGACCAAAATACCCCAAATCAATTCCACCCTTCCTTTCATGGTCATAAATCTTGTGTCTAAATTTCATATATTTCCATTTTACTTTTACTGAAGTTAGAGTGCGAAAACCGAATATCTTTGGATGAAGACGATGATGCCAACGTGATACCAATGTACAACCAAAAAGTTTTCAATTTTTGCGGTTGTATAAAAATGATGTCAAATCAAATTTTTAATGGAGTTTGCAACAGTAATTAATCAACTACTCATTTTAATACATCATAAAGTATTAAAGTGTAAATGTCATACAGTCATGGTGATGATGCCTCCGCTAGCATATAACGTATAAAGGTACATAAATCAAGAACTGTAAAAGTGAAGCTGCTAAAAATTGAACTTAAACCAAGTTTAGAGGTACCGGTAATAAGCATTGTATACACATTTCACTAAATTTAGTTGAGACAAACTTGAGAAATTTTTCCATTTGTGAAAGGGGATAACCCTAGAATGATAATCAAAGTGCTTGTAATCACTGAATGGCTATTAAAGACTGCTTAAATTTATCAGTTGGTAGTAAAGTGAATTTTGCATTGTATATTGTATATATAGCATTATTTTAAGTCGATTCAACTACTATTCTGGACAGAGAAAGATAACTCCAATTTTCAAAGAAGATTTCATAAAGCAATGGTTTTAGGTAATATTAATTCAACAACCATTCTGGACAAAGAAAGATAACTCCAATTTATTGTCTTGAATCTACAAAAATGTTTGTTTTAGGCCCTCAATTCCTCGACTGTTTGCCCCATAACCCACAAAATAGACCCCAAACTTCTACTTATGGTATTAAATATTATGGTACAGTTTCAGAACAATTGAAATACTTATACACAACTGTTTGTACTGACACAAGATTAATGCTTGTTTTGGGCACCTTTAGAACCCTTATTCATAAACCTTAGGGACTATATATATATACATGTATAACCGCCCCAAAACAATCCCAAGCTTCCTTTTATGATTATAAATATTATGTTATAATTTAATGGCTTCCTTTTTACTTATACTGAAGTTATTATCTGGAAACCATCCGTCTTGGGAAGACGACGACAGGATACCTACATGTATTTCAACTGCAAAAATTTCTGTGGTTGTATAAAAATTTCAAATATGTACAATGAAATATAGTTTCAAAATTGATAAGCCTAGATAGGCCTTTTAATTTTTTCCCCACATAGTTGAAGGACCATTTACACTCAGGACCGAGTCATAAGTAGGCAGTACAGTCTACAGATGTATTAAAACAACCTAGCATCATATTGCTAGTAGTGGGAGTAGCATTCTCGGGTAAATTTGTTCTTTTTTTTTTTTATAATATGTTTGGTTCAAATCAAAATAGAATGCTTTTATCTCCCTAATACTTACATTGTAAATAGAGGTGGTACTACTTTGACAAATCCTTGTACATGAGAGTTTTCTGTCAAATCTTTATTTCACAAAGAATGAATTGCATAACAATGAACTGAGCTCAAAGCAAAGTACTTTAATAATACACTTAGACAAAGAGCTAAATCCAGTGATATACTTTGTACTACAGGTCCTTCATTAACATCCATTGACCAAAACCATATCTCAACGACATTCCATACTACATGGTTGGATTCGGAAGTCCTGAAAAAGACATGATTTTTTTTAACATATTTTAAGTATATATATACACAGGTTAAAACTTTCTTGTTGTATAATCATTCCGTATCTAGCAACTATCAATTTGCTTAATGCACATATTGATATATGTTGAGTGTACCTCTGTTGGAAATAAGAACACACAAACCTCCACCTAGTTTTAGTCAATGGACAAAACATTCAAAACTATAAAATATTATAGATCTAAGACTTGTCAGTGTCTATTTACCATTGCCACTGAATCAGTGATATATGTATTGTACACACAATTGTATACATGCAAGACTAAAATTATAAAGTACATACATGTTTGTATATAAGACTAAAACTGACATTCAGTCTTTACAACATCTTCATTCCCAAAGTCATTTTCAAATCTGACTTCATGGTAAAATAAGATTCCATATCTACAACCAATTAAAAGGAAAAATCCCTCTGATAGACTAGCATTTAAATCCGATTTCTAAAATGGAAGCTAGGTCACCTTGGAACTTAGAACTAAAAAAAATCAAACAATATATCTGATATATTTCAAATGCATGTACATGAAATAATATAAATCTCTAAAATTCACCATATTGTTCCCTTTTTCATCTTCTGTTAGATACTGTATATCCAGTGGCGGATCCAGAAATTTTCTTAAGTGGGGGCCCACTGACTGACCTAAGAGGGGGGTCGGGTCGCTCAAGTCATGATTCAGTGATTCCCTATATAAGCAACCAATTTTTTTTCTCAAAAAGCAGCCCCCCCCCTAAATCCGCCTCTGATATCAACCTCTAGATGTCTTTCAATTACATTCAGTTTAGTGTGGGTTGATCTTTGATTGTTGTACATGTTACAACCAGATTCCCGGCAGGGGGCAACTTTGTAAGACCGCAGAGGTTCAAGCTTAGATTTTGAAATAAGGGGGAAAATGTAACCTTTTCAATTTATAAAACAGGTTCAACATCATTTCTATACATATATAAACATATTCTGAATTGTGGACACACCTTCATTAAATATTCTACTTCAATTAGTGGAGGAGATCAAATTAAAAAGTTGCAATGGTTAAATACTCCAATCACAGTCTTTCCTGCTAAAATTTCATGTGTAGAATGTGATAAACGGTTTTTGGGTCTATATATTGTCCTTGATATTGAGGTTATTTTGACACAGCAAAATATAAAGAAAATGTAAACTATGATCTGGAAATTGACTCCGTTTCCCAAAATAAGCCCACTTAAACTGAACTTTAAATGCAAAAGACCTCTAAATGGCTAACAGATATTGCTATATAAAAGATAAGTCCTTGATTATACATGTACATGATATTAAAGAATTCATGAAATTTACACTGATTCTGTCAGTTGAATGGACTAGAATGAGATAAGTTATATACATGATAGACATAAAGGTTTTTTCCAACAGTTGTGGTGTAAATTAAATTAGTTGTATTTTATGGATGATATATTTATGTATATACATGTATGTAAATCATTGGCTCTTCAACCAATGATATTTTACAATATTGATTATTTGTTTATTTTTCTAATGTTGGTATTTTTCAGCATACTAAAAATGTTTTAACACAACACGAGCACAAGCTTGATAGGGTGTCCTCACACAGGGTTTCCGTTGGCTGTCCCCATTTTCCCAATTTGCGAAAAAATAATACTTGTGGCGATAAAAATTCGTCATTTGCTAAAGAATTTGGCGAAAGAAATATATAGAAAGATTTATTTTCCTCCTTCTTGTTTATTTACTTTTTTCGAGTTTCTCAGACTTTAACTTATCAGACAATACTCGGAATTCACCTTGACCTCATTAAGATTTTGACAGAAAATCAATTATCAGCTGATTGCAATTTACAGCTATCGACAACGAAGGACTAATTAATAAAGGTGTTGATTGAATTGTTTGACAAAATGATATGGTTGAATGGCTTCCACTAAATGTCACATACAGGAGTTATTTACCACTTTTCGACTCCCGTGTTTGAAGAACTCTTTTGACGTCTCCTCTCCATGTAAAGATAGTTTAGAAAAGAAAGCTGTTGTTGTGACAATAAATGTTAAAGGGCAAGAAAAATCTCAGATTTAAAACTTGAATTATCCTTTGACTTTGATGTAAGTAATTGATCAGGGAGACTACTTTAAAGTCGTTTGAGTGACACGCGTGTTTCAAGCATAGTTTTACGTCTCAACTTTTTCATTTAAGATGGTCAAGATGGTGGTTATGAAGAAGGGGGGGGGGGGGGGGAAGCATTCTGGCGTCACAATTTCAAATGACATAGGATAACATATGATCTGTCCATATATATGTATGAGGGTAGAAATGGGGGTATCTTATTGAAGTATTCTTGCCAAATGAAGATTAAACAGTAATTCTTAGACATGACCATAAAATGGGGGGATAGAACCTTTATCGGGACTCCAGTATCAGGTGTTTTTAAGCTCGGGATTATCCCCCCTCATAAAATTTACACTTTTTTCAAGACGATTAAAAAATCAGCTGAATTTGACAAATCACACTATTTGTTTTCCAAAAATAACCGTAATTGGATGGGGGTTCTGTGTATTCACATTATTTGAACAACTCTCCTTGGGCCGAGAAAAAAAAGATCCGTGTTTCAGGTAACCTGACCGACCCTGTTTTTTAGCCCTGACCCTAACTTTTTTATTAGATCTTTCAAAAAAAAAAAAAATGATAATTATCAACCGACCCTGTTTTTGACACAGGCTTCTGATAAATGACATAATATTTTTTCTCTCTTGCTTCCTCTTGCACAGAAAGCCAGTAAAATATTTTATTAATGTCAAAAGGTATTCCAAATAGGTTAAAATCCAAGAAATTTGCACAGCAGGTGCTTCAAAAACATTGCAAATGGCCCAAGACCACAATTAATGACCCCGCTTTTCGTTGTACGAATGTAGTTCCTTTTAATTAGAGTGTATTTTTCCTTAATTCTTTTTTTTTCCCTTCCCCACTCATTTCTTAGATTTTATTGGGTGGAAATGAAAGATGAGAGGTAAAATAATTTTTTGGATGTTGTATTTAAACTCATTTTGATATGGAATGAGTGATTAGGCCAAGTGCAAAAAGGTCATATTTACAGTTTTCGGAACATCTCTTGACTTGTCCATAGGGTATGGATATATATTGGCTAAATTTGTAAAAGTGATTGCTTCAATCTTTCTGAATTTTGGATATATTTTTAGACTAGTGCTATACATAAGACACACAAAAAATTTGACAAAAGTGCATGGTGCAATTTTTTTAATGATACAAAATGTTCTAAAGAAATGATAGAGAAATTAATTGTGGTCTGTGGCCAAATGGCACACTTCCCGTTTTTGAAACTAATTATGGATCTGGACTTGGAAAAAACATGATAAATACTCAATAACTCAAATATGAAATTTTGAATCATCACCAAAAAGTATACAGATATTAAGATTAATGTAACTAAGAAGTGTTTAAAGATTTAAGCCATAATCAAGAATTGTTTTTGAGATACGGTGTGACATGTGAAAAAAACACCCCCCTGTTTAAGTTACAATGTGCCGTAACTCAAAAAGTTTTAATCTTATTTTCACCAAAAAGTATACAGATCATGTGACCATCATAAGAAACAACTATATTAAGTTTCATAAAATTTGGATAAGTCGTTCTCAAGTTATGGTGCCACATGTTTACGCTGGACAGACAGACGGACACCTGACATTTGTATACCATAATACGTCCTGTCTTTGAAGGACGTATAAAAAGCAGTACTAAGCGTGCATGTTACGCTAGAAACATATTCAAAGAATAAAGTTTTATAACTTCTTAATGTCATATCCAATATTTATCAAAACCTATAGGGGAGTTACATGTATCTTACTTCCTATATTTTTTCGTGGATGTCAATACACCTAATCGCTATTTATTCTAAAATTACACAACTTTTTCATCGAGTTGAAGCTATCTGGGGGCCGTTGAAACAATTCACCATGCACAATACTTTTTAATGAGACCCGTTTTAACTTATTGTAAATACTTTAAACAAAATAATTTTTTACTTCAATTTTCAATTTCGAAAAATAGTGGATCATACTCTATTAAAGTTTCTTGATGATCGCTTTCTAAAGTTTTTCCTCCCTCAGCTCTCTAGTAAAAAACCTTTATTTTCAGTCGCATGACCCAAACAGAAAGTTGTACATACAGTGTATGACTGTTTTTCCCAGATTGGACTAAATAGCGATAATTAAATAAAGTGTAATTTCCGGGATTGTTGAAAACTTGCATATTCATCACTATCTGATTTTGCGGTTTTAACAATCCAGACAGACAAATAGCAATAAGGTGTTTAGGAAAACATGACCTAAAACCTCCTTCATATAAGACAAAAAACATGGGAACTCATACTGAATGGTCAAATGTGTTCAATATGAAAATTTCAATTAAGATGGTAAAACCACAAATCAGCCGTTAATGTAAATGGACTATAAGTATGACTTTTGAGCAAATTTAAAGGGAAATGACGGGGAAGGGGCAAATTAGCTTTCAAGGGGAGCAAATGCTGTTTAAATTGGTAAGCGGGTTTTAAATATAGAGGGAAAGTAGAGTCATCTTTTTGGACTTTAGTTACATGTAAATATAACTTATGTAGACTTACCTTCTAATTCTATAGACTATTAAAAAAAAAAACACACACAACTCGGAACTATTTCTAATTCACTTGGACTACTGATATGCAAACCTAAAAACAAAAAGAAAAATATCATAAAATAGTGATTGAAAGATTCATAACACTTTGAAAGGATAATTCAGACACGTGTTACACGGGGAGCATGTTTGTTTACAAATAATAATGTCACGTGATCGCGCACTGACCTCGCATGCTGCATCGCCCTTACAATTCACTAATACATGTACATAACCATTTTCATGCAAACATGCAACGTGAATGTGATTGGTTATCAAATAATACAAAAATAATGCATGAACCGTTGAAGAAGAAATTGTTTCATCAAATAGATTGGATTTTCACTTTCGACACGAATAGGTCGAGTTGACATTCCTGTCATCGGAGATAGTATTGAGATAAATGGGATAAAACGGACCGTCGAAAAGGTCTAGAGTAGCACATCAGTAGAACCCTAACATAAATAAGTAATACTTACCAACATTTCTCTAATTAATAACCTATAGAACTGAAATTTCACAAAAATACCGGTAAATAATTTTGTTGTGATGCTGGTTAAATTGGCGCTAAATAAATATTCTTACTCCTATTGCTTCATGTAAAAAAAAATGTATAGAATTTAATTCGACTACAGTTCAGAATAAAAAAAACGTGAATATGCAAAAGCCAGGTAATATGTTAATGATAAAGTGTGTATAAATTTTCGTAAACGAAGTTACCCGTATACTTCACCAAGAATTACATTTGAGCGCAAAGCCGTTCTGTATGTGTGATTTGGTTGGTTTATGTAACATAATTTAGACTGGGATCCTGGCTAATCTTGACCTTACGACGCGCAGCTAGATTGGGCCGGATCCCAGGCTAATGTATCATCGTAGAACTCAGGGTAACGGAATTTTTTGCGTTGCTATTAGATCATTGAGGCCATCTATTTTTATTGCGGGTTCCACATATTTAAATCGGAATTATAGAAAAAATGGAATGTTGTGAGCAGAATCAAAACAGAAATGATGAACACTGCAACATTTCCAGCAAAATATAAATAGGATGGAGGATCTGTGTATTGACATTATTTGTAAAACTCTCCTTATTCATGTGAAGCGTGTGCTTTACATCGAGGCTTATTCTTTACATCGAGGCTTATTATGCTAATCATTGACGCCACAGTACTTCAACCAATCAGACAATGTTTATTTGGGGCATTCGATCGATTTTAACTCAGATTTTGGAATATTTCAATCGAAATTATAGAAAAATGGAATGTTGCTGGTACATATAAAATAGAAAATGATGAATACTTTTAGCTAAAGATAATTTGGATGGGGGTTCTGTGTATTCACATTATTTGCACAACTCTCCTTACTGATGCCATATTTTGGAATTTCCGTGACCTAAATGGTTCGCGAAAATTAATATTTTTATATATAGTATAGTAAATACACTTGAGAGAACCTTTTGATTTTTGACTCACGATATCACTGGTACGGTAATATTCAGTCAGTAGTCTCATAAATTGAAGAACCATAATAACTTATTAATTACTGTGAACGTTTCCTGATAATGGTGATAAGACTTCAAAGGGCTGAGCTCTGAGCTTTATTTCAGATATAAACCGAGTTCGATACTTCTGTAGGATTGGAAATAGTAAGAATGAAAAGCAGCAGATTTGAGGTATATATAATCAAAATAAAATGCCAAAGTTTAACTAGCAACTTAGGAAAAATAAAACTGCCATGTGATTGGTTTAAAATGTTCATATGGAAGAACACAACTTAACCTTCTTTTGCGATTTACAAAAGATGACAATATTAACTTGG
The DNA here is from genome assembly GCA_019925275.1 of Mytilus edulis. Classification (NCBI taxonomy): domain Eukaryota; kingdom Metazoa; phylum Mollusca; class Bivalvia; order Mytilida; family Mytilidae; genus Mytilus; species Mytilus edulis. The sequence goes on from CM034356.1 coordinate 67,767,110, forward strand.
TGACTAAGGTGGACCAGCCTTATATAATCAGCTTTTTTGAAAATTCACGATATTGTAAGTATCGACCGCTGGACTCTCAAAGTTTATGTCATAAAAACAAGGTTGAGATACTTTATTTTTAGTCTAGAAAACGCCCTCTTTTATTCTAATATCGGTAGCTGGAATTCCAAGTAAATTTCATGCAGCAAAGAAAATACAGATCTGAATGGAGAGAATGTCAGATGGACTAATATATATGACACGTTCAACGGGGTTGAACTTACATTTGTAAATTAAAATTGTGGGAGTTGTCTATTTTTCTAACCAATACTTTCGTTCATTCCTTCGACCCTTTATAAGAAGTTACCAGTAATTGACTTTGACACATGACAAGTAAAAAAAAAACCACTTCTAATTTGTGATGAAGATTCTTAAAATAACGAAATTTTGATTCCGTCGTTCTTCCTCTTTAATCTGTTTTTGAGTTAGGAGAACTTTTCCATTTGTAGAATATCAACAACTAAATCGTATCAACTGAGATGCATGAACGACATAGGTTGTTACTGATGGTTTGATATACACGTACTACACATGGATAGATAACAAATATAAGAAATGGATTTTTTTTTTAGATTGTATTATATATGTCTCTGGTTTATAGTCCAGTCAAATTAAGTTTGAATCTCAAACTAATTGCAACAGAAAATGTTTTAGTTCTAATCTATAACATTAAGCCCCAAATATACAGAAAAAAGTCCCATAAAATCTAACTTGAGGAAAACTCAAATTTTGCATTTTTATATTCTTATGGAAATTAACATTGGAAAGGGAGATAACTTCGCAAAAATGAGAGAGAAAAAATAAAAAAGCTAGACCCTATTATTTCTCAATAGTATAAAGTTTAATTTAAGCATTCCTCAAAGAAAATTAAACACACATATTCTGATCATTTTCCGTAAATATTCAAGTTATTTTCGTCCTAAGATACACTCTGGTCTTGAACAGGGCGTTGTTGGTCCTGGTTGGTTCATAATCTTCGACCAGAACTCCATTCTGTTTCCATACAAATTGCTGTTGATGACAGTATTAATATCCAACAAGGCATATTTCTTTGTAGTGTCATCATACGTTGGCCAGTGCACTAATCCAGGCCCATTCACATTCCTAACAAATAATTAAGCAGTTAATCAAACTACGTTTGACTGTTGATTTTTAAAAGTGTATGGAGACAAGCAGTTTTATCATTGATTAGGTGTACAGAGTTTCCTTTCGAATACTATTGGGAAAATGCTGTCGCAATGTTAGTCCTTCCACTTGAAATTGCATTAATTCGTTGTTACTATAAGCATTTCTACATGTACAATTATTTGATTGATTGATTGTTGGTTGCTTAAACGTCCAGTGAAAAATATTGCATGCATGTTCAAGACGATCTACATGTACGAGTAAGACTATACAATTAATTGGCGAGAGAAATCAAATATAAAATTTACAGCGATTAAGATTCTTAGTTGATTTTATACTAAAGGGTGCTTTTTTATTTACACGTCGAGAGCTACATCAGAAGTCATATAACATATAAAAGAATGTGTTAATCTTTATTTTTTGCAGCATTTCTATGGTATAAATACACTTAATAAACTTGCCCCGTTTTAGCAAAATTACTCCAATACTTCATAAGCATTGTTCCAACTATCCTGTCTGCTGTTGTCAAATTGGATTCTTGTCCTCGGAATGGGAAGAGAAAATACAGGTCAGCTCCGTGACCATTGCCTTTGTACCAGGGAAACAAGACACTCATCTGTTCGGAGAACATCGTGCGTGTCCTAAAACTGTACAAGTACTGTTTTATGTTGTGGTTTCCACTGGCATGAGATTTCAAACTAAATATCTCGGGAAAGTAAAAGAACAAATCACTGTACAAATTCACAACATTGATAGCTTGGTCCTGTGAAATAGTAGATAAAAACTGTTTGTAGATATCAGATGCCAAAGCTGAATTGTTGTTGAAATATTGCTCTACAACAACTGGAATAATATGATTTCGAAAATAATCGGAAGGTACTCCATCAGAAATATTAAAGGAAAGTCTGTTTTGTATTTCCCTTATTCCATATGGTATTGCTATCCCTTCTAATTCACAGGCACCAAAAATAAAATCTAATGATTTGTAAAACTCAAGCTCCGGTGATGGTTTACCATATAGAATATTTTGTGGTGATTGTTTCAGAAACACTCCATCAACAACCGGGGCAAATGGAAGATTTAAATACACGTTCTTGGAACCATTAATGCTATATGTACTCGTGGGTATTGTATTAAAGACATCAAGTATCTGTTTGGCAGTTTTATTTCTCAGACAGGTTAGAGTCTCTTGCGTAAGACTTTCATTGCAATTAAGTTTCATTGAAAGTAGCTTTGCATTTTTTCTAGCAGCATCAGACATGGTAATGAATGAATTACTCGCACCACTCTGTGCTATCACCCGATGGAAGAGTCCCTTATTTGCTGGATAGATAGCCTGTAGTGCAACGCTAAAAGCACCTGCAGATTGACCAGCTATTGTTATAGAATTTGGATTCCCTCCAAAACTTTCAATATTGTCATGAACCCATTTAATCGCCATTTGTTGGTCCCAAAGTCCGTAATTTCCGAGTGCCACATCGTCCAAAGTGCTGAAAAATCCAAAAGCTCCCAATCTGTAATTTATTGTAACTACAATTACATCACCAATGCCACTTAGATATGAGCCGTCATAAAACATTCCTTGTCCAAGGTAATATCCACCTCCGTGAACCCATATAATAACTGATTTTGCATTAGACTCTGAAGATCCAGAAGGAACATATATGTTAAGTACTAAACAATCTTCTGATGTATTTGTATTTGGTACGTATTGATCCACCACACCATTCACTGATTGGATACAAGATGGTCCAAAACGGGTGGCATCATAAGTATCACCCCATCCGCCATAAGGGATGGGCTGGTGGAATCTAAGATCGCCAACAGGTGGTTTTGCGAATGGTATATTCCTAAATTCGTTGTAGTTTCTTGTATAGTTATCAAATGTGAATGTAGAAGATATGCCTTTTATGTTACCCAGCTTAGTTTTGAGAATTACTGTACTGTTACCAAAAACTATTGTCAACATCGTCAAAAATAGTAAAACGATTCTTGCCATAACTTTTTGTATCGCTCTGAAAATACGTACATATGAATAAAGTGTTAGTTTATTATTATTTCAAATTTTTCGTTAGATGTTAGAATAAAGGGAGATGCAGAGGACATGCCGATGTACGGAGCTCTGTTGGTCTTATAACAGAGAAAAAAGGGATTCAATGTTAAGTGCTGCAGATATAAATAAAGCCCACTGATGTGTATCCAAAGTCAAGTGCTAGAGATGTCAAGTCCAGTGCTGAAGATATAAAATATATTGCTGTCTAGATATACAAAAAGTCTAGCGCTGTATATTTTTTAGTGAAGTCCTGTGTTTTTAAAATTTTCAACAGTGCTGGACTTAACATCTCCATGCAGTCCTTGATTTTTTTTAAATATCTTCCGCGCTAAACTAGGACATTTTTGTTTGTTTATTGTTTTGTCATATTTACTATTGGTCTGTTGTTTGAATTGTTTAACAGTTTGTCATGTTGGGGCCTTTTATGGCTAATAATTATTATACATTATATATGTTTAACTTTAATGTTCAAGGCTGTACGGCACACTCCCTATCATTAAACGACGCATAAAGTTCTGATCTTGCAAAAAAGGAAAAGATCGTTTATATGTTCAACGAGAACCAGTAGCCATGATTTGTCACTGAAAATGGCAGATACATATAAATATATCTCAAAGAGAGAACGTAAATGCAAATACTTCATTTTTTTTTTAACAATTCAATTATAATTTACTGACTATAGAAACTTAATTTCTTGAACTATCACAAACAAGCAGGGCCAATTAGATCTAAGTGTAGTCGATTATTATCATCAGTTTAGATCCTATACATAACATATATACTTACAACGTTATTTTCCTATCCCGTTTAAACTGTGCTTTAAGTCAAAATTACAATGAAATCATAATATATATACAAAAATCAGTGATATCCAAATGACTAATTCAAGGTTAATATTATCTTGTTATCCTAAGTAACACAGGTTTGAGTCATTTAACTAAACAAATTAACCTGACACGAGAGTTATTTCAAAGTTGACAAATACCGATAGACCAGTATCAGTTTATCAACCTCAAAACGTATATAATGATAGTTCTCGGTGTTGGTTAGGGGTTCGTCAGTCTTGCTTCTTATTTCGTCGCAAAACTCCACAATATATAAAAACGGATCTAATTCACTAAAAGGGTCTGAATTTCGGAATTAATTATTTGAATGTCTTGTCGTCTTATTTTGGTTAGTCAGTATTCGACAATCGATTGAATTGACTTTCACAGAAATCTCTAACTATTGTTAATCCAATTCAATATTGAAGATTTTGGTAGGATCATTCCAATGTTGTAGGATTGTTACTATCAGATGTAATTCACTCACTTTATTTTTTTAAACAATCCTTTATTCTTAGAGTTGATAAAATTGTTTATCAACTCAATCAACTGTTTCAAGTTATTCTGGCTTCGTGTATAGACTCACGATTGTATCAATCGTATTTAATCGTTACGATCGTTTAAGCGTTGATCAATGCAATCAACTGTCTCATCTGATTTTCATAGGCTCACGATCATATCGATCTTATTCAACCATTACCAACGTTAAATAGGGTTTATATATTAAAAAAAACTGACCTGCTTCATCCGGTTTTCGAAGGGTCACATAATCGTTTTATAGTTGATCACTTCATTCAACTGTTTCTTTTCGCTTTCAACGGTAAAGATTGTATCGATCGCATTTTATCGTTACGATCGTTTAGGAATTCACCAATTGAATTAAATGTCTCTTCTCGGTTTCAAGGATAATGGTTGTAACTATCGGGCTCAATCGATACGCTCTTTCAAAAGTTAATCAACTCGAACTGTCTCATCTGATTTTCAAGGGTCACGATCGTATGAATCTTATTCAATCGTTACGATTGTTTAAGAATTGATCAAGTGCATTAACTGTCTCTTCTCGTTTGCAAGGTTCACGTTTGTATCGATCGTATCTATAACCGTTACGATCGTTCAAGAATCAGTGAACACTTCAACCAACTAGCTGTCTCATCTGGTCCAGGTTAAAGGGCCATGCATGCTCGTATCAATCGTATTAAAATATTACGATAGTTTTTAATTTGATAAATCAAATCACCAGCTGCCTCTTCTCGACTGTTTAAAAACTCAAATGCAACAAATTATTTGCATCATTCGTTTTTTTTCAAGGATTTGTATAGTAAGATACTATACAAATCCTTGTTTTTTTTCAACGTTGTTATACGAGTGAGATAATTATCCGATTCTGATTTGAAGCAAGAAAAAGACGGTACGTCATTCGTCCCCATTTTTTTTTATATAATTTCTGAAAACATATAACAAGAATTTTATTCACATATTCTATGTTAAAATTATATCGTGATTTTCTGTCTATCACCAAGGACGTATGTTGGTTAAACCCTTGCTACCACAAACATGTAGTCTGTTATATATAATGTCTATAATCTATACAAAATCTGACAATTCATAGTTTCACAACTGTATTTTAAGCAGTGGATGATCTAGAACTCTTATAAGCATGATAAATAGTTATCAAAGGTACCAGGATTATAATTTAGTACGCCAGACGCGCGTTTCGTCTACATAAGACTCATCAGTGACGCTCATATCAAAATATTTATAAAGCCAAACAAGTACAAAGTTGAAGAGCATTGAGGATCCAAAATTCCAAAAAGTTGTGCCAAATACATCTAAGGTAATCTATGCCTGGGATAAGAAAATCCTTAGTTTTTCGAAAAATTCAAAGTTTTGTAAACAGGAAATTTATAAAAATGACCACATTATTGATATTCATGTCAACACCGAAGTGTTGACTACTGGGCTGGTGATACCCTCGGGGACGAAACGTCCACCAGCAGTGGCATCGACCCAGTGGTGTAAATAGTTATCAAAGGTACCAGGATTATAATTTAGTACGCCAGACGCGCGTTTCGTCTACATACGACTAATCAGTGACGCTCATATCAAAATATTTATAAAGCCAAACAAGTACAAAGTTGAAGAGCATTGAGGATCCAAAATTCCAAAAAAGTTGTGCCAAATACATCTAAGGTTATCTATGCCTGGGATAAGAAAATCCTTAGTTTTTCGAAAAATTCAAAGTTTTGTAAACAGGAAATTTATAAAAATGACCACATTATTGATATTCATATCAACACCGAAGTGTTGACTACTGGGCTGGTGATACCCTCGGGGATAAGGGGGTTCCCACTGATTTACCTAAAAAAAAAAGGGGGGCTCCAGTCATGCTTCAGTGATTCCCTATATATAACCATTAAAAAAATTTCAACATAAGGGGGACCCGAAAACTACACACATGAGGATATATTATGTCTCACTGTGTATCTGGGACTATTATACTAATGTAGTTAGTATAAAAGTCCCAGTGTGTATTGACAGTTCAAATAACAATTATTATATTGTCTATGCATGAACAAAAAGGATATATATAAAAAAAAATATACAGATTGTCTCAAAAAAAGAGTTTTCAGGTGATTTTTATTTGTTACTATACAAATCATGGCCTTGGACGGTGTGATGGCTCGGATTGCAATTTAATAAAATTGAAATTAAGATAAGTATTTTTTTTATATAGGTAGCCCTCAATGACATATAGCTTGGACAGACTGAGAAGAAATGGTGTTCATCCTCAATTTCAATTTATTACAGTATATATAGGCAAATGCCTTATTTTCTTTCAATATTGGTATTAATGTCGATGAAATATTGCCACTGGTGGTATATAAAACAAACAAACTATCACAACAACATATACAAATCATATATTTTAGAAACATCAGGTATTTTGTAGAGTTGACGACTCCTTCCTGGCCAACATGAACTTTGGAGATGTTCGGAAATCATTACGATTTATTTTAGCAGACGAATTTTTAGCCGGAAGTCACGTTACTTGCACGCAAACAAGATGGCGGAAGAAGACCGAAGTCTAGAAACATTGCTGAGTAAGTTTGTTTTGCGGACTTTACAGTTATTGTGGGGACTTTCCTTTACAATGTTCGATATTTAGAAATCACCAGTATTTCTTTCTTTTTTCTTCATAGACAAATCAAATGTCAATGTTACGAAATAGCTCAAAAGGAAAGCCGACATATTTTGTGTAGTCACTGTCACGGACACTGATTCAGTTTAAAACTGATGTATCTGTAGTGGTAAGTGTAGAGGATCCTGTTTAGGCTTTTATACACGGTGGAGTTTTGTGTTTCTTCTCTGCTTCCAGTAAGCGGTCACCGTCAACTGAACTGGTTAGCTATCCTGCAACATGGTTGACACCTGATCCTGATCCTAAGGCTAAGGTCAATAATTGACACGACTTGTCTCTCTTGTACTGAATATTCCTCATACGGTGCACCATTTCTCCTGGCAATTTCTCGTAAGTACTCAGAAAATTAGTTTAGGCGCAGGAACGGGTATCAGGACTTTCTAGTTCTTGAAAATGCCCTGATTTAAATATATCCAGGTGTAATGATAAGTCGTTATCCTAAGGCTATTTTTTTCTTATTTTTTCTGTACACTTAGCTTTCATTTTTTATTACCATGCATTGTCAAGCTTGGTAACTCATAATTATTTGTCAGTAACTAAATGTACGATGCTGTCCCATACTGAACCTTCTGACCTTGTTTGTTTACATTTAAATTTCAATGGCGTCAAAATCACGTGATGTCAATTCGTTCTACCCAATCAAATTGCTCTACTGTCAATTAGGGGATTTTCCAGTCTACGGCAATTACGTTATTTCTTTGTGGGATATTGCTTCAAAATAGTTTGCAATAATTTTGGGTTTTATTCAACAGGAAAACTCTTTTTTTGCCATCCCTTTTGACATCAGTGGAATTCTGTATGAATATTTATCTACAGTCATGATGGTCAGAATATCGATCTTTTTATAATTAATAAAAAGAAAATTCTATGAAAAATAAATGTAAATTATTTTTCATTAACCTACTCTATATTCCTGTACAAATGTATGGCATGGGCATCGTTTTTTCAATTAGTTTTCCTTTCATTTTGGTTGGGATTTTTTCGCGGGAAAATCACGAAAGACTTAAGGAGCATGTCATTTTAAAATTCCTAAAAATACGATTTGCTTGACCTGTATTGCCTGCCACAAGATTGATGACGCTGAATGGAATGTACACAAAGCAATGGAGGCCGGAAGTGGGATTTTGTGAAGTTCTAGAATGTTTTTAGACATTGGGAAGTCGGGATTAAAACGGGCATTAGAAATTTTGCATTTTTTAGCAATAATTGAGAACAACAATGAAAACTTACCTTCAGAAATGTTTTTTTATTCAAAAGTTTAGAAAAAACGTATTCTACATTGTTTTTCTACGCCGGAAGTAGCGTAGTGACGTCAATGCGGAGTTTCCCCGTGTGTTAAGTTCAAACACAAATACCTAACGAACTGACAAGATGAACGATTTTAGACTACGGTAGGATATATTTCCCTATAAGGCCAAAAATAAAATACTGTTTGTTTCCCCTCCCCCGACCGACCAGGTAAAATTGCAGCGACTCGAAAAAATTTATTGGCCATTCTTGTCCAAATTTTATTTTTTTGCTATGTTGGTTTTTGGTGATATCTTTCCGATGCTGTAGTAAGCGTTGGTTTTTTTGTCATACCTTTCCGATGCTGTAGTCAACAAGCATTTTAAGTGTGTAAATTGGTGTTTCTTGAAGACTTAAAAAAGAACAAGGTGCTTTGGCAGTAACAATGCATTTGAAATTACACCACAAATATTATACTTAGGCACTTGGAATAGTTTCAAAATGAAAGAACCTAAAAATGAATTAAATAAATTAACGAACGTTGTTGTCCATTCGTTTGATGTGTTTGAACTTTTGAATTTGCCATTTGATTTAGGACTTTCCATTTTGAATTTTCCTCGGAGTTCAGTATTTTTGTGTTTTTACTCTTTAAATCAAGGCATTTTTGCATTGAAGCGTCTATATGATTCAGAATCAAGGAAAACAAACATAATGCCTTGCCACACGATTTGTGTTGTGTGCAAGGGTGAAATTTGAAAATAAAAAATCTGAATCATCTTTCAACCCACTGAGTGCACCTTGATTGGCTTTGTCCTTTACCTATGTTCCTGTTAAAGGATAAAATCTCTGAGTAAAAATGGTCTGAAATGTGCTTTGAAATCAATCTACTATGTCTTAGACTTCGAACAGGTTGGGCACAAGTCAGAAAATGTTGGATACATGAATTTCCTGCTTTCAGGGAACCTCCCTGATTTCTGGTGTAATCAAGACCAGATTAAATGTGTTTTTATTTTTCAATTATGGCATGAAATTTACAAAAGGGCACGTTTTACGTTATAACTGCATCAGTTGAATTTGTAAATACTCAAAGTATTTTAGGAACAACAAAACATGAATAAGTGAAGCCTTGTTTTTTCTAGAAAAATTATATCAAGAAATAAAATAAAATAATTTGCCTACCATACCCTGATAACCTCATTATCTTCCTTTTTATAGATAGAGCTACAAATCCAGCAAACAGAGATGAAGACTGGGAACACATTTTGGCTTTCTGTGATCAAGTCAACAAAGAGATTGAAGGTTCTCAGATAGCAGTTAAATTATTAGCTCACAAACTACAGTCTCCTCAGGAGAGGGAAGCATTGTACGCCTTAACTGTAAGTAAATAGCCATCAAGAAAAGAAAAAAAAATACATAACAAATTTCAGTTTTCTCAGGATTATAAAACATCCTTTGTTTTTGTTTTTATTTTTAGTATATGAATATGTAGTCTTCATGATAAACTTTTGAATCCACAAGCATATTAAGCTGAATTTTCAGTTGTATTCTTTTGGCTTGTAGAGGAGTTTTACAAGCAACAAGCCTGGAAGTAATTGTTCAAGCCTGGGCTGATGGTCTTGTGATTAATAGTGAAGACTGTTCAGAACATGAAAAAGAATACCACCACAACTAATTTCTAAGAGTTAATAGATTTAATGGGTGCACATGTATATTTATTCAAAATTAAAACTAGGTTCTTCATAGTTTTGCCTACTAGATAAGTAGATATAATGTAAATGTGTCCGATATGGAGGAGCCAAATTGTGTAGTTAAAAAAATCTTCATTTTTCTCTAAAAGAAAGAACAATGTCATGATAGACTAGTGAAAAAGAAATAGTTAAATCAATAGCATACCAAATTCAATTCATTCTTTCCAAGATTTCATGGATGTTCCAAAGTTTGTATATATGCATTTTCAATGTTGAAACTAGACAACAAGCTAAAATACTTTAGGGGATATTCCGTATTGTTATACCCCCGCTTTAAAAAAGGGGGGGTATACTGTTTTACCTCTGTCTGTCAGTCTGTCCGTCAGTCCGTCCGTCCGTCCGTCAGTCAGTCAGTCCGTCAGTCAGTCCGTCCCATGAAACTTTCGTCACATTTTTCTCAGGAACTACACATCCACCCTTTCTGTAATTTGGTATCAACATTTATATATGTCAGCCATACCGTGTGATGCGTTTTCAGATTCATCACTTGACAACTTCCTGTTTACCGAACACTTGTCTGATTTTACACATGATAGCCAAGTTGAAAATTTTCGTCACATTTTTCTCAGGAACTACAATACAAGGATTTCTGAAATTTGGTTTCAGGATTTATATAAGTCAGCTATACCGTGTGATGCGTTTTCAGATTCATCACTCGACAACTTCCTGTTTACCGAAGACTTGTATGATTTTACACATGATAGCCAAGTTGAAAATTTTCGTCACATTTTTCTCAGGAACTACAATACAAGGATTTCTGAAATTTGGTTTCAGGATTTATATAAGTCAGCTATACCGTGTGATGCGTTTTCAGATTCATCACTCGACAACTTCCTGTTTACCGAACACTTGTATGATTTTACACATGATAGCCAAGTTGAAAATTTTCGTCACATTTTTCTCAGGAACTACAATACAAGGATTTCTGAAATTTGGTTTCAGGATTTATATAAGTCAGCTATACCGTGTGATGCGTTTTCAGATTCATCACTCGACAACTTCCTGTTTACCGAACACTTCCATATTTTTACACTATTAATATTATCCACTTGCGGCGGGGGTATCATCAGTGAGCAGTAGCTCGCAGTTTCACTTGTTTTGTACTATTTACTTGTATCCTTTAATTGGGTTCATTGTAATAATAGATTAAAGGTTATTTAAGCTTCAATTTTATTATAATTTTAACTGTATTTAATTGGTGAATTTTGTTCTTTAACTAAAACGTTCTATTGTAGACTTTAGAGGGCTGTGTCAAGAACTGTGGGAAGAAATTTCATCAAGAAATTGGAAAATTCAGATTTTTAAATGAAATCATTAAAGTGGTTTCACCAAAGGTGAGTTTAAACAGAAGGTAAGTGAAATATTTCATTTGGAAGTTATAGGTAATTTATTTTGATTGTGGATCATTCTCATCTCATAAAAAACACATGAAGAATGAGATTAATACAACGGATTGAAACAAATACAATGAACATGAATTATGCCTAGTTTGAATATATAATAAATCTATCATTTACTCTTCATAATATTATAAATTTTCTTGTAAAGGCAAGACATTGAACTCTTTTAATGAATTTTGTTTGCTCTGAGAAAGGTATAGAAATCTTTTCTACACCAACAATCAAAACTACCAATCACATAAGTTAACAGTTTTATTTGCATTTTCATTCCCATAATATACAATGTGCTCGCATATATATATATTTGGTGTCACGATATCACAGTAGCATGGGTTCGAATCCCGGCGAGGGAAGAACCAAAAATTTGCAAAAGCAAATTTACAGATCTAACATTGTTGGGTTGATGTTTAGACGAGTTGTATATATATATATATATATAAATATAATCTGACATGTTATCTATCAATGTACTTTTGTAGTATCTTGGTAAAGCAACAACTGAAAAAGTTAAAAGAAGATGCATTGAACTGATATATAGCTGGAGTAGAGGACTACCTCAAGAAGCCAAAATATTAGATGCTTATAAAATGTTGAAACAACAAGGAGTTGTCAAAGAAGACCCAACTTATATAGACAAGGTAAGGGGGGCAAGAATCACTGTGTTTTGAGAAAAAAATTCTATCATGTAGGATAGTGACATAATTAATAGGTGGTGTCATTAAGGGGGTACCGTACACCTAAGAAAAGATAACTCTTACTAAAATTCTGAGTTAACTAACGTCAATTAAGTGTTTTAAAATACGCCTCATATTACAAGCGTTTTATTGACATGGAATAGTTGTTTACCTGTTGTTATGAAGCAGACGGTACATCACTGTCATAATGGAACAGCGTAAACGTAATACGTTTGGTAAATTTTCGAGATCTAAATCTGCCGATAAGAAATCGAGTCGTTCAGATTACTTCAAATGGTTAAATGATGGCAGGAAATTGGAAGATTCTCCGCAAGTCGGCTTGCGTAATGATCATGGCAATTACGTATACGAGTATCTTGATGTTGGGGCCGAGGCTGAATTGGAAGGTGATAACACGTCTGATGTTTCAAAATCTTGGACAATTGGGAGAAGAATTGTAGAGTGGAATATCCTGTCGGAAGGAATGTATGCTGTACTTGCAAGTGTCCACTTCACCTGTCAGATATTGTAGGAGAACGATTGTTTGGGCTAGGTGGTCTACTGATGGTAGATTGTAAACTGTGTCATACTGTTACTGATGTGCATTTTGGGAAGAGAGGACCATCTGGAAGATATGACATCAACACAAAAGCTTCCATAGGTATGATTATATCACATGCTTGTAAATTATAATACTAATAGTCTGTATGATGCTAATATTTACAGTTGTAGTTTTACTGTTTACAGGGGTGGATCCAGCCATTTTAAAAAAGGGGGTTCCTAACCCAGGACAAAGGGGTGTTCCAACTACATGTCCCCATTCAAATGCATTGATTGTCCAAAAAAAGGGGGTATCCAAACGCGCCCCCACCCCCTGAATCCGTGCCTGGTTGACATTTAACATGTTGCATTGTTTATTTGACATAATTATATTTAAATGCATTCATGATTTTTTGTGTTAAAAACTAAAAAGAGTCCTTGGGGGCAATTACTACTAATTAATGTGTCTAACTTAAACAGTGCATATATATAAATTGCTTGCAATCTTGGGCAAATTATTGTGTTGTGAAAGCTGATTAAACATGATTAAGGCATATAGGAGACAAGTGCCTGTGTTACATGTATAGCAAATTAATTGTTGAAAATATTGTTATTGTTCAATGAACATCAACAACTTTCAACCCCTCCCTTCTTATCTTCTTCATAGCCAAATTAGGCTTTGAAAAGAGTTAAAATAACTAATTATAAACTGTGAAGGGCTTCACCATTAAATGTACAACTACATGTACATCATCATAATATCATGTTAATATTCTTAGATTAGATATTTTGTAAGCCAAGTCAGAGAAATAAGCACAGGACTGACAGCTTGAATTGTGTCCTGTAAATTTATCTTCAGTTTAGGAAATTTTATAGAATTTTACAATTTTAAGAGAAAAAAATTACCATCTTTACTAAAGTTAATAACACAACTGTTTCTTAGTCTTAGAAATGCAGGTGTGTATATTTTCCATAATTAAGCAATCAATTTTTTTTCTCAATTTTTGATTATACCTCATATTCTATTAAAGGAATGATACATGCAGGGATGGGCCCAACTCATCTGCAGAACTTTCTAGCAGAATGTAACCTGCCATCCATTACAGAGAGCACATTAAGGAAAAAAGAGAAAGAATTAAGAGGACAAATTAAAAATGTAACAATCCAGTCCTGCAATATGGCACAAAGAGAGGAAAAGTCACTCAGCACAAATGGCAATGTAAGTATTAAATGTATGCATACAAAGTGGAATATTCAGACTATATGCCTCTTTCTAGAAAACTCAGTCCTTTTTACCCCCCCCCCCCCCTCCCCCCCCAAAAAAAAATAAATTCAAGGGACTTATAAAAAAGAAGATGTGGTATGATTGCCAATGAGACAACTATCCACAAAAGACCAAAATGACCCAGACATTAACAACTATAGGTCACCGTACGGCCTTCAACAATGAGCAAAGCCCATACCGCATAGTCGGCTATAATAGGCCCAGATAAGACAATGTAAAACAATTCAAACGAGAAAACTAACGGTCTTATTTATGTAAAAAAAATAACGAAAAACAAATATGTAACACATAAACAAACGACAACCACTGAATTACTGGCTCCTGACTTGGGACAGGCACATACATAAATAATGTGGTTAGGTTTATATAATTATATACATGAGAATTATAATACAATTTGATCATGTAATGCTTCATTGTTTATAATGGACTTTAATAGGACTGTGTGTCTTATGAAAGTAAAAAATGTATATATATAACATCAAACATGTTTTTAAAGTTAAAAGCTGTTTTTTTATTATTTCATAAACAGAATAAACAACCATACATGTACATGCATGTACAGATCAAGACTTTTCACCACCTAAAATTGCACAGGACAGCACATTTTTTTTTTATTTAATAGTGAGGAACACAAAAACAATAATTTCTAATTGTGTTTTAGGTTTGCAGTCAATGCAAATGTTTGTTTCTTGCAAACATATGCACCCAAAATATGTTTTTGTGTTCTTAATAATGTATATTTGCAGCTTACTACACAACTAGGTATCCTAAAGGTTAAGGTACATGTAAATGGTTAAGGTCAATTTATAATAAACTTGCTGGGACTTTTTTTTTTTATAAGAAATGCAATCTTTTCTAGATTGAAGCAAGTTTTGATGGTGGCTGGCAAAAGAGAGGCTCTGGTTGGAATTATAATAGTAATACAGGTAAATACATAATTATATAATATAATGTCTGACATTCATGATTTACTTACTGTATGTTGTTAAATTTTGCTGAATCAATTATTAATATAAATAACTTAATTGGACAAAGCATTAATTTTACTATTTAAATTGATATGAGAAGCTGTAGTTAAAGAAATATCTTCCCATACTTATATTTATTCAATCCCTAGGGTAGATCTCTTTAACTTACCTGGTTCAATTATAGCAAATATGTGAGCTTTTGCCATCATTTTGTATACATTATAGAAATTAGATGTGTTACATTGTACATGATTGTTAGTGACTCAACTGTTCACCAGAGCTCACACGAAAAGTAGACAATTATACTATAAAACCTTCAACAATGAGAAAAAGTTATATCCAACATGAAAAATACCAAACAATTCAAATGAAAAAACTAACAGCATAATTAATAACAAAAACATTTATGAAGAAAATATGACAGATATAAACTAACAACCACTGAACTATAGGCTCTTTATTATCAGTATCTGTTCGCCATATTAATCTGTAACATGACATCATTCTGTTAGCATTTCATTAAAATACTCGTTATCTCACACCCCTATTCAAATCATAACAATATTTACTTAACTGTTAATTTATAATTGCATCATGTTAATGTAATACCTTTTTCTTTTTATTCTTGCAGGACATGCAACTTTTATTGGAAAGGAGACAGGAAAGGTGCTGTCATTCGATTTAAGAAGCAAGACATGTAAGATTTGTGAGTTCCATCAAAACAAAAAAGAGACAGTTCCTGAGCATGAGTGCCATCTGAATTGGCATGGGTCTAGTAAATCCATGGAGGCAGATATGGCGGTGGCAATGGCCCACAGATTAAAAGATGATGAATGTGAAATTAATGGTATGTTTCATATTCAAAATAAAGAGTTCCCCAAAATGCATGGAAAATATCGTATAAAGGGAAATAACTCTTATTTCCACAATTCTTTTAAATTTAAAAGGTGATCATTTTGTAATTTTTACAGGAAACTTGGATTTTGTTCTTACACTTTTCTGACATAGAATCAATTGATTTTTTGGTTAATGATATAACATGACCAATGTAATGTAAAAAAAACGGTTTATGTTTATTTAAGTTGCTTTATTAATACATTAGCTACATGTAATTAAATAAGGCAGAATATAACAGCTATCACTATTTTCCAAATAAAAAAATATTCTTGCCGTTGTATATCTTGACCTCTTTGTAGGTTTATAATTATTCAATCTTCATTTCAGTCATACATGCTGATAACGACGCATCAACAACAGCAAGACTTGAAGTTGAGTTTGGAAACATACAGAAAAAAGATGACCAGAACCATGTGAAGAAGGGGTTATCAACAAGCTTGTATAATATTTCAAAGAGGTATTTTACAAATTAATTTTAGTGTTACAGATATGTCTATGACAAGGCTAAAGCCCATCCTTAACTAAATCAAATCTTACATAAAGATCTTATTCTATTGATCTGTGAAGACTACTTACTCTTAACAAAAACATTTCAATGAAATTTCAATTTTGTGTTGTTCAAAGACATATAAAGATCTTTGTGTTATCTGAATTCACAAACATTACATTGAAAATTAAAAGAACTATTATTATCGCTATTTTGTGCATTTTTCCTTTGATCTTTTTTTGTGATGATTTCTCATATCATGCTACTCGCTTGAGATGGAAAATTATCGCTAGAAACTAAGGAGGCATGTGGCATTGCTAATGAAATTGACATGAAATTGACAATGTCGCCATACAATGTAGGTAAAATAGCGATAAACAGATTATTTTCTGCTCTATAGTCGGGTTGTTGTCTCTTTGACACATTCCCCATTTCCATTCTCAATTTTATCATTGGTCATCTCAACTCGATTGCTTTTCTCGTTGAAATGATCAACAATGATCTATAAGTATATATATATATATATATATATGAATAATCTTCATGGCTTATGGAAGAACCAAACAGTTTTTAGTGAGGCTATATTAAGTTTAGAATAGAAAAGCAGACATTAAAAAAATAGAAACTAGGACCTTTTTTCTGAAAATTAAAAGGCAGATGCATGATACCATGATTGATGATTTCATCCATGCCCCATAAAAGTCTGATGATTTTTTTTTTAAATTTTACATTCATTATTTGTTTCTTATTTTGCAGTTACAAAGAATTGCTAAAGGATGAAACAAAACAATATATTTTGAGGTGCTTTATGTATGCCATTAAGGGAGGTGACAATGAAGATGACATTAAGATTGGGCTGCAAAGAATTGTACCACATATTTTTGGATCACATGAAAATTGTAAAGATGCTGACTGGTGTAGCTATCATCAAAATCCAGAAAAATTTATGTAAGATCTTCTATACTGGTATTGACAACATATCATTTTCCGTATTGTCTTATTTCTCAAAAAAAATAATAGATATAAGAAGATGTGGTATGAGTGCCAATGACACCTCTTCTATCCAAGTCACAATTTGTAAAAAGAAACCAATTATACATATGTCAATCATAAAAATTTATTCTTTAATATGCTGAACCTAACCGTGTATTAAGTTTTTGGATTTATGGCACAGTTTTTAAAGTGGTCTACATTGAGGTCCAACGGGTCAAAAATTAAACTTTGTTTGATTTCATAAAAAATTGAATTATAGGGGTTCTTTGATATGCTAAAACTAACAGTGTATTTAGATTCTTAATTTTTGGTCCCATTTTCAAATTGATGTACATTAAGGTCCAAAGGGTCCAAAATTAAACTTTGATTGTTTTTAACAAAATTTGAAATCCTGGGGTTCTTTGATATGCTGAATCTAAACATGTATTTAGATTTTTAATTATGGGTCCAGTTTTTTAGTTGGTCCAAAATTAAACTTTGTTTGATTTCAAGAAAAATTTAATATATATCATTTATATGAGGTTCTTTGATATGCTGAATCTAACCGTGTATTAAGTTTTTATAATTTTGAGCCCCATTTAAATTGGCCCACATTGAGGTCCAAAGGGTCCAAATTGAAATTTATTTGATTTAAAAAAAAAGAGGAATATATCAGGTTCTTTTATATGCTGAATCTAACCATGTATTTAGATTTTTGATTTTAGGTCAGACCTCTGCAGCTGTATTAAGCTGCGCCCTCTTTTTTTCTAAGACCTCCCCTTTTTTCTTAACACCTCCTGCCACTATTTTAAAATTTCTTGATCTGCCCATTTACAGAAATATAGAGCATATATGCTAACACTAAAGTTTCAGGTTAAGTATTTTGTGCAAATTCAAATTTGAAATGTAAACTTTATTTTCATTCATCTCCATTTCAGGTATAAAAGTTTACCAAATGGGAAACCACTCAAGTCTGAAGGATTAAAGGTTGAATTGAATAATTTAGTGACAAAAATGATTGGAAGGAGTAATTCTTTAAATGATCTTGGATCTACACAGTCAAATGAAAGCTTTAACCAGCTTGTATCTGTAAAGGCACCTAAATCAAGGTAATTTATAATTATTTGGTATTAAATTAAATGCATTTCAGTTCCCATTCTTAAGCAACAATGAATATAAGTATAAAAAAAATATGTCGTATGATTACTGTACCAATAAAACAACTCTATACAATAGACCAAATGACTCAGAAATTAACAGCTATGGTTACAGTAAGGCCTTTAACAATGAGCAGTTCTCATATGAAAAAAGTTAGCTATAAAAGGCCCCAAATCACAAATTTATATAAGAAGATGTGGTAATAGTGTCAATGAGACACCTCTTCTATCCAAGTCACAATTTGTAAAGAGAAACCAATTATACATATATGTCAAAGCACAACAGTCAACACAATTTAAACAAGAAAACTAACAGCAAAATTAATGTAAAAAATAAAATAAATGATAAACAAATATGTAACATTGCAATTACTGAGAGCTAGTTGAAAGCCAATAACAATAAAAAACAAATACATGTAAAACTTAATTTTCTTGTCAGGCAGGTTGCAGTTTATTAGTTTTCAATGAAGGGAGTTATTACTATCATAGTAAAACTTTATATAAAAATATTAATCTTTTGCAAAGAGTCTTCATATTTTGTGAGTTAGTATGTTACTGTTACCTGCACCTTTGACATCAAGTTCAAATAAATGAAGAGGGGAATATATTTTAATGTACTTAAATAGTTCTTTATACTCTTTTTTAGACATTATGGTGGATCATGCTCACTTCAGAATAGGCTATCTGCAGCTGTGCTTCAGAAAAATGAAGGATATGGCTACTTATCCAAGGTAACTATGAAAATTTTTACATCTTATTTTTGAATGAAGGATGACATAGTGTTTGAATACGATTTCTTCATTTTCTTCATTTTCTTTCCCTTTCTATTTCTTTCTTCTTTTTCATCTTCTCAGAAAAGCCTGTTCAGACCATAACTTTATTAATCTTTTGATGTAGCATATAATGAATTTGAAGTATGTGGGTATATTACTTGTCTCAAGTTCCAGGATTGGTAACTAAGACCTTGACCTAAAGTTCATGAAAATTAAATTTCTAGTACTCTCTGTATGTCCACTCCATGACTTTTCGTCCGTCTGACCATACTCTTATCCTCTTTCCTTACCTCACTCTAACTGAAGTTTTAACTGAAGTTTGCCTAATCAGGGAAAGTGAGTCACTTAATGTTCTAGAGTCATGCCCCTTTATAACTTGGAAAATTGCAAATTGTTTTGTTTCCTTATTCTAACATTAGTTTGACTTTATATAACTGATACATATAAGAATCACAACACTCAGACAGAGTTCAAATTTGTGTTGTGACTCATTTGTCAATCTATAGTTCTGTCCCTTTTTAACTTGGAAAATTGCAAAGCTACAGCGGAGGCATTTATGATATCTTACACATTCTCCCTTAATAAATTTTATCTTTTGAAACCATGTTACATGTTGCATCCAATGTTTATATACAAGGAGATTACTGTAACAGTATTGCTTTTTTAGCCCTGCAGATATAAATTGTACAATTTACAGTCACAAATTATGTTTATCTAGTATGTAACTCAATTATCTTTGACTTTCTTCTCAAATTATTATCTTTATAAATAAGAAGATGTGGTATGTGTGTTAATGAATCAACTATCCATCCAAGTCACAATAAATAAAGAGTTACAATTATAGGTAAAAATTTGTGTTCAAGATGGAGATTACTGTTTTTTTCATGATTTTTAATATTTTAATGCATATGTGTATTACATTTTAATTATTTTGCAATTTTTGTTTAGATCAATGAAGCAGCAAACCTTTCTCCAGGAGAATTTACGATGGCAATTTCGGCTGTAAGAGATAAAAAAATGGAAAAAAGGAAAGAAAAGAAAAATTCAAAGGAATACAAAGTCGACCGTATACAAAAGAAAAGGAACCGCAATACAAATGAGCGTAAACATCTTGTAAGAGAAGGTAAAACCTATGGATCTCAAATGGAGTTTGATCAACAACAGGACCCTGAGCTGACCACAGAAATTCCACTTCCTTTTAATATTGATGGCACTGAATGCAAAGTTTTTTTTTGATTTAGAAACAACAGGCTTGGGAAGGAATAGCGACATCATTCAAATAGCAGCTAAGTCATATTCAAATAGTTTTAATAGGTATGTCATTCCAAGAGTGGACATTCAGATTGAGGCCAGTAAGATAACTGGTATAACTTACAGCCATGGAACGAATAAAATGTATGTTCGAGGACAAATAGTTGAACCGGTATCACTTCATAAAGCTCTACTTGATTTCATACATTTTTTAAAGGAACAGAATCAGCCAATAATATTAGGTCATAACATTTGTAACTTTGACATTCCTGTAATTGTTAACAAATTGAAAGAATATAATTTGTTTTCGACATTTTGTGAAACAGTGAAAGGTTTTATTGACACAATGAAAGTGGCTAGAAAGTATATTCCCAAACATGATGTAGAAAATTTTAAGCAGCAGACTCTTGTCAAACAGTTTGTAGGAGAAAATTACCTCGCCCACAATGCAATAGAGGATGTGGATTCATTAAAAACATTATATGACAGTAAACTTGCTTTACTAGTGAAATCTGATGATGTATTTGCCATGTCATACCACAATTGCATGGACTCCTACTCTGGCTTACTAAGTAGTAAAATTGTTTCAAGGCCAGTTTGCATGCAACTAGCGAAAGATGGTATATCGTTGAAACACCTCAAACTGGCATCTGTACGAGATGTAAATGGATTGAAATTTGTCTTACAGGACCATAAGATACCACCAAAGAGTGTGAAATGCATTCAGGACTACTTTCAGACTGAGGAATGAATTTTGTATGGCCAAAAAATAAATATCTGTCTGCGTTTTCTTATAACCTGACTGTGTCAACCCGAATACTTGTTTTATTATTTTCCCAACACAATGCATTTGCCAGGGATAAGATGTTTTAGTCTGTCAGTTTGTCTGTCCTTTTCTTGTTAGTTCAAACGGCACAACATAATTTAATGAAACTTAGAAGGTGGTAAGAATGCAATTAGTGTGTACATAAAACAAAGTTATATGAAAAATTGATTCCCTGCATTATAATTTTATATTTTGAGTTATTGTCCCAGTTCTATTGACACTGAATAATAAAGAATTTGCCATTTTTCGTCTGCAGAAAAAAAGACCGCCAAAGTCAAACATTCTTATTACTAGTGGTTGGATATTGTACCCTATCATATAGATATGCCAAAAACTATTTCTCTGAAGCTACTAACAAAAATAAGAACCAAACTTTAAAGTCTCATGATGGTCAAAATTGCAAGGAACACACCACTTCATGTTAACCCATCTAATAGACCAAAGATGTAAGAACAAGGTCAAAAGTTATGGCTTGGTAATTTTCATGCAAAAAAAACTACATTAAGTTGACTTTATGGTCAAATTGAGAACACATGAAGGTCATCATGGTGCAACACACATTATCTGATGATGATTCATCTACATACCAAAGATCTAAGGCCAAGGTCAAAAGACAACATGGCATGGTAGAGTGTTTATAGTAAAAAGTAAAATTGACCTTGAGGTCAAATATAAGGTCACATGAAGGTCATCACAACACAGGACACTCCATCTCATTATTATACATCCTCATACGAAAGATTCAAGACCTATGTCAAAAGACAAAAAAATGCATATGGCCTTGTTTTTTTATTCTATCAAAAAATACATTTATTTGACCTTGAGGTCAAATTACAAGGTCACATGAAGTCATCATGAAATGTGACACTCTACCTCATGATATTACGTCAACATACAAAATATCTAAGCCCTAGGTCAAAAGACAAGAAAACTATGCCCCAAATATACTATCAGAACGGAAATTGCTCTTATTTATTGAGGGTGGTGGTATTATAAAAAAATAAAATTGAAAAAAATCTGGTGGTTAAAAGTTTATAATATTTTACAAATTTAACAAACTAATATAGCAGTACAAATGGTTAGTTTTTAAAAAAAATTAAACGACACATTTTTTTTTTTTTTTTAATTTCGTCTTCAAATACTGGACCCAAAATAGTCACTTTTGCGGGCTGAATTTAAGACCCCCCTTTTTTAAATCGGACAAAAATTTAAATCCAGAACAAAAAAAATACACGCAAATGGAACTGGTGAACTAATATTTGCCTTAGTTTTCACTATTAACTATGCTTTTGTCAATTTAGGATCATTTTTATTTTTTTTTAACATATATACCCCTATACCCATATTTCTAAAACCTCAAAATTATGCTAATATTAGCATGTAAAATATGTCATATTCAAGTTGCCAAAACTTTTTAACGTATGGTTCAAATCCTTTGAAATTTTTACAAAATGTTTAGCTTAACCTAGTTTATCAATGGGATAAAAACAAGAAAAATTAAACGACAGGTTTTTTTTGGTGTTTAGTGTTGGGTACCCCCTTAAAGAACTATTTTATACAAAAAATTGTATTTGATTATTCCTTTGTGAATAATGTTAACAGCAAAACAGAGTTGTTGCTCTTTGTTTATTTGCAATTAGAGATATTTCTGATGATGTCCATTTCAGAATAGATTTATATGGCGGTGATGTTTGGTCTATTGTTTTATTAGCATCTATGGCTTTGAGTTGTAAGTAGATTTTCAGACATGTCATACCTCAGTGAATTTATAAATTGTTCAGAAGAATATGGTATAAAAGGTGCGTTAAGGAGACTGATCAGCGGAATTATTTGCATTATTGGTTAAAGTCTAGTTATACTTAATGTTCGTATCCCCCTTCTTTGATTTGTGACTTATGTTGAAAATGTAGCTAATCCATTTATACATAGATATATATAATAATAAAAAAAAACTGATTTCTATTCTGTTTTCTTATATTCCAGACCCTTGACACATTCCCTCCACCACAACCAAGAGAAAAAAATGCTATATTTGAAGATGATGATAAAGCAAATGTAAGTGTATAGATATAAAAAGATGTGGTATGAGTGCCAATGAAACAACTCTCCATCCAAGTAACAATTTATAAAAGTAAACCATTATAGGTCAAGGTACAGCTTTCAATACGGAGCCTTAGCTCACACTGAAAACAGCAAGCTATAAAGGGCCCCAAAAATTACTTGTGTAAAAACATTCAAAAGGGAAAACTGACGGTCTAATCTATATAGAAACGAAAAACAAAAAACGAGAAACATTATGAACCACATAAACAGATGACAACCACTGAACATCAGATTCCTGACTTAGGACAGGTGCAAACATGCTTAGAACTTAACAATACATCAAGTCAGTTCTCAATTAGAGGACAACTTTACAATAAGAATAAGGAAATATTTTAATGCACTTATAGCAGTATAAATATTGGTTAAAATTGTAACAGTCAGAAAAGTTTGAAAGTTAGAATATTGCTGTTATTATTAAAACTTGTCTGCTTTATTTTTTGCTTTTGTTGTTGAGTTACTGTCTCATTGATCTTTCCTCACCATTATTTATTTACATATTTATATTTAACAAATTCACCACAACTTCCACTATGCCCTTCATTTGACATTCTTCAACTATATTTTTATCTAAAAAAATCAAAAAATTTCTGTCTGGCCCAATGTTTTTTTGTCTAACATTATGTTAGTTAGACAGAATTTGGCATACACTGACATATTCATAAGCCTGCTTAATTAATATATAGTTTATATAAAAATGATAAATGTGGTATTAACTTGTTAGCACTAAAGATTTTTTTTAACAGTTATTACAAAAGTTGTTGCGAAGTAAAAATCCACAAGATTTACAGGCTGCTAATAGACTTATTAAAAATATGGTAAAACAGGTAAGAATTATTCCTATGACAGTTATTTTCCTTTTAATAAGTTCATCTTAGATACAATGCTTAAACTTTTGTACGCCAGATGCACATTCATATTCAAAAGGTTCATGAGTGACTTTTAAATAAAAAAAGTTAAAAAGCCAAATATAGTATTAAGTTGGAAGAGCATGAACAAACTACAATTCCGAAAGGTTTTGCCAAATATACAGATAAGGTAATCTATACCTGGTGTAGAAAATCCTTAGCATTTCAATATGTTAAGTTTGATTAATAATTATGACCAAATCAATGATAATTTAATACCACTGAATAATGATAATAGTACAGAGGACCACATAAGGATCAATACATTTATTTTAAATTTTCACTGAAGAGTTCTGTGTAGTACATAAATGCTCATACATGTTAATTTTAATTCTGAGAAATTTAGATACAATATGCTCTTACCATAACTTACTTTCAATTTCTATGTCATAAGATTTCAAATGTCTTTGGTATTATTGTCCTAACCACTAGAGTAGTGAAGTTAACATTTGCAAATATCTCCTTTTTGGTATTAGATATAAAAGTATTGTTTTGAAATTGTTTGTGAACAAATCAGATTCCCCAGTTAGTCTTCTGACCTGGTTTTGAACTGGTTCCTGGATAAGACTTGTTAGTTTAAAATGACAAGTTAACACTATTTGGTATAAAGATGTATGAAGATTATTTTTCAAGTATAGAGTAAATCTTTAAAAACATTATAGAGGGAGTGGGGTGTTGTTAAATTGTTATATCCACCATTTTTCAAAGAGATGAATTTACTTGACAAGAACATATATTTTGTAGGACACAGAACGCATGGATAAAATATCTCGACGTATAAATCAGCTGCAGGAGATAGACAATAATGTTAAACTTCTGAATGAGATGTTGGCTCATTACACTAAACAAAATAGTTCACAGTCAGACAGGGATATGATGAAAGTAAGTTTTCTTCTCTATAGTTGATTCATACATTTTTTCAAAATCTTTCAGACATAGTGGCTGCTCTGACTCCTGCTATGTCCTATTAATGTTTAATCCTCTATTGTATAGCCAGACATTGCTGTAAATAAATGAACTCTAGGGAGGTAATTGTTTGTCGAGAAAAATACAGATTCTGACTGAATTCAAACTGCAAAAGAACTAATATAGTCATAAATTATGTTTTTTATAACCCTGTTCAATCCTTTGTAACACTTTTTTGTAACATTTTTCTCAGCAACTACAAATCACAGCTTCTTGATACATCTGATTTTCAGTTTTTTTTATGTTCTACCCATCATACCCATCAAATTTAACACTTTATGATATTTTTCCATTATTCATATTATCTGTTTTGTTTCAGGAGCTGTATGATACTTTGGAAAAATTACGTCCAAATTTATTTAGACTTGCAAGTGATGTCGATGAAAAAGATAATACAGGAATTGGTAAATACATATATACATATGCATCTTTTGATATTTATGATTTAATACAAAATGAACATCACACTAATCAGCAAGAGTTTTAATTTAAAAAGAATTTAGTTTTGGGATTGTTACCTTGCTTTGAACACTCCCCTTCAGTAAAGTCTCATGTGAGACAGAAGAAAGATTAGAAATAAAAAGAAGTTGATGCATATGTTTAGGTGGCACACTCAATCTGTTACTTAAATTGCGATTTGAATGGGATTTATATATATATAGATATGATTGAAATTTTTATTCATGTAGGGCAAAATAAAAGCAACAGTAGTATACTGCTGTATACAATCAATTCCATCTTTTTATTATTAATTTTTGCAGCTGATATTCTTACCACTAATGATGATGCAATGAGAGTTTTGGCAAGTTATAAGAAAATTGTGGAAGGAAGTACCAGTGATGAGTCTAATCTAGGTAAGGCATTTAATTAGTGAGTTGTAGGGTCAGAAGATGATATATTTAATGCTTTTTATAACCTTTACCTGTTAGTTGTACATAAAGTTATTGTCAGATCACATTGTGTAGCAAACTCAAGGTTAATAAAATTTCCATTCCAAAAGTCACACTTTCATATGGTTTATAAAAGTTATAGTTTTTGTACAGCCTGAGACTTTTATCGCAGAAAGCTTGACATCGGGATAGTGATCGTGCGGCAGCAAGGTTAACTAACTTCTTAAAAGTTTTATATATTCTAGAAGGTGGAAGACCTGGATGCTTCATACTTTGAATATAGATGCCTTTTGTTATGAATGTTCTGTCTGTCACATGTCCAATGTCCTTAACCTCATTTTCATGGTTCAGTGACTGCTTGAAAAAATTAAGATTTTTTTGTAATGTTAATTTTTCTCTTATTATGAGTAATGGGATAACCTTATTATGAGTAATGGGATAACCTTATTTGGTATGTGCATACCTTGCAAGGTCCTTATGCCCATCACACAGTTTTCACTTGACCTCGACCTCATTTAATGGATCAGTAAACAAGTTAAGTTTTGGTGGTCATGTCCATATCTCATATTCTATAAGCAATAGGTCTAGTATATTTGGTGTATGGAAGGATTGTAAGGTGTACATGTCCAGCTGGCAAGTGTCATCTGACCTTGACCTCATTTTCATGGTTCAGTGGTATTTTTTTTTTTAGTTTTGGTCTTTTTTTCTAATACTATATATTCAATAGGTTAACTATATTTGGTGTACGGAAATATTTATGATGCACATGTCATGTCTTGCAGGTTTTATTTGACCATGACCTCATTTTCATGGTTCATAACCCAGTGTAAATTTTTTTTTGTTTGTTCTGTTTTACTTAAATTATAAGCAAAAGGTTAACTATATTTGTTGTATGGAAGGGTTTTAAGCTGTTAATATCTGTCTGGCAGGTTTCATCTTACCTTAACCTCATTTGGTGATTTATTAGGTTTATAAGTTTTCATGGTAAAGTGTGTTTCCTAGATACTATAAGCAATAAGTCAACTGCATTTA
The DNA here is from genome assembly GCA_019925275.1 of Mytilus edulis. Taxonomy (NCBI): domain Eukaryota; kingdom Metazoa; phylum Mollusca; class Bivalvia; order Mytilida; family Mytilidae; genus Mytilus; species Mytilus edulis. Next base: position 67,794,454 of record CM034356.1, read on the forward strand.
ATGCATAGATTGATCAAAGTTGCACACTTGTCTGTCTAGCATGGTTCATCTGACCTTGACCTCATTTTCAAGGTTCATTGGTCAATCATTTATGTTTAGTTTTCTTGGTTGAGTCTGTTTCTTAGAAACTATAAGCAATAGGTGACCAATATTTTTATTGTATTTAATCACTATAAGGTGTACATATATTTCTCATTTAGTTTATCTGACCTTTCCCTCATTTTCTTGGATCATGTTAAGTTTATGTGATAGTTGTAGTACACTAGTAAAGCTTTATATTTAGGACTATCAACATAATATCAATGGTAAGTATAGAAGGCGAGACATTTCAGTGGGTCCACTCTTGTCCTTCATTGATATTTATTACACATTATTTACACTTTCAATTTGCAAACAAATGTTTTGGATTTTATGTTGTTTTACAGACTCCAGTTAAAGGTTGAATCATGAAAATAAAATAACAATTGCTAGAATTGAAACTGTTTTCTTATAATTATAGCTTTCTTAAGAGGTGAGTTATTGTCAAGTTATTTTTTGTTATCTAATTACACTATATATTTATTGTAAACACATTTGTAATTGTTATTCCTTGTCATAGCTTTTATATCTTTTCATGATAGTTTAGAGAAATCCTACCCAATGTAGATATTTTACCTTTATATGTATATCATTTCAGCTGTACATTGTATTGATTAAAGTTTAACAGTTTTGAAAAGCAACATTTATTTATTCTGAATACTTTTGATTTTACTGTTCTTACATTTATTTATGAGAGTATAAAATTGACCAAATGTTGTAACATAGTATGTTAAATGAAGGATAATTTCAGAAATTGAAATACATTTGATTAACTGATTCATCAAAACAAAATCATTTCTGTGAATGAATGGTCTGATGATTATCATTTAAGAAACCAGAAATTTTTGTAACAAATTTAATCCCAAGATAAGCACAATTTAACTCAGGCTATACTGAATATTCGTCTTCAACAAATTTCCCAAGAACATATAAAGTAGAGGTCTGTGATGACTCATTGGAGCACCACCTATTTTAAATTTAGACAGTATTTCTTCATATAAAATTTGCTGAACACAATAGTATGATTCCTGTTTGTAGGTGTTCTTAACAAAGAGAAATGGAGTAATATATATATATATATTTAGTATCTCTTTTTCTTTGTGGTGATGGTATTTTTACATATACATAATATTTAGTTATACAATATTCATATACATTACATATATCCTTAATATTTTAACAGTGACAAAAGGTAAAGTTCTTGATGAATGTTTGTTTTGACTTATGTTAAGAATCTATATTTTCTAAAGGACCTATCTTTAAAATCAATGTAAATATTTAGTTTTAAAGATTGATTTTGGTCGATAACTTATTGTAGATGACAGATCTAATCTTAAGATTTCTTTATCCTCTATATGCATACTTAGATACTATTTTACCTTATCTGCAAACTGCTCACTTTTTAAGTTCAACTTGATCAAGTAAAACAGGGATTCAAATAAAATGTGTCAGTAATACTCTTGTCATTTTTGATAGACAATTTGTGTAGACCTACAGATTTTGCAAGCTATATATTATTATGCCCCATGTATGGGAATTATGTTTTCTGGTCTGTGCGTTCGTTCATTCATTTGTCCGTTAGTTCTTTTGTCTGTTCATCTGTCTGTCCCACTTCAGGTTAAAGTTTTCAGGTCAAGTTTATGGTCAAGGTAGTTTTTGATGAAGTTGAAGTCCAATCAAATTGAAACTTAGTACACGTGTTCCCTATGATAATCTTTTTAATTTTACCAAAGTAGAGATTTTCTCCCATTTTCACGGTCCACTGAACATAGAAAATAATAAAGCAGATGGGGCATCCATGTACTGGGGACACATTCTTGTTCTGAACTTTTTCTGGTGGGAAAATAATGTAAATACAAATCATAGCCACCATGTTTAACTGGCATTTTCTTCTATTTAAATACATCAAGAAAATTAGAAAATAAAAAAAAAATGAGTTACTTTAAAATTGACAACAAAGGGCTAAGTGTGAAATAAAGAATACCCAAATATCAATTTGGTTTACAGTGATCTAACCACTTTGATGTTGATCAGAGTAGTAATGTATAGACAGTATATTGTATCAGTTTGAAACTAATACAAGCTGCTTGTGTATATTTATATATTTACAGCTGGTGCAGGAAACCTTTCCTCCCTTCTTGACTTAAATGAACCTTCCTCACCTGCAAAACCTGACACTAGCACTGCACCGTCTACAGATATACTGGATGAAGAATTGTTAGCTTTAGGTAATATGGTATATGTATAAGCTTGGTGTAGTTACAGTAGTATTAAGTATTAGTTAATCTTGTATTTATTTGTAAATTTTTTGTCATATCAAATTATATGAATAAAGTAAACTTGTCTTCAGTATGTTTTAAAAGGAGGGGGAAGATATTCATTTCTTGTAGAAAATTTTATCCATGAACATCTTTTTTTTATATATATAAGGCCGTTAGTTATCTTGTTTGACTTGTTTTACATTGTCATGTTGGGGTCTTTTATAGCTGACTATGCGGTATGGGCTTTGCTCATTGTTGAAGGCCATACCGCAGTGATATTGTTTGCCTCAAATTACAGCCGAAATTCGGCCTTTTCCCTTAGAGAAAATTCCCAATTACTTAAAAAAATGGCTTAAAATTTAACAGTGATGGCATTGGAAGTAATGTTTGTAAATATCGTATTCATGTTATTATTTTGATATTAAAAAGCACTTTTGAGATCCGGTTTTCTGATCAGAATCATCATGGTGTTTGTAACACATGTAGTTTTCAATGCATTAAGTACCATCATTGCTTCCGTTTCTTTCCCTCTCCGAAAAGTACCCTTAGATTGAAAATGTCTGACAACCAAAATATACATGAAAAAAACAGTGCAAAAAAGACAGCAAAGCCATCAAATAATCAGTGAGAATTTAGAATAAAATATACAAATTTCCCAATTTCAATACAATTTGCATTTTCCCCAATAAAAAACGGTAGAGGTAGTTTTGAAGAAGAAAAAAAACAATATCACTGTACAGTGACCGATAGTTGTTAATTTCTGTGTCAATTTGGTCTCTTGTGGACAGTTGTTTCATTGGCAATCATACCACATCTTCTTTTTTATATTGTATGAATTAAAAATATTTTGGGTAAGTTTTGTTAAGACTAGAATCAAACAATACAATTAAACATATAGGGCATTTAAATCTTAAAATACAGTTATCAGTGGTGTTTATTTATGAATTTTGTTTGTAATAAATCAAGGGTTCATTAACTGTATTCTCTTAAAGTGGAATATTGGATCAGAATTTACAGTGAAACGAGCTGTACAGAATACAGATATTTGCCACAAGACTGTATGAATGATCTTTTTTCCCATTTTGAAATACATAGTATCAAAGTAGCTGTTGGAGCAGTTTAATTATTTTGCATATATACCCAGGATTCCAACCAAAATATGTTCTTTCAGACTGCCTCCCCTAACTCCCAATTCTTTGTTTTAGAATTAGTGTATTGCCTCATTTTTCATACAATGAAATAAAAATAGTTTATATCTATAAATGTGCACTTTGAAAAAAATTCTTAAAGCATTAGTTTCTCTAGAAATAAGAGAAATGGACCTTCTGTCCAAGAGATGCACTATTAACTAATTTGTTTGAAAGGTTGTATGTTGTTTATTTAAACTGTTCAAATAATTACTTGTAGGTTTGGGTGACAGTAAAACAGACGACCCTAATAAAAGTACCACATTATTAGGAGATCTAGATGATATATTTTCAGCAGTTACTCAACAAAACACAGTAAGTTTTTAGCAATTATTGAGGGGAAAAGGAAATTTTAATTTTTGACAACTTCTGGGTATGAACCTATTCTCTAATAATTTTCTTATGTATCAAAAAACTTCAGAGTGAATAGGAAAGGGTGAGCAGAAAAGAATACACATGCTTATTGATTTGAGATAATTAAGTTGTGTATAAAACTAGATGTAGTGATTAAAACCTTAGCTTCCTTAAATATTGTTCACAGGTACCAGCCTCACAAACAGGATTACAGACAACCAATATATTTTCTATGCCATCCATGCAAGGAGGAACATTCCAATCTCAACCATTAAACCAGTTCAACACAGGAAAACCTACACAATTATCAACACAACAGGTTCAGAGGCCACCACAATACAATAACCAAGCATTCTCACAACCTCAACAACCATCACAAGGCTGGAGCTTTCAAGGTTAGTATGAACAGAAGTGATGAAACTAATTGGTCTATCGAATATTGAATACATTATAGTTTTCTCACAATAAATCTGTTTTAGAACTGTGGTTTGACATTTAACCACAGAAGAGCATGTGAATTTATGCAGTTTCTAAATATCTTAGTTTTTCTGGTGAAGATCAAATAATTTTGTTATATTTTGATCAGAATGTAAATTAGGTTTCACATTGCAAAACATAGAAATTGTTATTTCTTCATTTGGAAAAACATTTGACTGCATTTTAATTTCTGTTCAAGATTACATTGCACAGAATTTTATTTTCCATTTAAAAGATTTGTGTGGATTATATATTATTTTCTTTCCTATGTAACTTGCAGAGGAAGAATTTGTTTTATAAACAAAATTTAAATCTAGATATTGAACCTTATTTGGGTGTAGTCTGATTGCAGATGCTCAATCAACATACATGCAATTCTTTTTATTTAACAAATCAGTTGTCAATATATAATATTTTAAGAGTCACTAGTTTCAAAATGTGTTATATTATAGGTACCCCAACTGTAGCTCCTAGTCAGCAGAATAAAACAGCTCAACAGTCCACTACCACTACATCAATGGGTGATATTGATCTGTTAGGACAGTCATTGATGCAGCAAAGTTTACCTAAAGAGTACATCAAACCTATTATTCCGTACGTTATAGATATACAATAAGTAATTTTGCTTAGGGGTTGATTCTTTTTTACAGAGCAGATTTTTTTTCGGTAGTTTTATCTGCCATCACTTCCTTCCTGCGTTCTTCAACCTTTGTCTGGGGTTGTTTATCTCTGAAACCTCTGGCCAATGTTATAAATTTTTTCAATCTTCCTTGGATATTTAGTTTGTAAATCATATTTAGGGATTTGAGCCGTCAACAAACGCTGTTGCTAAAAATAGAACAGTGAGTTCAGCATGTTTCTATGTTCACACAATAACCCTATATAGCAATTTGTTCTGACATTGAGTTTCTTTACATTTAGTCAATAATTTTTCAGTTTCAAGTGTCATGATTTCTCTATTTATTACCATACAAAAAACTATCTTTTACATTGTCAATTTTTCCCATTGTATACCTCTGGTCACTCCATCTGGTTCTTATCACCATTTCCTAAAAAGTCAACTACATGAAGTTAAAATTGGATTTACCTAATACAGGTAATTACATGTAGTAAAAATTAAATGGCAAAGATCAAACCTGATCCATTTGCCAACGGTGCGAGGGCTGTAGGTGTCATACCACCAATTAAAAGTCCCTATCTGTTCAACCAAATTTTGCAATTTTAACAGCTTTCTAAATATTTTACCTTAAGTTTAACTTCATAGAAACTAGGTATATCCTGAATTGTACAGGTGTCACCTTTCTGCATGCCAATTTTCAACATACATTCAAAATCATATAAGAAAGCAGAGAGCTTCCGAAAGGAGGTACCACTAAAAATAACCCCTGGTTTTCTGGAAATCTTAAATTAGTATACTATGGAGCGCAAACTCATAGACAGGTAAATTTTGGCTCAAAATGGTCTTAATATATTTTTCTATCAACAAAACTTTCATTTCTGCCAATTTGTTAGTTAGTTTAGGTGAACAATGACATCAAATGCACTTTTTTTTGTTCAAGTAGGCCTACTTTCACATACGTTCTAAATTTGAGGGAGTAATTGGTGGTATGACACCTGTATAGCCAGTCAAAGTCGTTAAAAACTCCCATCATCAACCTGTTCCAGTTATTCAGTAAACATTAAAATTACACAGGTTGTAACAGTGAATATGTTTTACATTTATATTCACACAATAAACATCCTTCAATAAAAAAATTTGTATGATATGAAGGACAGACATTTTTTATGCAGTTAAGCTGCATTATGCGAGCACCCTAGATTTGTGTTCTTCCCAATAAATGCTGAAATACTTGCCATTGTTATTATCTAGCTCGCTACTATGTTATATATAACTAATTGAACACTTTTTTAATACTTTTTATTCTGGATTACAAAAAATATGACCAGAAAAACCTTAAATGATCGTCGATTTATCCAAAAGTTTTGAAGTTACACATAGGAAGTAGTGCTTATTAAGAACCCTTGTGTAGTTCATTATGACTTGTACTTTCGGCCAAGATGTCAAAGAACAATTGTATGAAATATTTAATCGCCGAAAATCTCTTAAGACAAGTAGTTTAGATTTCCCAAATGGCAAAAGTCGTAGGAATATTGTTTGTCATCAATACGTAGTACAACTACGTCAGTAGTCTATTATATAATAAGTTCAACTGTTCATGCTGTTGGCGGCAATTTCAAATTAGAAAAAGAAATTTTCGTATCTTTTCAATTTGGAGGCAGGTGTGCAAATTAGCAGTGGTCCGAGGTCCGCGACCTTCCACTTTTGCAAGCGGAATTTCGCTTAGGATAGTTGGTTTCTAGCTACGCCCGACGTAGTCACCTTCCACTTGAAAGAAAATAAGAGTTAACTTTGCACACTTTTTCACCATGTTCACCAAAGTCTCCAATTAAATGAGCTAAAAACTTATTTTTATCATTATTATTCATGACAGCGATGTTGTTTTGTTCAATTGCTAGCTTTATACAGAAAATCGCCGACAAATATTGTATAAATTCGAGTAAAATCGTAACTGATTGACAAAAACAACATTGTAAAAACATAACAATGGCGGCCGTGAAGACAAAAATTTACAATATCGGATCCGATCCCGGAAGCGGATAAGGGTAATTCAGGGTTTGGCGATCAATTACGCAGGTGAAAAAAATACATCTATGCATGGTAAATGAATATAAACACTAGAATTGTAAACCAAAAGATATATATAAAAGAAAGAAAAAGCAGAAAAATATTTTATGCAGCATATCCAGAAATCAAAGCCACTTTGCTTATTTGAATATTATACTAAAGAAATCGGATACGGGTCACGGAAATTACATTAAAATGATAGGGAATTTTGAAAAAATGTCTGTTTTAATTTTAATTTAAGTGATAGACAGGTTGCCGGGGCAGAAAATGAATATACACAACAATATACACCATTTAAACGAAACATAATGACTGTTGTTGCAAAAATACAGGTTCCTGAGCTATTTTTAAAATCGAAGCGAGAGGCTTTGAACAATGCAGTGTAAAATACAGGCTAAAATGGCTGAAACGTCAAATTTGCAAACTTCGTGTTGAAAATTGGCTTACAAGGTCATTACAAAAACAGGTTGCCGGGGTGAAATATGAAACTTGAATTTCCAAAGAATAAGCAAGTCCAAACCTTGTATGTTTAGTCGTTAAGCTCTAGGTTCCCACGTAAAATTAAAATGTCACTATTTCAAGAAGAATAAACTCACGAAAGCACGAAAAATTCACTAAATTCGCGTTCATTGTTTTGATTTTGACCGCCTGACAACTTTAGGTAGCACTCCACAGTTAGGTGTGTAGTTTCGCATTTTGGCCCCTGTGGATTTTTCAAATATGAGAGCTAGTGTGCAATAAATTCATTTTTGGATAGCTGAGTATTAAAATAGCCATTGTGTTGGGTTTATATGAACATCAAGATTATGTAATGTATGTAATATAGGCTGTTTTCTGTATGACAGTCCGTATTTGCATGTCCCTACCATACATTGGTCCGGCAATTATTGTAATGTTTTTTTCCAACTTTTTATCGCACGAACTTTGTGATTGGATTTTACGAAAAAATGAGGCGAAAGACACCCATTTTTTATTTGATCATTAGAAAGATTTATGAAAACAGTTTCTAAAAAGGTATCACTCAAAGGCATTGAAATTCTAGTTTGATCCAAATTTTGTGGGCATATGTGACATGTCCACCCCCCTTTTTGCAATATTTTATGGTAAATGAATGCAGAATGTTGCCATGGATACACATTAAAAGGAATTAATTTTCACTCTTTTAACTTTTGAAAATCAAATCTATGGAATATACTGATCACATACATATGCACATGTACAACACAAACAGTTAGGTTAATGTATTAGAAATCCAGGAATAGGAGATGATAAAACATTTTGTGGCTCATTTTTAATTTTATTTTCTAACTGTGGAGTGCTACCTTATGGCACACCAGAAAGCACAGAAATGCACTTTTTAAGATAAAATTGACCACAAATCTTTAGTCTTTTATGTTCTTGTTTTAGTTCTGAAGTTGAAAAATCTGCTAGGAATGCAATTTATGTTTATTTTATTGTTTACTGTCCTTAGCAACCAAATATACACATTTTGACACTTAGACATGTTGCGGTCTTAAATTTGTACTCCATTAGCTTCGCCATTGTAACCAAAGATTGCGCTTTATATGATATCCTCAGAATGTATCGCTTTATATTTTTGAATGCGAATAAGTCAAATAAACATTTTTAGCAGGATTTTATATTATAATTTGGCATTAATTAAATTTAATGATGCCAGTACTGCTAGAAATTTATACCCTGCTTGAGAGCTTCTAAACCAAGGTTAGGTATGCTATTTACAGCAAAATTGACCTATAAGTGCTTTCAAATACCTAAAAATTGTACAATTTGTCCTCTTTTAAGGTAATTTTATGATTTTAAATTAAGATAATGGGAAAAGTTTTAGAAATTTACCCAAAAATGAGACAGACTTGAAGTTTTTCACTATGATCCAGCATTTATTTTTAAATCACTTTTTGTCGCGTTTCAACATCAACTGCTAACCTTCATAAAATCTTTATTACTGAACCAATTTTAAAAACTAAGGTACCATTTTCATCGTAACAGCTAGTAGAACACAGAAAATATAATAAAAATTGAGGTTGGAGGGGAAAAATTTCACCTTAAGGTAGCACTCCACAGTTAGGTGTGTAGTTTCGCATTTTGGCCCCTGTGGATTTTTCAAATATGAGAGCTAGTGTGCAATAAAATTCATTTTTGGATAGCTGAGTATTAAAATAGCCATTGTGTTGGGTTTATATGAACATCAAGATTATGTAATGTATGTAATATAGGCTGTTTTCTGTATGACAGTCCGTATTTGCATGTCCCTACCATACATTGGTCCGGCAATTATTGTAATGTTTTTTTCCAACTTTTTATCGCACGAACTTTGTGATTGGATTTTACGAAAAAATGAGGCGAAAGACACCCATTTTTTATTTGATCATTAGAAAGATTTATGAAAACAGTTTCTAAAAAGGTATCACTCAAAGGCATTGAAATTCTAGTTTGATCCAAATTTTGTGGGCATATGTGACATGTCCACCCCCCTTTTTGCAATATTTTATGGTAAATGAATGCAGAATGTTGCCATGGATACACATTAAAAGGAATTAATTTTCACTCTTTTAACTTTTGAAAATCAAATCTATGGAATATACTGATCACATACATATGCACATGTACAACACAAACAGTTAGGTTAATGTATTAGAAATCCAGGAATAGGAGATGATAAAACATTTTGTGGCTCATTTTTAATTTTATTTTCTAACTGTGGAGTGCTACCTTATACGGAAATATCAAAGTGATTGTAAATAAGGACTCTGTGACGGGCAACTTATAATATCCGTGTTTAAAGATTTTAATGATATCAAGCCTATCAAGCCAGTCCAGTTCAAAGTACTATCACGTGGTACAATTCTCATTTACATATTATGAATATTAATTAGCAAAACCACTACTAATTTCTGGCTATGGAAACTCAAAATTCTTTTGACAAATTTTAATTTAAAAATCCAATACAACGTGACAGCTGGGAACAGTATATCTAACAATATACATGTTCATGGTCACAGTCTAAATTTTCTTTATCAGTGATAAATGATGATAATGCATGTGAGATGCTTTTAAAGTGTAAACATAGTACTGTAATTTCGAAGGATTATTTTTTTTATCTCAATTTTATAGGGTCAATTAAAGTAGCTGAAAGTTTCTTTCTTTTCACAAATAATGCAACTATATTATATATACCTGAATGTAAGTAAATCATATGATATAACGGTGGCATCCTTTGGGCCACTCCACCCCCTCCTGTTTAATAACTTGGAAACGGTCGAGCTCCCCACCCCTAAACCATATGAGGAGCAGATCCAGGATTTTAGGTTAGGAGGGGCGCTAACTTAAATTTTCTCCGAGGAGAGCGAGGCTAAAAAAATATTGAGGTAAAATTATCGGAATATTCTTTAAGATGAGAACAACCCATGCTTTGCAAATTTAAGGGGATGCACGCCCCCCCCCCCCGACTGAATCCGCCCCTGCATATATTCAAGTATAGGACAATATAATAAATAAAATGAAATATAGGGGGAGTCCATGGAGTTACCCCACCCTCCTGTTTGAGAACTTGGAAACGGTCGAGATCCACACCCTTTAACCATATTATATGTTATTCAGGTCTCAGACAGGGTATACATGTATACTGTGACATTCCCGGCTTAGAGTTTATATCCCCTGAGTCGAAGGCGAAGGGGATATAAGTCATAAGCCGGGAATGTCACAGTATATACCCTTTCTGAGACCTGAATTACACATATATTACGGATTACCCCTGACTTAATGTTATTATCCAGTGCAGGTATTTGTTGACAACACATATATATTGAAAAACCCAACCTGATATGTTCGACATACGCGAAGTATTTTCTAATTTGCCGTGAACATAATTTTATCGTGTATGTAATAATTTATAATAACACTTTTAACATTAAATTTAAGTATTAAAAGTGTAAATTGCGTGATTTTGTATTAAAAATGTACTATTGACTGAAGCACATCATTATTTTCCCTCTTTGAGCCTCTGACAGTCTGATAGCTTTTGACTACGTCACATAGTAACCGGTGTTATGATGACGTTTTTGAGGTTCCAATTGGGGATAAAAACGTCGTATATACCCCGGCAGTTTCCTGAATATATACTGACATCTCTGTGTTGTTATCCAATCACAAACCTCGACACATTTGTAATCCGTAATATATATTCATGTTTGTGACAATATGAAAATCAAATGAAATATAGGAAGAGTCGCTGGGGGTCACCCCAACCCTCCTGTTTTAGAATTTAAAAATGGTCGAGATCCTCAACCTTAAACCATATATATTCATGTATGGGACAATATAACAAATCAGATTAAATATAGAGGGAGTCCCTTGGGTCACCCCACCCCTCCTGTTTGAGAATTTGAAACCCGTTGAGATCCCCAACGCTTAACCATATATATTCATGTACGGGACAATATAACAGTTCAAATGAAAGATAGGGGGAGTCCCTGGGGTCACTGTACACCCTCCTGTTTGAGAACTTGGAAATGGTCAAGATCCTCACCCCTAAACCATATATACTCATGTATGGGACAATATAACAAATCAAATGAAATATAGGGGAAGTCCCTGTGGTCACCCCAACCCTCCTGTTTGAGAACTTGGAAACGGTCGAGATCCCCACCCCAAAACAATATATATTCATGTATGGGCCAATATAACTAATTAAATGAAATATAGGGGTCCCTGGGGTCACACTACCCCTCCTGTTTGAGAACTTAGAAACCAATGAGATCCCCCCTAAACCATATATATTCATGTATGGGACAATATAACAAATAAAATGAAATGTAGGGGAAGTCCCTAGGGTCACCCTACCCCCAGTAGCGGATCCAGAAATTTTCATAAGTGGGGGCCCAATGACCATCCTAAGAGCTCCAGTCACGCTTCAGTGATTTTCTATATAAGCAACTAATTTTTTTTCCCAAAAGGGGGGGGGGGGGGGGGGGCACACCCCCCTAAATCCTCTGCCTACCCCTACATGTTTGGGAACTTGGTTTTTGGTTAACTGCCTTCAGCGCTTACAGCGCTTTGATTTGGAATTAATACTTGATACAATGTACAATAATTTCGTATTGATCTATTTTGTCTTTCTTATCAATTTTCTAATGAAAATTTCATTTTCACAGCCCTCCAGAAAAGAAGACATTAAATCAGATGTCTACAAAGACCACAGATGGACCACTGTTAGCCACAGTCAGTCCCTTTACAACATCGCAGACCACAGTGACACTGTCTTCACCCATCATATCTAGTACCACTGCTACCCCTGTAACTACTCCTAAACAAGGAGAAGTCCAACCATTAAATGATGTATTTGTATCTATAGAATCTGTACAACCAGGTAGGTTTGCTTCACATGAAATCCATTGCAAAATTCAAATTGACTGTTTATTGCTATATCAGTTGGTAGTTCACGTTCTTAAATTTTGGTTGTATTTACAATATAGTGTTACCGGTAAGCTAGTTATTGGTTGATTGATTGTTGCTTGTTTAACATCCAGTGACAATTGTAGAGCAAATGCAAGGACTTCTTCATTTAAAAATATAATCATATCCAATGTCAAAGATATTTTTGGTTCCCGATCAATAAGTAGCTATCTCACATGGAATGAAAGGTCTCATGATATATAACCTTTCAAAATCACTGCATCAATCCTCCATCCCTTTCACATATTAAGCAATTGACAGGGTTAGAAACATCTCAGGATTAGATCTACTTATTATTGCAGAATATTCAATGAATATACATTCATCGTCTAATTGAATATATCGGGTAATCGGATACTTTTAGCTGACATTTTGGGTATCAGATTGGCCGGAGTCTACTGTATAAAACATATGACAAATTCAGTATTAAACATATGACTGCCATGATTTATTGCTTACATGACTTTGAAATACTTTGTCATCACAAATTTAAATTCAGTTTGTTATTTTGTTGAAAAGTAAAACTATGTATGCAAAGTAAAGAATGATGGCTATGTTCCATATTGCAAACTATAAATCTTCCCATTTATCCTCTTATTAACCGAATGAAACTCATTCTATTGTTTCTTTTCAAAGGAACATCACCACCTATAAATGCCTATGATAAGAATGGAATGAAAATAGTAATTCATATAGCTAAAAATCGTCCAAGAGAAGATGTCCATGTTATGGTTGTGTCTGTGATGAGTACAAATACCAGTGCTGTGAAAAACTTCTCATTTCAAGCTGCAGTTCCTAAGGTATAAATACACACAAATATTGATAGGGTGTACATGTAGAGATATTTGATAAATAGGAATGAAATCAACTACAATTTTTTCACATAGACTATAATTGGTTCAAAATATATTGTTTACTTAGTTTAACTTAAATTTGGTTGTATTTGTCCACAATTCATAATCAGTTAAAAAGCTTGTTTGAATTTGCATCATCTGCAAAAAGTTTTGTCAGCAGAAATTTATATGAGAAACACTCTTATACTGGTACAATTTTCATGTTGAAGATGTGTTTTTTAAAAATCTGTGTTTGTATGATTAAAAATTGATCCAGAATAACATTATGCTATGGTTGATTGTATTTTATGTATTTTATTTGATTTTAAAAATGATATAATTTGTTCTCTTTTGCAATTGTAAGATTTCTACAATGCTAACAATGCATTTTAATACATGTTTAAAATGTGGGCACTATTGTTTATTATGAATCTTAATTAAAATTGAAAGTGACTAACTTTACTTTTCTTAATTCTTGGGTACAATTTAATTTTATAGGCAATGAAGGTAAAACTACAGCCTCCATCAGCCACAGATTTACCATTGTATAATCCGATCTTACCTCCAGCAGCAATTACACAGATCATGCTCTTAGCAAATCCACAAAATGTAAGTTATATTTGCTGATTGGTATTACAAGGACAGTTATTTGATAGATATAAACACGATTCTCATAATTTTTACTGGAGTTCATCTAGGTTTGTTTATATCACTTTTATTTCAATGTTTTAAATCAGACATTGAGATTTAAAAAAACATGTTTAATCCCCATTTCCATTCTCAATTTTATTTCATATATTCCCCATCTTAATTGATATTACGGTATTCACTCTTGTACATCAAATTATCACTCATACTCATTACTATTAAAAATTATCTGAAACATACATAAAACGAGGGGAAAAAACATTAGTATTTGATAGATTTTGTTTTCTCTATAGTTGAAAATATTGGCAGCATTAATTGAGACTATATATATATTTCTAAATAATAAAAAAGATGCAATTTAGACAAAGAATAGAAAAATTTGTGAAACTTTTGTGGTCAACATTTTTTATTATTTGTAAAACAGTATCCGAAGGTAAGTGTGTATTATACTCAAGAGCATTTTAAACATTATATACATAAACCATTCCTTCATTGCTTTGTGTAAATTAATGCAGCTATTGTATCTTCATTCTACAATCTTTAAATCCATTGTAGTAAAGGCTAATTCATACAAGTCATCCATGTCACCTCCAAGATCATAATCAATTTCACTGACTGCCTGAAATCTCATATTCTACATGCATATCATGTTTAATAAAAATATTACTGCTTTTTGTATGAAATACAAATAATCTGTTCACATTCAGCCCGATATATATTTGATTATGTCCTTATCTGCTAATTTTCTACATGTGTACAGAGTTTATCTGCTGTCCGTAAGACGTAAAATTTCGGCTAGAAAATCTTGCTTCTTTTCATGGCTCAAACAGCTTTTATAAGCCATTGCATGGTATAAGTACATCAATTAGTTTCATGCTTTTTAGATCAATATAAAATATTGTGAAAGCCATTAGCAAGAGAACTATAATGGCTGTTCTCATTTACCTTGAAAACATTCAAGGTGAAATTTGATGCATAAATAAGTTTAAGACAATGTATCACCAAGAACTGACAATGGATTCATAAAAATGAAACAAAAATTGTAATTCTTCATTTGAAAATACCTTTGTTTGATTTCGTTTCTCTTCATTAATAGTATTTTATTTATTTCTAAGCATGAATTTATCCAATCAGAAGATGAAACTTAGAAAAAAAAATATACAAGATACATAAAAACACTTATTGTATCACTAAAGTAACATGTATTTCCATTTGTTATTTCCTATTGCATTTTTGATTTTTAAATTCATGAAAGTCTTACATTATTTTTGTTTATTTCAGGAAAGGATTCGTTTAAAGTACAAGATAACCTACAGTTTGGACAGTGAGAGTCGCTCAGATGTGGGAGAAGTGGACAATTTTGTGTTTTCATAGCTTTATCAACATTTTATTTATTTGTCAGTAGAACAACTGGGCATGTGCAAATGAGATGAATGTAGATATCAAAGTATGAATGGTCATATATATTATAAATTTGACTTTAAAAGTCTATAAATATTGGTGATTTTGTCCCTAGTAAATGTACATACTGTGGTTTCATTAATATGTGTTGGATACTAATTTTCGTGGGTACAAGTGAACCACATCGTCAAATGTTCAATGAATAGCATATTTTCAATGGGCTTTATATACAGATGTCGACAAAACGACGAAATCAAATATCCATGAAAATGCAAGTTTTTAGCAATCAATGAAAATTGAAACCCACCAAAAATAAATGAATTCACAGTAATGTATAAGGAAAACAATTTTCACAATTTGATGTGTTCTGCTTTACATATATGCAAATCTTCTTTTATGTTTCTCTCTCTTTTTCTCTATTTATTCTGTCTTTAATGTTTTCAAGTTTTGTGAATTATATAGTGCAATACACACTTGATCACAGCTAGACCTGTTTGCTTAATCACTTTTTAGCTCACCTGTCCCGAAGGGACAAGTGAGCTTATGCCATCACTTGGCGTCCGTCGTCGTCGTAAACTATTTCAAGAATCTTCTCCTCTGAAACTACTGGGCCAAATACTTTCAAACTTTAACTGAATGTTCCTTAGGGTATCTAATTTATAAATTGTATCCGAAGTTTTGATCTATCAACAAACATGGTCGCCATTGCTAAAAATAGAACATAGGGGTCAAATGCAGTTTTTGGCTTATAACTCAAAAACCAAAGCATTTAGAGCAAATCTGACGTTGGGTTATATTGTTTATCAGGTCAAGATCTATCTGCCCTGAAATTTTCAGATGAATCAGACAACCCGTTGTTGGGTTGCTGCCCCTGAATTGGTAATTTTAAGGAAATTTTGCTGTTTTTGGTTATTATCTTGAATATTATTATAGATAGAGATAAACTGTAAACTGGAATAATGTTCAGCAAAGTAAGATTTACAAATAAGTCAACATGACTGAAATGGTCAGTTGACCCCTTTAGGAGTTATTGCCCTTTATAGTCAATTTTTAACCATTTTTCGTAAATCTTAGTAATCTTTTACAAAAATCTTCTCCTCTGAAACTACTGGGCCAAATACTTCCAAACTTTAATTGAATGTTCCTTAGGGTATCTAGTTTGTAAATTGTATCCGAAGTTATGATCTATCAACAAACATGGTCGCCATTGCTAAAAATAGAACATAGGGGTCAAATGCAGTTTTTTGGCTTATAACTCAAAAACCAAAGCATTTAGAGCAAATCTGGCGTTGGGTAATATTGTTTATCAGGTCAAGATCTATCTGCCCTGAAATTTTCAGATGAATCAGACAACCTGTTGTTGGGTTACTGCCCCTGAATTGGTAATTTTAAAGAAATTTTGCTGTTTTTGGTTATTATCTTGAATATTATTATAGATAGAGATAAACTGTAAACAGCAATAATGTTCAGCAAAGTAAGATTTACAAATAAGTCAACATGACGGAAATGGTCAGTTGACCCCTTTAGGAGTTATTGCCCTTTATAGTCAATTTTTAACCATTTTTCGTAAATCTTAGTAATCTTTTACAAAAATCTTCTCCTCTGAAACTACTGGGCCAAATACTTCCAAACTTTAACTGAATGTTCCTTAGGGTATCTAGTTTGTAAATTGTATCCGAAGTTATGATCTATCAACAAACATGGTCGCCATTGCTAAAAATAGAACATAGGGGTCAAATGCAGTTTTTGGCTTATAACTCAAAAACCAAAGCATTTAGAGCAAATCTGACATTGGGTAAAATTGTTTATCAGGTCAAGATCTATCTGCCCTGAAATTTTCAGATGAATCAGACAACCTGTTGTTGGGTTGCTGCCCTTGAATTGATAATTTTAAGGAAATTTTGCTGTTTTTGTTTATTATCTTGAATATAATTATAGATAGAAATAAACTGTAAACAGCAAAACTGTTCAGCAAAGTAAGATCTTCAATTAAGTCAATTTGACCAAAATTGTCAATTGACCCCTTAAGGAGTTATTGCCCTATAAAGACTTTTTTTCACAATTTGTTCATCATGTTGACTTACTTTAAAAAATCTTCTCCTTTGAAACTGCTGTATCAATTTCAGCCAAACTTAGGCTAAATGAGTTTCAGAGTATCTAGTATAAATTTTATATTTTATTTCCTTGTATGTCAAGAAACATAGCTCCTATGGCTAAAATAGAACATAGGAGAAAATGATTATTTTTTTTGGCTTTTGAAGAAAATAGGACGATCCAAAAAACATTTAAATAAATTGAAAAGCCAAAATAATCATTGATGAGAGATTTAACCAAAAGAATTAAGGTGAGCGATTCAGGCTCTTGAGAGCCTCTTGTTTTAATAAATACTACTTACTCTTTCAATCTTTGTTTTAGCTATGCAAATCTTGTATTATTTTTTTTTGTTGGTTAAGGTAGACACATATATATTTTTTTGTTGTTGAAAGTAAAAAAAAGATTTAAAAAGAAAGATATCAATTACTTCTTAATTAGAACAAAGTGGACGCTGGGTATTTTAGTATTTAATTTTTATGGTGTATCTTGTGATATTGTTCTGTGATATACACTACCATAAATTTACTTCAATACTTAAGAACTGATAACCAATACTCACAGCATAAACTTGTGCTGTTCATTTACATGAAGGGAACATTATCCAAATAAAATTAGAAAACGGAATTTATCTTGTTTATTTTTTTAATGCCTCAATACCTTGTTTAAAACTTGAAAATTTTACTTAAATCAATAAATGTATTGAAGTTATATAAATAAATATTCAAATTTATTTTCAACCATTATCTCTCTTTGCATCGTATAAAGTTGCTGTTACAGAAAATGGACCACTTTCGAGTTTGTCCTCTACTGGAAAAAACTCTACAATAATGCGCGCCTTTATGAGGTCATCTACTAGATAGGGGGGATCGCCTGTATCCCTGCACTATTAACGTTCATCAAGCGTCTTAGCGATCGTCATTGTGCAGGATAAAATTTAGAATGGAAATGGGGAATGTGTCAAAGAGACAACAACCCGACCATAGAACAGACAACAGCAGGTCACCAACAGGTCTTCAATGCAGCGAGAAATTCCCTCACCCCGAGGCGTCCTTCAGTTGGCCCCTAAACAAATATATATACTAGTTCAGTGATAATGAACGCCATACTTAACTCCAAATTGTACACAAGAAACTAAAATTAAAAATAATACAAGACTAACAAAGGCCAGAGGCTCCTGACTTGGGACAGGCGCAAAAATGCGGTTAAACATGTTTATGAGATCTCCCCCCTCCCCCTTTACCTCTAGCCAATGCAGAAAAGTAAACGCACAACAAGGATAACCTAGAAATAATGGTTGTTCTGTAGGTACTGAATCACAATTCTTAAAAGAACAGCAGGGCTGATTGTCAATTATGAGAATTCAATTTGCCGAATTTTTTTTGCAATATAGCATCATAGTTTTCCAACCACTTGCTCAACATTGGAACCGAAGTGACAATGCCCCTAAACACAAGAATGATGTTCACTGAAACTAAAGTTTTTGACGGAAATGCATCGAACTTGAAAGTTTTCTATTGGTCTATGAGTTTATGAGAAGATTTTTTATACCAGGAGTGATTAGACCTGTGTGTCATTTGGTTTCTGGAAGCTAACTCAAAATACTTTTTTATCAAATTGCAACTGTACTATGAAATATGGTCACATATAAACAGGAAGATCCATATCAAGTTCACTGTGGTCACTATAAAAGTGAAGGTTGTGGTTACTAAAAACTTTATCAACATTTGTGAAGAAAAGTTGTTTACCCTTGTTCAATCAAATACTTTATATGGGATTGCAACCATAATCCTAAACTAGAGGCTCTTAAGAGCCTGTGTCGCTCACCTTGGTCTATGTGTATATTAAACAAAGGACACAGATGGATTCATGACAAAATTGTGTTTTGGTGATGGTGATGTGTTTGCAGATCTTACTTTACTGAACATTCTTGCTACTTACAATTTTCTCTATCTGCAATGAACTTGGACCTTTAGTTACAGAGGAAACTATTTTGTAAAAACTTACCAAAATTTACCAAATTAATGAAAATTGTTAAAAAGTTACTATAAAGGGCAATAACTCCTTAAGGGGTCAACTGGCCATTTGGTCATGTTGACTTATTTGTAAATCTTACTTTGCTGAACATAATTGCTGTTTACAGTTTATCTCTATCTATAATAGTGTACAAGATAATAACCAAAAACCGCAAAATTTCCTTAAAAATTACCAATTGCCAGTTGTCCAATTCATCTGAAAATTTCAGGGCAGATAGATATTGACTTGGTAAATATTTTTTACCCCATGTCAGATTTCCTCTTTTAATGCTTTGGTTTGAATGTTATAAGCCAAAATCTACATTTTACCCCTATGATCTTTTTTAGCCATGGCGGCCATCTCGGTTGGTTTGGCAGGTCACCGGACACAATTTTTAATATAGATACCCAAATGATGATTGTGGCCAAGTTTGGGTAAATTTGGCCCAGTAGTTTCAGAGGAGAAGATTTTTGTAAAAGTTAACAGACGACGCCGGACGCCAAGTGATGAGAAAAGCTCACTTGGCACTATTGGCCAGGTGGGCTAAAAAGGTCACATATATTTTGTTGTAGATATATTGACCTCAATATCAATGGGAAAGGTCATAGTAATAAAAGACCAAAATTTTTGCAAAATACCCGGTAGTGGTTTTCAGATGCTAAATTAAATACAACATATAGGAGTGAAACCATAAAGAAAGATTCTGATTGTTGTTGATGTTGAAGTCACTATGTTGAAAGCCAAGGTCATTGTTACAACTAATAGGCCTACCACAATCAGTGATACAGAAGCCAAAGCAAATACTCCTTATTGGTCTACAATATATGGTCACACATAATAAGAGAAAGATCCCTAAAGATTTCAAAGTTGCCATAACTAGGATCAAGGTTAAAGTTGCTAAATATTGACAGAATTTTGTGTAGAAAACTGGTTTCAGGATAATCCATTAAGTACTATATATGACTATGCAACTCTTCATTGATGCCATCACATATAATAAGAGGAAGATCCCTAATGATTTATAAGTCACTTGCTCTGACGTCAAGGTCATATTTACCTCAGATTTGTGCAAGCTGATATTACTTCTTTAAAGTAAATAGGAACAAGAGTGCACACGCTGAAATATCTCACCTTCTTTACTGACCATTGATTATATGTTGATTGTCCTAAAAATAAAGCTGTACTACAAGTACCACATAAACTTTACATGATCCAAGAAAATGAGGTCGAGGTCAGATAAACCAAACAGGAAATACATCTACACCTTACAATTGTTCAATACAACAAATATAGTTCACCTATTGCTTATAGTTACTAAGAAACGGACTTCAATAGGAAATCTTAACATTGACCAATGAAAAAGGAAAATGAAGTGAAGCCTGGATGAACCATGCCAGACAGACCTGTACACCTTACAAATAATATATGCATTAAAATAATGCTGACCCATTGCTTATATTATCTAAGAAACAAACTTAACCTTGAAATCTTTACATTGACAAATGAACCATGAAAATGAGGTCAAGGTCATAAGACACCTGCCAGTTGGACATGTACACCTTACAATAAAATATAGTAGACCTATTGCTTATAGTATCTGATATATGGACTTGACCATGAAAAGTTAACCTGTTTCACTGACCCATGAAATGAGGTTGAGGTTAGATGAAAACTGTCTGACGGGCATGAGAACCTTGCAAGGTAGGCACATACTAAATATAGTTATCCTATTGCTCACAATAAGAAAAAAATCACCAGGTAACACTATAAACAATATTAACTTTTTTAGCTCACCTGGCCCGAAGGGCCAAGTGAGCTTTTCTCATCACTTGGCGTCCGTCGTCGTTGTAGTTTTCTCTCGTCGTCGTCGTTAACTTTTACAAAAATCTTCTCCTCTGAAACCCTGGACCAAATTAAACCAAGCTTGGCCACAATCATCATTCGGGTATTTAGTTTATAAAATGTGTCTGATGACCCTGCTAACCATCCAAGATGGCCGCCATGGCTAAAAATAGAACAGAGGGGTAAAATGTAGATTTTGGCTTATATCTTTGAAACAAAAGCATTTAGAGCAAATCTGACAGGGTAATTGTTTATCAGGTCAATATCTATCTTGCCCTGAAATTTTTTAGATGAATCGGACAACCCGTTGTAAGGTTGTTGTCCCTGAATTGGTAATTTTAAGGAAATTTTGCCGTGTTAGATTATTATCTTGAATATTATTATAGATAAAGATAAACTGTAAACAGCAATAATGTTCAGCAAAGTAAGATCTACAAATAAGTCGACATGACCAAAATGGTCAGTTGACCCCTTAAAGAGTTATTGCCCTTTATAGTCAATTTTTAACAATTTTTTTGTAATTTTTTTTAATCTTTTTAAAAAATCTTCTTCTCTGAAACTACTAAGACAAATTCAACTAAACTTGTTCACAATCATCATTAGGGTATCTAGTTTTAAAATTGTGTCCAATGACCCTGCATGTGAACCAAGATGGCCGATATGGCTATAAATAGTACATATGGTAAAATGCAGTTTTTGGCTTATATCTCTAAATTCAAAGCATTTAGAGCAAATCTGAGAGGATAAAATTGTCCATTAGGTCAATATCTATCTGCCCTGAAATTTTCAAAGTATTTAGGCAACCGGTTGTTGGGCCCCTGAATTGGTAATTTTAAGAAAATTTTGCAGCTTTTGGTTATTATCTTGAATATTATTATAGATAGAGATAAACTGTAAACAGCAATAATGTACAGCAAATTGAGAACTAAAAATAGGTCAAGATAACCAAAATGGTCAATTGGCCCCTTAAGGAGTTATTGCCCTTTATAGTCAATTTTTTACAATTTTCATAAATTTTGTAAATTTTTACAAAATATTTTCCACTGTAACTACTGGGCCAAGTTCATTATAGATAGAGATAATTGTATGCAAGCAAGAATTTTCAATAAAGTAAGATCTACAAACACATCACCATCACCAAAGCAAAACTTTGTTATGAATCCATCTGCTTCCTTTGTTTAATATGCACATAGACCAAGGTGAGCAACACAGTCTCTTTAGAGCCTCTAGTTTAAGTTGTCACTGAAACATAAATGAGGTCAAGGACAATGGACATATGACAGACTGAAATTCATAACGTAAGGCATCTATAAATACAAAGTATGAAGCATCCAGGTCTTTCACCTACTAAAATAAAAAACTTTTTAAAGTTAGTTTTAAAAATCCAGCCCTGGATCACTATCCTTTGGCGAGCTTTCTGCTCAACAAAAAATATTCCATCAAGTCTTACGCTTTTCTCCTTGATATGGGACTACAGGGTATTAGAGCTTGCTGAATAAAGGTTGTTTAGTGTTTTTAAAAAATTGACAAGCAATAAGAAAAGCTCACTTTGCCATTTGATAATTTTATGAAAAATTTAAGAACACTACCACAGAAATGTTGTTAATTTTTATTTTATGCAATCAAACAAACAGTATAAAAAAATATATATAAATAAACAATATTCAATAACAAAATTTAGCATTTAAAGAATAACAAATCAATTCATATAAAAAAAATCATAAAATTATTGCACTATCCAATACTTAACATTTTAGACTAATCAGCTTTAGCTGAAAATATATGTGTCGAAATTGTGTTTTATTGTTCACCAATATTATTCTGTACTAATGATTTGATAAACACCACGTAGAATGGTAGGTAGACTGGAACTATCCTGATGCCATCTGAAAAAAAGATTTATTATAGTAACTAAAATAATATAAAGGAAGATAACAAATTTTATAGAATGAATGGAGAATGTGTCCATGGGTCAAAGATGATGCCCCTGCTTGCATATAACGTTATGAAGGGACATAACTCAAAAATATTAAAGATTTGTGGTAATAAGTAATGTGTATAAGTTTCATAACATTTGGTAGAGGCAATCTTAAATTAACAAACAGAAACCAAAAATTCAGCAAAAGAAAAATTCAGCAATTTTTCCATTTGTAAAGGGGCATAACCCTAAAACAGTAAAAGTGACGCCACCCATATTCACACATGATCTGTGTTTTGTGGTAATAATCATTCAATGTGCTTAAGTTTCATAACATTTGGGGCAATATCCTCAATTGTTTCTCCATAGGCAGTAGGCAGTAATGGTAACGTTTTTTTTCTGTAGCTCAGTCTGTATCGTAAACTTGGATATATATGATGGCTCGTTTCAAAGCTGAGTCATTTTCACATATATGGTTAAATTTTTGGGATATGAGGTGTGATTCATTTTTCCATAGATTAGTATACCCTGAAAATCCTTTCGTGATGTCACTCTTCGTGGTACAAAATCCCTTTTATCACACAATAAGTTCTTTGAATACATTTGATAACTCCATAGCTTTTACACATTTATTCTTTGGTCCTCTAATCAACGCAAATGATTAAGCTCAGTCACTTGTTTAAAATACAAGCATGTCCAATATCACTACACAGAGATTTTTTACTCACAACCTTTGTGTTCCTCAATTGGAGGTGCATTACCATTGGAGGTGCATTAGGGATATTGACCCAACTTAACTAAAGCTCACTTGGCAGAAGTTATATAGTTATTTTTTAGAGTAATATTGGTTATTTCAGAACTTACCTTCCTGTGAATATATCACTTGATGGGTTCAAGGCAGTAGCAGCAAAACTGTAAAAATAAAATAACAATTTTGAACTAACTGTTTGAGTTAATCAATTTCTGTCAATCAAAGCTATTAAAAACAAAGCATTTAAAATGAGTATACCTCAAGTCAGAAAAAAAGGAATATTTAAATTATCATTACTTATGTTCTTACATTTGGAGCTTCAGTCTCCTATCGAATCTTACATTTTCCAAAGGGAACATGAATCACAGCTTTTTGATAGTTTGTATCTATCATGTTTTATCTAGGTAAGCTCAACATAAAAACTTAGCTTAATGCATCTAATTGAAAAAAAATACAAGTGATTGCAAAGTCATGTAAACACATTTAAATTACATAATTTTATAAAGTTGCTTCTTACTGGGACAAAAAAATACTGTACTATGTTGGTTTAAAAATGTCTTGATTCATGAACATACTCAATGATAATTAAACCTGTCTTGTACACACATTTTTTGTATCGAATATTTGTCTCTGTTTATTACAATAAACAACTTTCAACTTGTACAAAGAGTAAATTAAAACTACTGTTGCAAATAGTACAGTAGCAATATTGGATCTATCATAGGTAGACTTATTTTTTTTGCAATAGGTTTTATTACCTTTACAACTTGAAACCTGGTACATGTAATAGTAAATTCAACTTTAAAGTTGTATATGACATAACAGTAAAGTGGGTTAAACATTATAATTACACCTTATATAAGAATGCCAGCTTTTGATTGGCTGATAGCCAGTGTATTTTTCGCATATTTTAACATTTTTTCCTCATTTCGAACGAATCTGACTGTTTTTCACCACTGCCGGTGAATATGCCTCAAATACCATGGTATTTGCCATTTTGGATATTCCTTTTTTACCCTCGCGAGCATGTTCCCGTCAATTTTTTTCAGATATGACGTTACATTAAGACAGCGCGAACGCGTATAAATACATGTATAGTTCCCGCGGTATATTTTATGATAGTACTTGTCCTCAAATAAATATTTCCTTTTCCTAGTACAGAGAGTTTAAATTAAAATAAATTCAGTGTAATTAAACAGGTATATCATGTTATGGAGGGGTATTTGCAAAAAATACAAGTCTTGGGACAAAATTTCCCTTGCCTAGCGGCTCGGGAAATTTAAGTCCCTCGACTTGTATTTTTCGCAAATACCCCTCCATAACATGATATATCTGTTCAAAACTTACTTTGGAACTTTAAGAATATTGGTCAGCTCTTGTGCTCTGTTAATAATGGTTTCTTGTGAATCAGTATCTAAATATCCTTGTTCCTGTTGTCTTGCTACCTTAGTACAACACAGAATGGCTCTTGGTATTAAATCTTGGCACCTTGTAGAAAGCTAAAAACAAAACATAGGAAGACAATTGATCTTTATCTGTATTTTTACAGACTTAAATGAGTAAAATACTTCTGAACACCTTAACGTATTAAATTTGATGCGGAAAAAACTGACCCAATATGGCAAATGTGTCAGCTAATTCGATAAATAAACTATAAATAATCTAGAAATTGTTTACATGTGTCGATAAAAAAACCTCATCATAATTATACATAAAATAAAATAAACAAATTATTAGTTTGAATATCACAATCCTTTTTAAATGGAAATTCCCAAAGATCAATATATACCATAATTACTTTCTCTGCATCACTAAACATGTTTGAATAATTATTTCCATACCTTTGCCAAAGTAGACATCAACATACATGTAATTTTAGCATGTGATACTGATGATGTCGTTGTTGATGCTATCATCCCAGACAATTCATAAGTCAGAGCTTCTAGAACTTCGAAGAATCTTCTAATATTCTCTGTAGTACATCGTTCATCATTTGTTGTAGAACAATATTCACCAACACCCCAAACCTGTAAAATTAAATGGTATCAAATGAATTTCATGTTATACTTACCTCAAAAGTTCTTTTTATATTTTTAGATTAATTGAAAATATTTAATAAATTTAATATTTGTTTGTAATTATTGATGAGACATTAAAATGTTTCTTGACATGTAGATAAAAACCACATGTTTTGTGAGCAATACAGAACACAACTTGAATGTATTCTATAAAATTGAACATACATGATACAAATCTAAAACCATAATTTATCTTTACAAACCATATTAGCAAAGAAGTCCTCTCTATTGGTAATATTAGCTGGTGTCATGAGGAAATCTAAAATGTCAGACTGTTGATTAAGGAGGATTGTAGGATGTTTCTTCAACAACTTTACAAAATACTGGGAAATTAATCTGAAAGTTTAAAAATTCAATTTATTCAAAACAGTAACTAAAAACTTCTTGTTATTAATTTTATCATCTACACATGTTGAGGTAAACAATTTTTAAGATCATTTCATAATTATTCAGAAAATAATTCTGTTGCACAGTTTTATCAGGCTTTTGTAACTGAATAAATAATAAATCAAAATTTATCCATGATATAAATATTGAAAATTGAATTGTGGTTAAATTCCAATATGGAAAAGTAGAATCCTGTGTAATATGGATAATTGAACCCCTGAAAAATTACACCAGGTTCAATTTTCTAAGTATTGAATTTTTCATATGACACCGGTCTATAAAGTCATTCATCTATTTAAAAAAAAGGTTTGATAAAGTAATGTCAAAATATCTGTGGCAGACATGCCTACCCTTTCATTGCAAGTGAATCAAATTTAAGTAGAATTGCATCTTGAATTTGATATTTTTTAGTTTTCTAAAATGAAATAATTTGCATACCTTTTGACATCTGCCTTGAACTCTAGTATATTGTACAACAATCCACATCTTTCGATCAGGACTGGTAATAAATGAGAAACAAAATCTGTAGAGGCTTCTTCTAAAATAACCTCGAACCAAATCCTATAAAAGATATTAACTTAAAAGATTTTGTTGCTATCAGTATGTTGACAAAAGGCTTTTTATTACAAGAAGAAAATTGGGACAATCCATGCAAGACAACAAACTCTGCAATAAGCAGTTGCCAACTAGGAACATGTTATTTTCAGAAAGAACATTTCATTACAGTATAAGTGATTTAAAACCAGGGTCTTAAAAGAGAAAGTCAGATTCAGACGGAAAAAAGTATTTCTATCTGAAATTACAGATTTTATTGCGAACCAAATGAAAGTTTACCACAGAGTCGTCTGCTCTTGACCAAGGTATTTAAACTTTTGCAAGTTTACCTGTCCCATTGAATCAATACAATAGCTATTGTTCTCTGTGTAGTTTATTCACTTGGACATTTAAATTTCTTCTAGGAGAAATCTATCACTCATTGATTAATTTGCCTGACCAAAAAAATATCTTCTTTGTCGATTGAAATACATGTATAAACTCACATAAACTGCATTTGATACAGTATTCATTAAATATCAATAATATATTTTCAATCTGTTCAATATAAGCACTGATTTAATTATAAAAAGTTTATTTCTGATTTTTTTTAACTACTGCATTTTCATATATGTTTCAAAGAATTTGCATATTTTTTGTGGTTGTTCAGTTATAAAGAATACATTTATGAAGACCTTTATTTAAACATTATCATTTCAAGTTTTTATATATGAACAGACTAAAAAAAAGCATATTTTAAATAGGTAAAATGTTGAAATTTGATCAGAAATCAACTTTTAATTTTTAAATCAGTGTTTATAATATCCAAAAAATTGAAAATGTGTTTTTGATTGAATTAATACAACATCACATGCAGTTTTATAATTACTTATTTGTACATGTATTTCCATCATTGACAGTTCAATTTTTTGTTCAGGTTTACAAATTAATCAGTGAGTTTATAGAAGTATTTCAATAAAAAAAAGATAATTTTTTGGTCAGGTAAATTAATCAATGAGTGATATATTTCTCCTAGAAGAAATTTAAAGGTCCTGGTGAATGAACTTTACAGAGAACAATACCTGTTGTATTTGTTAGATGGGACAATAGAACTTACAAAAGTTTAAATCGACAGGTAACTTGCAGGTGAATCTATGGAAAACTATCATAGGGTTCGCAATAACTAGAAAATCTACATTGACAGTCTGACAGTGGAACTCATATACCACATGCCTAAAGCTTAACAAAATAAATAAAAAGTATGATAGTCGAATACATTTTTAGGTCTGAATTTGGTAAGGGTTAAAACATATAATTGAGTGATAGTTAATAATTCCATAAAATATTGGATCAATCAATGATATTTCCAGATATAACCTTTCGTTAAGATCTGGATACTGTAAACATGGAAATTTTCGCAGTAGTTTTATTTTCACTATTTTCGCGGTAAGAAGTGAAACGCGAAAATAAAACGACCGCGAAAATATCAAGGAAAAACTCTTTTAATTACATTTTCTTTTACAAATTGTGACTTTGATGGAGAGTTGCCTCATTGGCACACATACCACATCTTCTTATATCCACGTATATGAATAGAATATATATAGGAATACTGTATAACAAATTCAAAGACGACAACTATATAATTTAAATTATAACAGTATCTCTTAATGAAAAGCAATGTAAAAAGTCATGTCTTTAACTCAAATCAGTTATTTCACTGAAGCGAACATTACGGATATTGTTATGTAAACAAACACTCATTACCATTATGTTAATGACACCTGTCAATCAGTAATAAAAGTATCACACTGTTGAATCTACTACAAAGATTGATCAGATCAAAAGATCAACTAATTAGTATTTATCCTGACAGCTGGTTATTTTAATTCATTCCTAATTAGGTTTACTTTTCTATTGTTGTGTATGTGTTTTTACGAGCATTGAAACATGCCAAACTTTCAATCTACTTTAACATTAATGAACAGAAAACAAAATATTTCTGATTGATTTTATCATTTGATTTAAGATATATGTAAGGGAGCTACCATTTGATTTTTATATGGGGCTAGGATGAAAAATTTTGTCCTGCATTTTTTTTAGTTGTAATCTCTGTCCTGCCTTTTTATTTTTCACTCTATTCGGTCCTGCCTTTTTTTTTATTAGTTTATCCTGACTTTTTTTACCTTAATTGTCATCCTGCCTTTTTTTTTTTTGCAAAGTGTCTCATCCTGTCTTTTTTTTTACTATAAACTCCTGTCCTGCATATTTTTTTCAAATTTCATCCTAGCCCCCCCATAAAAATCAAATGGTAGCTACCTAAAGCTGTTCACTTTCCAAATCATTTATGAAAATATTTATCTAGACCACTGGGAAATCGCGAATTCTAAACGGCGCGAATTTGGATCGTGTAAGTAAATCGCGAAATAAAGACGGCGCGAAAATTTCCCGGTTTACAGTACTTACTTCATTAAATCAAAGATTGTGTAATTTTAACTGAAACCTAAGCAGTCCATAGAAAATATGGGTCTGACACTGCATCAAAATCGATGAAAGCTGTGAACTTGACCTTCACATTTGATCTTAGATCAAGATTATGATCCATGCCTTGGTCAGGAGCACTTATTGTGCTAAGCAAGCAAAACAAAAGAATGGCTTGCACATAACACAAAAGAGAGTTTTCGTATTCTATGTAGCCATAATAATCCAAGTAAACTGAGAAATAAAGGAAATCACATAAGTTTATTTACCTTAATAGTGCTGGGACAACTTGAGAACAGACAACAACACGTGGATGAAGACAATAATCTTCTAATATCTTGTGAAATGCTGCTAATCTATAAAATATTTTCAAAAACATTAGAAAACATTTAAACTGTATACATACTTCATTGTATTGTGTTTCATTCATTACATCTTACAAATCTTTTAGCATGGTACGCTGTCTTTCTCTGATTGTTAATGCCTTCTTTGCTCTAAATCCATTGGAAGTTGGATGTGTACTAATGTTTATTGGCTTTGAACTATCTTTGAGTAACTGCAAGGACTTTCAGATCTGTACTTTTTACACAAAAAATATTTATTCTGTGAAGAGGTATAAAATTAAAGCTGTTTTAATTATATCCCATATGGTCAAATGTAATTAAAGCAGTAACTATCAGGCAGATCAGAATGAAATTCCCAATGTTTAGGAAGGATTATCACATCATCATCCATGCATAATGCCACTCCAGTTTGGTGGTCATCTTGGCTTTTATATAGTTATTTTAAATATGAAAGAAAATTGTTTACATTTGTCACTTAATCTTACATGTACAAATGAACTACATAGCGGTACAAATTGATTGTTTTATATTCCCATATCTAGACAATACAGAAGAGAACTGCTACTATACCATAAGCAGTGAAAATTTCAGAAGCATAGTTATGAAGCAAATACAAGTGCTTGTTAGACATAAAGATAACTGTCATCTATATATTTTCTTATTAATTAACTGCACTGTTATTGGACTTAATATGATGAAAACTGCCTTTGCAATATAATGTGTAAACTCGGCCAATACAGAATAACTCGGCCAATATAGATTTTTTTTCTGTATTGGCCGAGTTATTCTATATTGGCCGAGTTGACACTAGGATTTTGAAACGTCTGTAGATTTTACATCGAAAGTCACGATAAACACAAACTGAAAGTAAACAGTTGTTTTGAAGACGCAGTTGTCATTTAGTTATCTTAAACATGCTGAAAATGTCAGTATGGCATACTTTTCAGGTGAAAGATGGTCACATTCATTTAAAAGGTATTTTGAAAGCAGACGATAGAACTATTTCAGGTTTGGGGGACAAGCAGATTATCACAAAGTTGCTTTCTTGATGACCTCATAATTTCACGATTGTACACATCGATTTTAAATTAATTTCTGCATAACACAAACAATAGGAGTACCTTTCCAATGACTATTTATGTGTTGCCTCTAAATTTAAGTTGTAACACTTTATAGTGACGGAAAAGGGTAGAAAAATTCATCATATGAGAAAATGCTGAAGACACCTGGAAACACCACCAGATCAGTATCTATTGCATCTAATAAAAAGAAACAAACAGATTTGGATAGTTCCACTTCAAGGTAAAAATATTTATCTCTTTTGAAGTGAAATTAAAAAAATATTTTAACACTATAGTTAATTAATAAAGATACTATTACGTGTATTTCTGTATTAGCCTTGTTATTGGTCCAAGGCTTGCTGTATTGGCCTTCGGCGAATACAGAAATACTTGCGTAACAATATCATAATATAGGCAAAAAAAATTGAGTCTAAGCATGAATTGACTTTATGGTACATTCGCCAAACCTCATCAAATACACGGATAGAAAATAACAATAGATGAATGAAATTGAGAACAGAAATGGGGAATGTGTCAAAGAGACAAAAACCTGATGAGTTAGTGGAAAACAGACAAAGACCACCAATGGGTATTCAATGTAGCAAGAAAAACTAAGTACATGATATTTAAGACATAAAGAAAGATTGCTGCTCATTCATTGAAAAGCAACTGATAAATTTAGACTTGTTTCAGATATAAACAGAATATATCCAAAATAAAATGTTTTATAAAAGTGCTGACAAACCCAGATTCACTTTCCTCTAATTTATCTTTCTCCAGCTGCATCTTAACTAAAAATCTAAAACATGTGAGTGAAGATATTACTGCTCATTCAAAAAAATCAAAGAGCTGAAAGCTCTGAAGAAAAATGACGCCACTGTCTCTAATATTGGGATAGTTTTTATGCAAGTCTTGATTTTCACATACCGTAATTAGTTTAACAATGCAACATGTATGGTGAGCATATAATTGATATTCGTATATGTGTGTGTGTGTGTGAAGTGAAGGTGACAACTGGCTGGTTTTTTAAGACAAATGAATAGGTCAAGACTAGCTGAATTGTACAAATAAATACCGTAGAAAGGCTTGTATATTTCTCACTGGTACATAGTCTGAATCCGGGTCCGTTCGCTTCCATTCATGTTTGCGCCCACTCATTTTCACCCCCTTTCACTTTCACACCCTACATGTTCGCACCCAATCTTAATTGGTTTTGTGTTTAATAACTCTGTAAGCAAGTGTTTTCTTATAAGTATAATTGTTGTCATTGTCTCAAAATAAAGTGAGACAGCAATTTTGTTTTTGTGTTGAATAAATCTTAATCATGTTTTGGATAGGGTATTGCTAAAAATAATAATAATCCTTTCTAAATAAAGTGGTATTTTGTCAACGTTTTATTTTGTGTTGAATAACTCTTAATTATGTTTTGGTTAGTTATTGCTATAACTTGTTTCATTGACTTGTTTCAAAATGAAGTGAGATTCTGACTATGTTTGTTTCTGTGTGTTGAATAAATTTTATCATGTTTTGGTTATATTAGTGGATTGCTATATTTTGGTTTCTATGTTTTATTGTTTCGTTGTTTCAGATCAAAGGGACCAAGCTGTTAAAAACAATTATCTTTTGTGTTTTTTCCTTTAAAATCTTCAATGTTTTACTCATACCAAGCTATAAATACATTCAGTATTTACACCAAAGCAATTTAAAACAACAACCATGATTTTCCAATTATTCAACTTGAATTTGAATTAAAATTGTCAAAGAATTCTAGTCAAACCGGCACCTAGTTAAATTGGCACATGGACAAATCAGCACCTGGTTAAAATCGACACCTGATATAGTCAATTCATCACCCATGTTAAATATATATTTTTAACAGTATTTTAAGCAATAGGGTAAAAATAAGAAAGGGGTTGCCAGATTTTTTTTCAGTATTTAAGCAAAAAGAGTTAAATACTAACTTTCACATTTTTGGGTGTTCATGTACATTTTGTATATATTTATTTTTCTCAACTAAATGACTTTTTTGGTGTATTTTTAATGATATATATATATGAGTAGTCCAAATAATTATTACGTCTGGCAAGGCTTTTTTAATTTTATTCTGGAACACCTTCCTATGACCGCAAGGCTATGTTAATTTTTTTCTAGGACGCCTTCCTACGAACGTCGTAGGAAGGCGTCCCAGAAAAATAATAAAATAGCCTTGACAGACGTCATAATTATTTGGACTAATACATGAGATATTGGGTATTTTTCTGCATTATTTTAACCAGTTGAGCATTTTACAGGATTGTTGGTTTAATGCTGTTTAAACTTTACTGAAAAAAAACACCTTAAATTTGCTAATTATTTGGCATGAAAGTTTGATTTATTGAAAGGGACTCATAGTTTTCCATTTTATTTTAATAATACAATTAGACAAATTGTCTTATTGTTAAAACAACAGCTTTGGTAAGGGCTTCGTTGTTTACCTTTATACACTTAACATATTCACTTTCGTTTCGTTGTTTACCAAAATACACAACAACATATTCACTATGTACTTGGTAACAGTAATTAATTAATTGAATAGAAAATATTATAACAAATATTATTGGATGCCGAATTGACGTCGAATAGGTGCCGATTTGACTAGATGCCAATTTAACCAGGTGCCGACTTGACTTGTACGTTTCAATTCCTCTGCGATCGTTTGCGGTATTTTCTTGAGAAAACCTATTTTCCATCATCAAAGAGAAGAAGAAACTGCTTTAAAATGATTCTGGAACGCTTCATGATTGTTAGAATAAGTTTAATTCACTCAAAAACAATTTTAAAACTTGCGATGTTTAAACAGGAAGTTTCAAAAGCACGTGTAAAAGAAGAAATTAACCGGTGAGAGAGAGTGGAAATCCGTATATGACAGATATCCCTATAGTACGACTTTGAAAGTAAAACAGTTCAATCCTTTTGTAAAACAGTCTTTAATATACCTATCACATTAATGTTTGAAGGGTCTTAAGCTTATTCAAACCATATAAGTCGGTATGAAATACCAAAACGGAATGAACAATAACCGATTACGTTTTGTAGTTTACAAATTCTAAAACTGGTTCCCGTCAAACTACAACACTTTGTTCGAGTGTAGTGGAATACAAGCAGAAACCAGTGTAAACTGGGTCCTGGCTGATTTAATACTACACAATGATGCATAATGATAACACAAGCAGATTCCAGTTTGTATGGAAAATAGTAAATACGAAACCAAGCGCGGTAGGCAGAGAAATGTAATGAAGTTCAGGTCGGCAGTTATGGAACAATGACTGCGTCATTTTCCAAAAATTGATGAATATTCTTGAATGCTGTTTAAAGAAATCTCAGAACATTAACTTAAAACCTATGATGAGGGGTGTTTTGAACAACCTTGTTTACCCATGAGGGCCTTTCACAGTAGGATCATCACTCAAAACTTAATAATGGAAATGAGACTCTATTTAGGAAAATTTGCCATGGAATTTTTATGTTAGCGGTTTTCTCCAGATGGAAAGTTTACTGCTGCAAATAAGGTATTGATGTTTTGTTCCACATAAGTAAACAAAAATTTTAAAATATGAAATTAACATCATACTTTTCATCCAAACTGAAGCTAGAAAAACTTATAATCCCTATGGAATCCTATAGCATTCAATGATAAAGATCTATTAAGAATGAATTTTTAACAGAAAATGTTAAAATCTAAATCTAACTTAAATTTCAACAAAATTCTCTAACCTGTTAATAGTATCTCCCTGCCCACCTTCACTTCTGGTAAAGAAGAGAAACATTGGTCTATAGAATGGATGTTGGTAGGCTTCCATAGAACTATTAGGTTCTGTCTCTGGTACAGTGGCAACATCTTCTGTATTACATTTCTCTATCACATCCAAACAGATAGTTATACAGGGCAAGTCTAATAAGATGTGAAATATCTACAACATCAAAACAGATAGTTATACAGGGTAGGTCTAATAAGATGTGAAATATCTACAACATCAAAACAGATAGTTATACATGGTAGGTCTAATAAGATGTGAAATATCTACAACATCAAAACAGATAGTTATACAGGGTAAGTCTAATAAGATGTGAAATATCTACAACATCCAAACAGATAGTTATACATGGTAGGTCTAATAAGATGTGAAATATCTACAACATCAAAACAGATAGTTATACATGGTAGGTCTAATAAGATGTGAAATATCTACAACATCAAAACAGATAGTTATACAGGGCAAGTCTAATAAGATGTGAAATATCTACAACATCAAAACAGATAGTTATACAGGGCAAGTCTAATAAGATGTGAAATATCTACAACATCAAAACAGATAGTTATACATGGTAGGTCTAATAGGCTGTGAAATATCTACAACATCAAAACAGATAGTTATACATGGTAGGTCTAATAGGATGTGAAATATCTACAACATCAGAACAGATAGTTATACATGGTAGGTCTAATAAGATGTGAAATATCTACAACATCAAAACAGATAGTTATACAGGGCAAGTCTAATAAGATGTGAAATATCTACAACATCAAAACAGATAGTTATACATGGCAAGTCTAATAAGATGTGAAATATCTACAACATCAAAACAGATAGTTATACATGGTAGGTCTAATAGGCTGTGAAATATCTACAACATCAAAACAGATAGATTATACATGGCAAGTCTAATAGATGTGAAATATCTACAACATCAAAACAGATAGTTATACAGGGCAAGTCTAATAAGATGTGAAATATTTACAACATCAAAACAGATAGTTATACATGTATATAGGTCTAATAAGATGTGAAATATCTACAACATCAAAACAGATAGTTATACAGGGCAAGTCTAATAAGATGTGAAATACTACAACATCAAAACAGATAGTTATACATGGCAAGTCTAATAAGATGTGAAATATCTACAACATCAAAACAGATAGTTATACATGGTAGGTCTAATAGGCTGTGAAATATCTACAACATCAAAACAGATAGTTATACAGGGTAGTCTAATAAGATGTAAATATCTACAACATCAAAACAGATAGTTATACATGGTAGGTCTAATAAGATGTGAAATATCTACAACATCCAAACAGATAGTTATACAGGGCAAGTCTAATAGGCTGTGAAATATCTACAACATCAAAACAGAATAGTTATACAGGGCAAGTCTAATAAGATGTGAAATATCTACAACATCAAAACAGATAGTTATACATGGTAGTCTAATAGGCTGTGAAATATCTACAACATCAAAACAGATAGTTATACATGGTAGGTCTAATAAGATGTGAAATATCTACAACATCAAAACAGATAGTTATACAGGGCAAGTCTAATAAGATGTGAAATATCTACAACATCAAAACAGATAGTTATACATAGTAGGTCTAATAAGATGTGAAATATCTACAACATCAAATCAGATAGTTATACAGGGCAAGTCTAATAAGATGTGAAATATCTACAACATCAAAACAGATAGATATACATGGCAAGTCTAATAAGATGTGAAATATCTACAACATCAAAACAGATAGTTATACAGGGCAAGTCTAATTAGATGTGAAATATTTACAACATCAAAACAGATAGTTATACATGGTATATAGGTCTAATAAGATGTGAAATATCTACAACATCAGAACAGATAGTTATACATGGCAAGTCTAATAAGATGTGAAATATCTACAACATCAAAACAGATAGTTATACAGGGCAAGTCTAATAAGATGTGAAATATCTACAACATCAGAACAGATAGTTATACAGGGCAAGTCTAATAAGATATGAAATATCTACAACATCAAAACTGATAGTTATACATGGTAGGTCTAATAAGATGTGAAATATCTACAACATCAAAACAGATAGTTATACAGGGCAAGTCTAATAAGATGTGAAATATCTACAACATCAAAACAGATAGTTATACAATGCAAGTCTAATAAGATGTGAAATATCTACAACATCAAAACAGATAGTTATACATGGTAGGTCTAATAAGATGTGAAATATCTACAACATCAAAACAGATAGTTATACATGGTAAGTCTAATAAGATGTGAAATATCTACAACATCACAACAGATAGTTATACATGGTAGGTCTAATAAGATGTGAAATATCTACAACATCAAAACAGATAGTTATACATGGTAGGTCTAATAAGATGTGAAATATCTACAACATCCAAACAGATAGTTATACATGGCAAGTCTAATAAGATGTGAAATATCTACAACATCAAAACAGATAGTTATACAGGGTAGGTCTAATAAGATGTGAAATATCTACAACATCAAAACAGATAGTTATACAGGGCAAGTCTTATAAGATGTGAAATATCTACAACATCCAAACAGATAGTTATACAGGGTAAGTCTAATAAGATGTGAAATATCTACAACATCCAAACAGATAGTTATACATGGTAGGTCTAATATGATGTGAAATATCTACAACATCAAAACAGATAGTTATACAGGGCAAGTCTAATAAGATGTGAAATATCTACAACATCAAAACAGATAGTTATACATGGTAGGTCTAATAAGATGTGAAATATCTACAACATCAAAACAGATAGTTATACAGGGCAAGTCTAATATGATGTGAAATATCTACAACATCACAACAGATAGTTATACATGGCAAGTCTAATAAGATGTGAAATATCTACAACATCAAAACAGATAGTTATACATGGTAGGTCTAATAAGATGTGAAATATCTACAACATCACAACAGATAGTTATACAGGGCAAGTCTAATAAGATGTGAAATATCTACAACATCAAAACAGATAGTTATACATGGTAGGTCTAATAAGATGTGAAATATCTACAACATCAAAACAGATAGTTATACATGGTAGGTCTAATAAGATGTGAAATATCTACAACATCAAAACAGATAGTTATACATGGTAGGTCTAATAGGCTGTGAAATATCTACAATATATTAAGTATAGAGAATTGTACCCACATGTCTTAACTTACAGGATGACTGGAAAGTCTAATAGGATTTGAAACGCATCAAAATAGGTAAAAAGAGAATTGTCCACATATCAATGCCTGTTATCAACTCCTAAATTGTATTCTAAATTTAGCAATAGCTATTGTATTTATTTGATGGGACCAAAGAATTGCTAAGTTTAAATTGAAAGGTAACCTTCAAGGGCATCCATGGAAAGTATCATTTCTTTCATAATAACTGGTATTTAACCAGTAACATTAAACAAATTTGTGAGATCAAACTTATAAAGATAGAAAATATTTACCTCAATTGAAGATGTAGGGGACATCAAAGCAGGTAAAATTTCACAAAACTCTGACACAAATGACCTTGGATTCCATGCTAATATCTACAATGAAAAGTACATTTTTAAAACTTCAAGAAATGTCCAACGATATTTTTTCAAAGCAACACACTTATATCATTTGGAAGCTTGCTCTTTGCATTTTAAAGCATTTTGTCTCTTTTATTTATCAATAAACTATGACCATAGAATCAGGTTAAGACTAATATTTTTCACAGTTAAAAGCTTATAAATCATTGAAATAATTATAGTATAACTAATCGACGCGCATGAGTTAATTATCAATGTTTTTCAGTCACGAGTTGAATATTTTTCGATATTTGAATTCTTTAATTAGTTATTCTTTTTTATTTCATTGGAAAATGGTTTTTTTTAAAGAAATTTATGTAAAATATGTAAGGAACTATATCTTTTTTCGACACTTTCACAATTTGTTTTGATCCACCGTTATCGACGTCTTGACAACGCCTATTGTTGTATGACGTTAGAGAGTGAAATAACCACGTTTATTTCATATGTGAAATTATCCGTTTTTATTTAACTTGGAAATCAATGTAATTCATTGCAACCAATGTAATAAAAGACGACCAACACTTCTCATATTACAAGAAAATTATTGTTATCAATCTCAATCAATTAAGCAACATAAACTATGTGCATGTACATTTCAACTTCTCCAAGATCAGTGCCAAATATTACATACTTCAACATCCTGTTTAAAATGTGACATTTAAAAAAAAAAACACTTTCAAAAGGTGTCCAAATCAGATCTGTAATTGCAAATCTTTTAATTACATGTTAACAATTACCTTGAAAATATTAGGAAAATGATTACTAAGTATGGTATTATCATCACACAATGTTTCCAGGTTATCCAAGATAAATATTACAGTATCAAAGGCTATAGCTGTATCTGTGAAACCCCAGGATAATGATTTGTGAAAATACTGTCTGAATACATCATGTGGGTCATGTGCTACTGTCCTACCTGAAAAATTATCTCTAGAAACTAAGGGTGTACATGCTTTTGACAATGAAATTAACAACATCGTCATGGATAAAAAGCAATAAACAGATTATCATTGGTCATTTGATTGCTTTTCTCACTTTGGCCATACTGGCTCATGAAAAAATCAATCTTGTTGAGATTGCATTGATAATTAATAAGTATCAAATATCAGATGAAAAATAAGCCAACCACATACCATGTAACAGAGTACATGTAGCAAAGTGGTGGTAATCATTCACTTTGTAAATGAGGTCTCTGGTGGGTAGTTGTCTTATTAGCAATTCTACCAAATATTTGAATTTTTGATACATATGGACCATTCCAAACTATTGTCAGCATTGTACACAAACTGTAGTTTGGAGTTAAATCTTACATCCACTGTAATAAGTGTTAAGAGAGAGCCATATCTCTTGCACGTTAAAGACACCCTTGTAGATTTTGAAAAAGAGCAGGCTAATGCCGCTACAAGGCAGCACTCGCACCCGCAAAGTGGAAAGGGATTAATATAAGTTGCAAAACTTGTTTCCCAATCCACTATAAATATATATGTTTAAACTAATAAAGAACAAGTATGTA
This sequence comes from Mytilus edulis, assembly GCA_019925275.1. Lineage (NCBI taxonomy): Eukaryota > Metazoa > Mollusca > Bivalvia > Mytilida > Mytilidae > Mytilus > Mytilus edulis. The sequence continues at coordinate 67,834,286 of CM034356.1, forward strand.
AACTATTGTTTAGGAATAATTGTATCAAAGGGAAATAAAGGATTAGTTTACTCACACAATTGTTTAAGGTAAATTGTATCACCTAAGTAATATTTAACTACTAAAATGCATTCTTTGTTTTAGGAAAACTGTAGCACAGTGGTAAATTAGGACTAGTATACATACTATGGTTTAGGAAAAACTGTAAGACTGGTATCATTAGTCTTGTTTTACTAAAGTCCTGTAACAATCTGTTATGTTGTCTACGTATCTCTTGGTATACTCTGGCTACTTGTCCTTCATCTATTTTACATACCAAATCTAATAGATTTATAGTTTCTAGCAAACACTATGAAAAAAATAAAATATTTTAATACTTTAAATCAGTTCTGATATGGGGTCAACAAAATTATAAAAAAATCAAATTTGTTTACATAATGTACGGGTATCAAAGACTTAGAGACTTAGAAATACAATGTATAATTTGTAGAGACCATATTGAGAAGTATTTTAAACGTCATAAATTTATAACTTTTTTACCGGTACATATTTATGTTAAAATGTAGGATAAGGAAAATTCTTGAATTTATTTCTTTTGAAGACATCATATCATTAGTGGATTCTTTTCACTGTCATCAAAGTGAGAGGTTTAGCGCTTTAAAACCAGGTTCAATCCATCATTTTCTACATTTGAAAATGCCTGTACCAAGTCAGGAATATGACAGTTCTTGTCCATTTGGTTTTGATGTGTTTTGTCATTTTATTTTGCCATTTGATTATGGACTTTCCGATTGGATTTTCCTCCGAGTTCAGTATTTTTGTGATATTACTTTTTAGCACTTACACAAATTCCCATATAAAATATGAAGAAGTTGCTTTAGGTTGAAAATCAAGGGTGGTCCATATCATCTCCATAATACTGCCTCCCAAATATTATTGATCTATCATTAGTGGTTCCTATAGAACCTAATTTCAATCTGAACAAATTGTTTATGGTGCTGTTGCAGACTTCTGAACAGCATACTTAAGACACCTCTGTAACCTCGTTGAGGCTAGATTTTAAAAATCTACACAAAATCTTAAAATCCCATTTCTTTTAAACATAAAATTTTAGTAGTGAAATTGTTTTTGTATTAATATACTCACACTATTCTGAAGTTCAACATCAGATGGAATCTTTGGTTCTGTAAACAAATATGATTGTTTATCCATATTACAAATGTCATTATTTGTTTTAAATTGTAATCCATGAACTTTTATTTCATTAAATAATAGTTTGTGAAAATATCTAAAAAAAAAATTTAATTGGTTAGATACACATTACCAAAAGATTGAGTATGCTACAAATTAAAATATTTATCCAATCAAAAAAAAAAACAATTTCAGTTTGATTTTATTTCCATTAGAAATATGCTTCTTGCATGTAACATGGTCTTAAAAATAATTAATTCTCATATTAAAACAGACAGAAACCTCATATTTAATAAGGTACTAAATAATTTGAGCTAACCTTTCTGTAATCCCACATTAACCTCATTGTATGTCCTTTAGTGTTTGTTTCCTAATTTTATATTGTTCTGAAGACACCACTCTTAGTAGCTGCGGAACTGTAGCTCTTATGGTCCGCAAATAGTCCAAAAATAACACAAGGACGGTCCGCAAATAGTCAAAAAATAACATAAGGACCTAAGAGCTACTGTTCCGCAGCTACACTCTTAGTGGCAGAACATATTGAGCACAATAAAAAAAATCCTTGCCAGGATGTTGTTTTATTTTTTTAATTTACTATTAAGAACTAAATACATTGTTAATAAATCATGCAAATCTCTAGTAAATTGAAGCAGAAAATGAATATCCATGCCCTCCTAAAGCATAACTTTTACTCATTTGTCTATGCACTTACTTCTTTCACATTGGTCTAATATTCTAAAGCAGTAATCAATAGTTTTTCCCACCAGATTGTGGAATATTGTCTTGGCCGTCTCTCTCCCTTCTTCTTTAGAACAATTATAAATCCATTTATATAGTGTGGAAAAACAGAAAATGTTCATCATCTGATCCTCTGTGTAATACTGGCCTTTATTATACAAAAAATGTATGAATGAATTATCATCCAATGAAAGGTTAATTGAATGACTTTTAATGCAAATTTTTTTGTGGGATTTTTCAATAAAGACCTGTATATTTCATTTTTTTTCATCATATCTTTAGTTAGGACTGGTTTCTCTATTATGTTATTTAACTAGAGTAATTCATCTTTACATACTTTTTCATTTTTGTCCATTTAATTAATAATATTTCTTTTCTGTATTCTAAGCAACTATTGTAAGTTATATAGATGTTGGATTCTTTTTACCAATACATGTAATACCCTTGCAATATTGTAAAACAATTTTGAAACAAATTGGTTATCTAACTTCAAAGGAATCCAATGTTGTCAGAAGTTACTATGACAGATTATGGGTGTAACATGACTCTTAAGGTCATGAATATACTCTAAGCAATCTTTTACCTATATTTAATACTGTGAATATGTTTCTGCTAGGTGTTCCATCTACTTCGGTAACCATGGTTTGTTCTTTTTTAAATGGATTGATGGTGTATGGATTTGGTGCTTGTTTTAAACTAGCTTTCACCAAAACATCACAGACATAAGCATTCACACTCTCAATTTGTCCTGGAAAAATAATAAGAAATAACTGTTTGATATGGTTAAAAAGTTCATAAGAAAAGTGAAATAATCTATGAATATATGTGTGTGAAAGACAGAGAAAAAAAAAGAATCAATACATAATTCATTCGTTTTCACTCTGGCAATAAATTTTATTGGTTCTAAGCTTATCATTTCCAAATAAAGAAAATGATACAATTTACATTAAAATTTAAAACAAAAACATCTTTTGATGACATAATGAAGATATATGTTTTACTTTTATTCTTATAATTTATATACAGTTAACACTAGCAACACACCAACAATAAATAGTCTCATTTCAGTTCTCAAAATTTCACTAAAATATCTAACTACCTTTCTTTAACATAAATTGATGCTCTAGAGATATAGCTATCAGAAATGACAGCAATTTACTCTGTACATCAAATTCTATATTCTGTGATGACAGCCATCTGTAAAAATTTAAAAACAGTTTATGCTGATTATGGTCAGATATAACTGCAACATAACTAGTAATGAATATATAGAAGTAAGGAAGGAGTCATGATTTTATTCCTGTTCTTCGTCTTGACAGAGGTCTTGTTGCCATGATAATGTTAGAGCTATAATCATCTGACACAATACCCAATTGTTTTGTCAAAGGAAAGCAATGGAAAAGATTCCATTAAAATTGAGAAAATTGACAAAAACTATGTAACCTGTAAAAGATTGGTTTTTTTTTTATCTTGTAAGTTAACTTAAATTATCAGTCAAATATACCTACTTCTCAATTTTTGGTAATAAACATGTCCAACACTTTTCTTTGTCCCCCTGTAATGAAAACAATTTTACATTAAAAGACAATTGTTTGCAAATTTTCACTGGCTATAAACATAGAAAGCAAATCATTATGTTTTTAGTGATTGAACTTTAACTTCATCAAAAACTACCTTGACCAAAAATTTAACCTGAAGGGGGACAGACGGACAAACAACCGGACGGACAGATGAACAAACAGATGCACAGACCAGAAAACATAATGCCCCTCTTCTATCGTAGGTGGGGCATAAAATAATTTAAAGTTAGCCCCTTAAAAAGATTACCATTAAAATTTGCTCCTCCAAATAATTATGACGTCTTGCAAGGCTATTTTAAAAAAAATTCAGTCACCTGAATTAAATATATCAGAGCACAGTTGGCAACCTCTGTTGCATTATTTTTTATTCCTGTTTCCATTCCTAAATCTTTCTCATCACCAGGTAGAATTCCTGTGAGAATCTTTTGACACAAAAGACATTCTTTGGTTTTTCCTGGGTCCATGGCTTCCACCATATTTACCATAGTTCCTACCAGATTCTTTGTCAAACTGAAAAAAGTTATTTTATTCTTTATTTCTTTCAGCTATAATCAGTTTAAAGATCTTATCTAAAACCTATTGTTTATTAATAATTGTTACATTGTTTGCAATATTGAAAGCTATTTGAAGGTTAGGACAAGAGTGCCAAAGAATCATTAGTGCAATTATAAACAAAAATGTTATAATGTAGTCAAAAATTTATTCATGTATTTGGTGTAGAAATACTTTTTCTTGTAAAAAAAAATTGTTATATGCTGTCATGGCTTGTAGAGATCTGAATTAATCATGCACATGATATTTTTTTTTAATTTAAGATGATTGTTGTGACTGACTTGATAAAAAAAAATTTTTTAAACAATCTTAGAAGCTGAACATTTCAGATTTCTTAAAAAATTCCTTCATTTAATTCATGCATTACAATCAAAACAATGTAAGCTTGCTCTCACTGTATCTGATCCCTTAGTACTTACCATGGTTGTGTAGAAGATGCATGAATTATAAGATATAGTTTTCTGAGCTGGTTCATACATTCTCCTGACTTCTCTGGATCGTACAAATTCTCTAAAATACCACTGCATATTCTGTCTATATCTTCTTGTGATGTTTCTCTGAGGAATTTAAAATTCAAATAAGTAATGAAATATGCTACCTTTATTCAAGATATATGGTCAGTCAAAAAGTACATCACACATCTTTTGTGAAGAGGGTTTTCAAAATAGGTTGTTAAATTTCATAACAGTTTTGTTCTTTCTTTTACTGAAGCACCCATTAACTCTGAAGGGCCTGTTAACTGAATCGCCGGATCCTTTGATCCGCCGTTAACCATGGTTACCATATCTATAAAAATAGTGTGCAAACATTAATCCACCATTCTGCCTCTGATGAAGGTTCACTGATACTGGTCATGCTATAAACATCACCAGTCGCAGTCAATTATGTGTATTGGCATATACTTTATTTTTATAAATTTACAAAACACGAAAGGCAACCTGTTTACATTTTTAGAATGTCATTTGTTTCAAATAATAAAATAAACTCATTATCTGTATTTTATAGAGTAACAACAGTAACAGGAGGGTGTTTTCCTTCTGACTTTGTTGTCTTCCCGTTGTTTTCCCAAGTTCTGTGATATTGGACAAGTAACTACACATATAAACATGATGTTTATTGGAAAGACACATATATATATGGTTTAATACAAGAAATATACAGTAAATATATAAATACAGTGGAGGCTAGTCTACTTGTCATTGTAACGGTTCCTAAAGTACAAATTAAGCTAAAGGATGACCGTCTAGTCATTTCAAATCCTCAATGGGACACTGTCCTGAACCCAGTGAGTGACGTCATACTTATAGTTCCTCAGAACAAGGCTCCGTCAGTCCAGATTTCAGGCACATGCATTAAATAGGAAGTCCTGACAAGAATAATTACATGGCCAGTCTCTGGAAAAAGAGTTACGGAACTATAGATAATACTTAAATTAACCAATTTCCCCAATAGAACCAGAACACACCCGCGAAATCGCGGTAATTTAGAGCTTGGTTGAAAGTATGTATACTGTTGTAAGGAGAAAGTATGTAAAAGATTTTGTGTCTGGAGAATTTCAGTAAAAGAGTTAAAAGAGTTCATGTTAGGAGAATTTCAGTAAAAGAGTGAAAAGAGTTCATGTCTGGAGAATTTCAGAAAAGGTATCAAAATTCATAGGTACTTGACAACAGTTTCAGCCCTCTCCCTTGTTTCCAAAGTCCAACCGTTATTTATTTTTTCTGTTAAATTCCATTATTTTCGCGTCTCTATATTCTATGAACATACATATCCTATAAATAAAGTGTATTTGCTATTAAGTATCAATTTCAAGTTTCTTCTCATAGGCGATCACTGCTATATTATACAGAGAGTCTTTATCAACCGGATAATTATTGTGCTGTCCCCGAGTACTCTTATGAAATTTATGTGCAAGTTTAAAACAGGAAGTCCTGTTTGACTTAAAAAAGCAAAATTGCGGGCATTTTAAGCTTGGTTGAGAGTATGTTATCTCTTTTATGAAAATTTTTTGTAAAAGATTTTATGTCTCGAGAATTTAACAAATGATGTCAAAAGTCATATAGGTACATGGAGACAGGACAATATTTTTAAGCCCTCTCTCTTTTTTTCGAAGTCTGTTATCATTGTGTTTTCTGTTATATTCTATTATTTTTCGCATTTCTGAATACTATGAACAGAGACTTATATAATACATTATATATAAAAAAAGAAGATGTTGTATGATTACCAATGAGACAACTATCCACAGAAGACCAAAATGACACAGACATTAACAACTATAGGTCATGGTACGGCCTTCAACAATGAGCAAAGCCCATACCGCATAGTCAGCTATAATAGGCCCAAATAAGACAATGTAAAACAATTCAAACGAGAATACTAGCGGCCTTATTAATGTAAAACTAGAGGCTCTCAAGAGCCTGTATCGCTCACCTGATTCTACTTGGGTTTTTGAAATCATATAAAAAAATATAAAATTTGGCTAAAAGTGACAACACAACCTCATTTATAAGGAAAGGAACATGTTTAATTTCATTCAAAAGTCCCCCACTGGCGGCCATCATGGATGACGGATCGGCTACAAAGTAACAACACTTGGTCAGCACCTCATAAGGAACATTCATGCCATGTTTGGTTTTATTCCATTCAGTGGTTCTCTAAAAGAAGTCATTTGTATGCATTTCCCATAGGGTCCTATGTTAAACTAAGTCCCCTGCTGGCAGCCATCTTGGATGATGGATCGGCTACAAAGTAACAACACTTGGTCAGCACCTCATAAGGAACATTCATGCAATGTTTGGTTTTATTCCATTCAGTGGTTCTCTAAAAGAAGTCATTTGTATGCATTTCCCATAGGGTCCTATGTTAAACTAAGTCCCCCGCTGGCGGCAATCTTGGATAATGGATCGGCTACAAAGTAACAACCCTTGGTCAGCACCACATTAGGAACATTCATGCCATGTTTGATTTCATTCCATTCAGTGGTTCTCTAAAAGAAGTCATTTGTATGCATTTCCCATAGGGTCCTATGTTAAACTAAGTCCCACGCTGGCGGCCATCTTGGATGATGGATCAGCTACAAAGTAACAACACTTGGTCAGCACCACATAAGGAACATTCATGCCATGTTTGGTTTCATTCCATTCAGTGGTTCACTAGAAGAAGTGATTTGTATGCATTTCCCATAGGGTCCTATGTTAAACTAAGTCCCCCGCTGGCGACCTTCTTGGATAATGGATCAGATACAAAGTAACAACACTTGGTCAGCACTCCATAAGGAACATTCATGCTATGTTTGGTTTCATTCCATTTAGTGGTTCTCTAGAAGAAGTCATTTGTATGCATTTCCCATAGGGTCCTATGTTAAACTAAGTCCCCCGCTGGCGGCCATCTTGGATGATGGATCGGCTACAAAGTAACAACACTTGGTCAGCATCCCATAAGGAACATTCATGCTATGTTTGGTTTTATTCCATTCAGTGGTTCTCTAAAAGAAGTCATTTGTATGCATTTCCCATAGGGTCCTATGTTAAACTAAGTCCCCAGCTGGCGGCCATCGTGGATGATGGATCAGCAACAAAGTAACAACACTTGGTCAGCACCTCATAAGGAACATTCATGCCATGTTTGGTTTCATTCCATTCAGTGGTTCTCTAAAAGAAGTCATTTGTATGCATTTCCCATAGGGTCCTATGTTAAACTAAGTCCCCCGCTGGCGGCCATCTTGAATGATGGATCGGCTACAAAGTAACAACACTTGGTCAGCACCCCATAAGGAACATTCATGCTATGTTTGGTTTTATTCCATTCAGTGGTTCTCTAAAAGAAGTCATTTGTATGCATTTCCTATAGGGTCCTATGTTAAACTAAGTCCCCTGCTGGCGGCCATCTTGGATGATGGATCGGCTACAAAGTAACAACACTTGGTCAGCACCACATAAGGAACATTCATGGCATGTTTGGTTTCATTCCATTCAGTGGTTCACTAGAAGAAGTCATTTGTATGCATTTCCAATAGGGTCCTATGTTAAACTAAGTCCCCGCTGGTGGCCATCTTGGATAATGGATAGGTTACAAAGTAACAACACTTGGTCAGCACTGCATAAGGAACATTCATGCTATGTTTGGTTTCATTCCATTTAGTGGTTCTCTAGAAGAAGTCATTTGTATGCATTTCCCATAGGGTCCTATGTTAAACTAAGTCCCCCGCTGGGGGCCATCTTGGATGATGGATCGGCTACAAAGTAACAACACTTGGTCAGCACCCCATAAGGATAATTCATGCTATGTTTGGTTTTATTCCATTCAGTGGTTCTCTAAAAGAAGTCATTTGTATGCATTTCCCATAGGGTCCTATGTTAAACTAAGTCCCCGGCTGGCGGCCATCTTGGATGATGGATCGGCAACAAAGTAACAACACTTGGTCAGCACCTCATAAGGAACATTCATGCCATGTTTGGTTTCATTCCATTCAATGGTTCTCTAAAAGAAGTCATTTGTATGCATTTCCCGTAGCGTCCTATGTTAAACTAAGTCACCCTCTGGCGGCCATCTTGGATGATGGATCGGCTACAAAGTAACAACACTTGGTCAGCACCTCATAAGGAACATTCATGCCATGTTTGGTTCCATTCCATTCAGTGGTTCTCTAGAAGAAGTTCAAAATGTAAATTGTTAACGACGACGACGACGGACGACGCCGGACGCCAAGTGGTGAGAAAAGCTCACTTGGCCCTTTGGGCCAGGTGAGCTAAAAATGAACGAAAAACAAATATGTAACACATAAACAAACGACAACCACTGAATTACAGGCTCCTGACTTGGGACAGGCACATACATAAATAATGTGGCGGGGTTAAACATGTTAGCGGGATCCCAACCCTCCCCCTAACCTGGGACAGTGGTATAACAGTACAACATAAGAACGAACTATAAAAATCAGTTGAAAAAGGCTTAACTCATCAGATGGACAAAAATACAAGTGGACATGGCCGAGTACTTATACATCCCGACACAAAAAGACGCAATGAACAAATCTGAGAGTACTCACAGTTATCTGACAGCTAGTTCAAAGCCACTAACAACTAATAAAAAAATCATGCATCTAAGACTAAACTATCAATCCGTACACATCCATCATCCAATGGATTTAGTGTAAAGACGTCATAAACAGCCAGAGAAAAACATGACCTTGTGCAATGCCAAGTTACAGGTATCGACAGATTGTAGATCCATGAATATGTATATGTATATAACATACATGTACTAGTAATATTTAGTTAGCTTTTTATTTACTGATAACAAAATCAATATTTATACCAATAAAAACAATATTCAATGATCTAATTACAGTGTTGAATAGGTAACCTTTTAGAATAAGTTTATTTAAAGGAGCGACAAGTTTACATGGATCATTTCTAAATTTCCAGGCACGGTTTACAACATTTCTGTAAAATGAGGATGTGCTATCCCATTTGAAATAAGATTTCTACAGGTACAACCAACTTCAAAACCAAATCTTTATATCTATGGAAAAATTTAGTAAAGGTTTTAAGTAATTCATGGTAACGATATCCCTGGTTTAATAATTTACCAGTAATACATAGGTTGCGTTCGTTAAAATCAAAAACGTCACAACAGACACGGGCATGTCTGTCTCTGATATATAAATGTAATGTCTCTGCTTTAACATACATATCCATATTATAAATATTATTAAAGTGTATTTAATTTTCTATTAACTATTAATTCTAAGTTTCTTCTCCATCGCTATCCCTATAGGGTGTCTATATATATTATAGTAGCATTTTAATCATAGTATACAGTACATGCAGATGAACGTAAAAATAATTGTCCTGTTCCCGTCGGAGTACTTATGAAAATTATGTGCAAGTTAAAACCGAGGTATAATAGTAGTGGTTCTTACGATCTAAAAACCACGATATCGACAACATTCTGATTGGCTTATTTATTTTTCATTTTTGTTATCTATTATACGATTGGTTCTTATATTTAAACTGGTAGTCATGTCTGACATAAAAGTCGGTCTGATGACAGAATGAATATCTGGATGCCTTTATTTTCGTTTTTCTCCCAAAATAACACAAACTGAATAGTCATAAGAATGGATGACAAATGCGACTATGCATGGTACCTATAGGACACAGAGGCATGATGATCCATTTATTGTGGGAGGAAGAGAAGCGACACACAAAATGAGGTCTTCTGGTTTAATAGTATAGATAAACAAGTAAACAAATTGTCCACCATTATAATATAGCAATAAACTTAATAAATGATTAACAATTTATTCAACATATATTTTATTTCTATTCTATCAATAAATTTAATCATAGTCATTGTACTGCATTTGTTTGCACCTGTCCTACAATAGGAACTTATTGTTCAGTGGTTGTTAGTTAATATGGATGTGGTTCATAAGTGTTTCTTCTTTTTTATATAAATGAGACTGTTAGATTTCCTGTTTGAATGGTTTTACACTAGTCTTTTTTGGGACCCTTAATAACTTGCTGTTCCGTGCGAGCCCTCTGTGTTGAAATCTGTACTTTGACCTATAATGGTTTATTTTTACACCTTATGACATGGATGGAGAGTTGTCTTATTGGCACTAATACCACATCTTCTTATATATCTAATATGAGGCAGGCATTACCTGTGAATGGGGACGAAGTCTATAACTTTTTTTGTGTGTTAAAATGTTTAAAAGAGAAACGGAAATTCCGTAACGTTTCCAATTTTGGTTCTGTTGTTAGGAATTTTAGTTGTGATGTTATTTAAGTTATGACGTCATATTCAATGTAAACAAAGAAACGCTGTCATCAGGTAATGTTTTTTTAATAACAAACATTTGTTTTAAAATGAATAAGTATTAGTTCCTTTCTTAGACTGATAAATATACATTTTATTCAAAGTCTCATGTAAACAAGACCGGAAACGGAAGTAGATTTCTGCGCAGATCCGTAAATTCAAAATGCACCAAAAAAATTTGAACGATTTTGAGTTCATTAGTACAATGAAAAATTCGGGAAATTTTCCCCGTTTTTTTTTTTTTTTTTTTTTTATTGAATTTTCTACTGTAATAGGGGACTTCGTCTCCAGATAAACAAAAATATCAGTTCCAAAATTGGATCCCAAATAATTTGATGCCAAATGCCAAAATGACATGCCGAATTGACTAGGTACTGATTTGACTATTTCTCTTGGTGACGAAATGACAGAGTGCTGCCGAATTGATTTTTTCTCTTTTTCCTGTAAACTTTGACATAAGAATTCAAAAAAATTGACGTCACAATAAAAAAGTGATTGTTGCTTGACGTCAAAAGGTTATTCGGAGGCGATCTAAGGTCATTTGGAGACAAAATTCAGCTAAATACCAAAAGTGTAAATATGTTTATACAACAACAATACTGGTATATCAGTAATGTACCAGTATTGTTGTTTTTAAAATAAAAGTTACAATACTGGTACAAAATTTTTATACCAGTATTGTAAACATTACTAGTGTAACCAGAGAGCACGAATGTCATTACAAAATTGCTTGTCTCCACCGGGACTCGAACCCGGTACCTCTGTGTTACAAGGCAGCGCGTATACCGACTGAGCTAAAGAAGTACTTCCTTAGCTCAACCGCTTACGGCTGACTACGTATCTACTAAGTTTTTCTAAGGGAAGCAATCCCATCACACTTCCCCCACCTCAAGAGTCATTATACTCTATAATAATGATATCTTCATCTTTTTTATATTTATACTTTAACCTGGCTAGGTAATTCTTCTAACCGTGGGTTATTATTGTTGGGCGCCAATGTAACAGGAGAGCACGAATTTCATTACAAAATTGCTTGTCTCCACCGGGACTCAAACCCGGGACCTCTGTGTTACAAGAAGTACTTCCTTAGCTCCACCGCTTACGGCTGACTAAGTATCTACTAAGTTTTTCTAAGGAAAGCAATCCCGTCACACTAGTACTGATATACCAGTATTGCGATCACCAACTACAGGAGATCCAACAAATCTAACATGGGTGCCGAATTGACTATATCAAGTGCCGATTTAACCACGTCTCAATTTGACTAGGTGCCGATTTGACTAGAATAATTTCCCCTTATGATGGCTTATCCTCCGCCCCGAAAAAATCAACCAAACAGTTATCTAACTTCTCAAATATTTTTTTTCCATTCTCTCATTGCTAAAAATAACCACCAATAAACATTTTTTTCCTGAAAAAGGACCAAAAAAAAAAGGATCAGATTAATTCAGAAACCTAAATACAACCTGGCTTGTAAAAAAATATTTTCGATACTGGACAGCGCCATGTTTGTTGACAGGTACTCTATATTTTACGAATTTGAATACTTAAACAAAACGAATTTAGAATTTCCAGATTTTTTTGTTTATTGTAAACATAAATCTCTTTTTGCTGATTTAGTTTAAAAAAATCTCTTGTATGAATATTCATTGAAATAAATGTACATGCTTTATTTCATTTTTTTGCACATCAAACTTATTTAAAAACTTTTAATTCGTTTTTTAAATCATAGTTTTATTTATTTACCTTTTCAAAGCAGACGGAAGTAACGGATGAGCATGACAGTATTAGAGTAACTAATGACAACACATATCTGGCTCTGAAAGAACTGAAGAACATACATATGAACACTAAATAAAAGCAACAATCAACAGGTAAATAATTTAATGAATTTGTGTGCAGTGCACCTTATGGAAGCCTTTTACTGTTGTATTCTAAATATTTGGTCAAAGCATCCTGCGTTTTATAGTATTCAAAAAATGTAAGGCTTGCAGTCATGTCAGTCATCTGCCATGATCTGGTCATGGTGCATGTTGTTGCTTTGACAATAATACTGAACTCTAACGTTTTTAACTATCTACTTTCGTTGTGAACAATAAAGAGAATTAAAGTACATAAAGATACAACTTTTGCAAGAGTACAAATATGCCCATGGTAACAACTTTTACATTGACTATTTGATACAGACTAACAGTATTTTGTAATTTGGGCTACATTGTACATGTATATGTTTATCCACAGGAATCGGAAGTTCTATCAATAAAATTCTGTAAATAATAAGGTCGACTATCAATAGAGCTTCTCGACGAGACGAGAAGCTCTATTGATAGTCGACCTTATTATTTACAGAATTTTATTGATAGAACTTCTGATTCCTGTGGTTTATCTGATGAGCACATCAACATAATAAGGTCGACTATCAATAGAGCTTCTCTACGAGACGAGAAGCTCTATTGATAGTCGACCTTATTATTTACAGAATTTTATTGATAGAACTTCCGATTCCTGTGGTTTATCTGATGAGCACATCAACATGCTTTTTGGTTATTAGATATTCAAAATTCACAGAAATCTTATGCTGCTTCATAATATATAATGAAAAATAACAAGAGAAAGGAATGAGAACCCATTAAGGATTTTTTTCGTTCTAAAGGTTATTTAAGGTCTCTTACTTATGTACATTAGTGGTATAAACCAAAAGCTTTTGCTATCAATGCTCATTTTGGGAGCATATGATCATGATGATAATGCACCTTACATGTCTCACAGTCTGCATGATGTGAATAACCAGAATATGGGACAAGTTGCTCATGAGACAACTTTCAATGTAATGTATTTTTCTTGCAATTTTATATAAATGCTTAAGCATATTGTTTTCCTTTGCTTCCCATCTGTTGAATTAGTCTAAGAATGAAATCGATAGGACTTAGAGGTGAATTCAACTGCACAATTAGGATGGTGACTGTGACTGACATAAACAGTAATTTAATTGTAATATTTTGCTGACAAGAAAACATGACTATCCCTTTGTGTTATATCATATGCACACCTGAATATCATATGTAAAGTATAAAGGTAAATTGCTGGATAAATACTGATGTTAAAGCTTAATTATGAATGATTTGATATTGTGGAGGAAATATTGAAGGGAAAACAATATGTCAATGTCTATGAGAGGGCATGTGTGAGGGTTGCATTGTCATCTGTTTTTCTTGCTTAAAAGTTTCATAGTTATCAAATGGAAATATACAGGAAGACATGGAAGTGCTATTTCATAGTTTACCTTGTTCTTTAAAAGATTTCAATACAATGTATATTAGACCAAAAAAAAGTTTTTTTTATTCTCATGCAGGTACAAATTATTACTTCCATCTTCTTTTATTCACAATTCTATATTCTTTAATTCTCACACGTTTTGTTGTATAGAATTGCCTGGTCTGTGGAAAAATTAAGAATTGGTCTCGATCTTTAAATGTAAAGTAGAACTGTTACTGTATCATGGATTTTTGGATATAGTAGTGCACTTCCTGTTTCTTGATAATTTTTTTTTTATTAAACATTGTACAGATTGAAAAGAAATGTTTGTGTCAATGTCCAATAACAATTTGTGTCTTAGTCTTTGTTAGACATTGCATTAAATTTCTTTTTCTAAAGCAAACTTTATTCTTCAGAGCATAACACAACAAAATGGAGATACAGTATGTATACACGAAGAAGAGGTCTGAATTTGGCCGACAATGTAACTTCTCCGACAGACCAGCAGAACTTCATGTTGATATTGCACCAAATCCATCTATTGCACAGGAATATATTGAAAGAAATCCTGTTGACATTGGAATACAATGTGTCCAGGAAATGTCAGAGCATGAGGTAATATTCATTAAGGTTATTCAAGGTTATTCAAAAAACTTAAAATTTCTATTTCCAAATGGCACATAATTTATGGGTTTCTTTGGATAAAGGCCATAATAGATGCCTAATGGTCTTTGGAAGTTGGGATGTATATATTTTTGGGGAAAAGAATGTATCATTATTTCTTATATATATCATAACTTTTAAAGGAACATTTTTTTCCTGGAAAAAAAGCTTTTATGTAAATACATATAGTAAATAAAAAAACCATTAAACAAAAGAATTTTAGATTTAAAGGTGTTTGTTGGAAATAATTTATAACAGGAGTTGGATCCAGGACATTGTGTAGTTTAAGTTTTGGTGCACCAAAGGAAACTTGTATGTTCTATACTTATAGACTGGAGTCTCTTTTAGGTACTTATGAAAGTTTTCACATAAATTGTAGATTAACACAGAAAGATTTGAGACAGGATCACGGGGTATAAACCACACAGAAGGAGGTTGGCCAAAAGATGTTAATCCTGCTGAAGTAGAACAAGTCAGCAGATACAGAAAGAAAGTGGAAAAAGATGAAATGTATATCAACACAATTCAAC
This sequence comes from Mytilus edulis, assembly GCA_019925275.1. Taxonomy (NCBI): domain Eukaryota; kingdom Metazoa; phylum Mollusca; class Bivalvia; order Mytilida; family Mytilidae; genus Mytilus; species Mytilus edulis. The sequence goes on from CM034356.1 coordinate 67,849,599, forward strand.
AACTTGGAAGTGTAAGTTCTAATATGGGAAAGCTTCTATATGTGAAAAAGATGTGAGAAAAAAAATAATATACTCTCTTCAAATATATTGAATGTTAGAATATTTGATGCTAAACACAAACATGAATGTATAATTGTATACCCAATATCATTTATTTTCTTTTAATTAACCAATGATTCATTGAATCAATCACATGTTGGAAAAAAAACTATATGTACGTATTCATACCAAGATGAAGTCATGAGGAAAAATCTGATAATTTATTTTTGTTATTTCAGATTATGGAAAGCAGAATCAAACAGAATAATGCAATAGATATATATGAAGAATATTTTGAAGATATAGAAGGAGATTTAGTGGATGAAACACCCTCAGCAAAGACTATCAATGTATTCAGGTAAACATCTTACAATACATTTGCTATTCATTACTTAAAAAATACCCACTTTGCAAATTTTGTGTTTTTTTATAAAGTACCTCTGTAAACTAAAAATCAAACATCTTGTTAATCCCTATTTGATGATTTTTCTTCAGAGATCCAAATGAAATCAAACGTACAGCAACACATATGTCCTGGTTTCCTGATGGACCAAAGAAACTGGCTGTGGCTTACTGTAACTTGGAATTCCAAGGATCAACACCAGATACCAGTATGGAGTCTTATATCTGGGATGTTGGTAAGTTTGAACAAATATATGTCTATTGTTGCTTATTTGATGTTCAAAAAACATGGAAAAACAGAATTCTCTGATGTAGAGCTTCATTACATGGCACAGAAATAGGTTGATAAAGAATTGTCCTTTAATTGTTAATTAGAATATATCAAAGGGGTCACTTAGTATATAAAGAATTAAGCTCATGTCTACTGCAGTGCACTGGTTTGTTGAAAATGGTACTTTGCCAATGTTATCATAAATTTATTGTTATGCATTCTTAACCAAAGCCAAATTGAAGAAAAACTTCAATATTATTTAATCTATATTTCATATGTATTTACATACAATTTACAAATGAATTGGTTTTCAAATCAGACATTAATTTACAATTTTTCTTGACTTTTTATGTATTTAAAAAAAAACAGATACCTTAATCAACATTTCCCCCCTATTCCCCAGGTATTTATTTACATGATTAAGTTCATTATATAAATAAGTATCATAACTCTTCTTCAATAGGCCTATTCTCTATTCAAATATCACATTTATATATTCTCATTTCAGAAAATCCTAACAAACCAGAAATGGTACTGAAGCCTGTTTCACCATTAGTATGTCTAGAATATAATCCAAAAGATTCTCATATATTACTTGGTGGTTGTTACAATGGTCAGATAGGTAAGTTGATTTATGGATCTCCAATTTTAATTAATTGGGGAAAAAAATATATACATAGTTTTTGAAAAAATGAGATTTATTCTTGTGAAACTGACCCAATAAAATAAATGAAACAATCAGAAACAATGTAGAACTTTATCAGCATTGTAGATAGAAAGCATGAAATTATTCTAAAATTTTATTGTTTATTTACTTAGTTTACTTCATATAATCACCTATATGTATCCTTTCTTATCTTTGAAATAAGAATACATTTTGAGACTTACTTTTTCAGCTTATTGGGATACAAGGAAAGGTTCACAACCAGTAGAAATATCCCCTATTGAACAAAGTCATCGAGATCCTGCATACAAAACCATCTGGATCCAGTCTAAAACAGGAACAGAGTGCTTCTCGGCATCATCTGATGGTCAAGTGTTATGGTGGGACATCAGGAAAATGGGAGAACCAACAGAAAAATTATACTTAGACCCTACAAAGAAACAAGATCCAACAAAAGCAATGGGAGCTATGTCATTAGAATATGAACCTACAATGGTATGTGCATCATGGTGTGAAGAATAGTACCTCCATCTTCCTGATAGACTTAAATCTTTATTTAATCAATGTTACTGGAATAAACAGAAAAAAAAACCGATAACCTTTTTCATGGGCATTATAATCCTGCTGATGTATCATGTGTTTTTATAATGTAATATACTCTGTTTTTTTAAATATATTTTTAGTATGTAATAGGATTCTGACACCAAAAGAAGAAACTATATGGAAATTCTGTACATATATAACAATAGTAGATTTACATATGGGAGATAACTCATACATTTGATTTTTTTACAGCCAACTAAATTTATGGTAGGATGTGAACAAGGAAACCAATTATGTCATGCAACAAGAAATGCCAAAACACCATGCAGAGAAAATAGTAGCTCAATATAATCGGTCATCTTGGTCCAGTATACTCATTACAACGTAATCCATTCTTCCTAAAAACTTCCTCAGTGTTGGAGATTGGAAAGCAAGGGTAGGTTTTTATTTTTCAAAAAGGAATAATGGATCTTGAGAAGATCTTTTCTAATAAGAAGTCACAAGATTGTTGTCATCTTTTCATTTTACAAATTTGTTCAGTAGCCATTATTGGTTGCCTAAAAAATGTGAAGAAAGTTGCGACTATCTTTTATTTATTTCCATTTCTATCTTATACAGTGTACATTTTTTTTCATTTCTTATTTTCTGAAGAGATTTTAAAGTAATAAAAAATTTAGAAAGATATTTTTTGTTTTATTGACTTGCAAGTGAATGTATTTGTAATTGCAAGTATTTTTGTTGTAATTTTAGATTTGGTCAGAAGATATTAGAGAATCATCAATCATGTGGACAAAGTATGTTTATATCTTAGAATATATTGAAATATTTTAATATGTACAGTTCTGTTTTAAGAGATATGGAAAAATGATGCCAGAATGAGCAAGTTGTAAAAAGTCTTGATAATAACTTTGATAACAGCTTTGCCTAGAGTGCAATTATAGACTAGAGAATGGAAACAAGAATTTGTCAAAGAGACAACAATCCCACCAAAAAGTAGACAAAGAATAATTACAAATAAAAATTACTTCAAGAAAAATAGAATACAATTAAAAGTCAATGATATGGGCTTGCATAAAATCTTGTAGTAGAATATCCTAAAGCACCAAAAAATCATCCTAAATATTTATGGTTTAAGTCCTGTAACTTTAAAAAAGAATATCCAAATTTCAAAATCTTTCAAAAACTGAAGGGAGCTAACTGTTGTTAAACCCAACAAAATTGTAATGTAAATTTATCCAGGCATGCTTGAGGTTGTGTTCATCATGTGCAAAATTGTTGTAATTCTGACTGTCAAAGTTCTATTATTGATGATAACCAAGCATACACATGTATTTATTTGAAATTAGTAATACAACTATCTAGAAAAGCATTGATTGATTTTTTTATTACAGACAGTACCAGTCATACCTTACCGATGGATGTTGGAGTCCTGTCAGACCCTCTGTGTTCTTTATTACTAAGATGGACGGTACGCTGGATGTTTGGGATATTATATTTAAACAGAATGATCCTACACTTAGTTTACAGGTAAACATTTATTGAAGATAGGCTCAACAATTATGTAGATGAAAACATGGTTATGTCCTATTTTAGAAATGTAAACAGTTAAATGATAGTTGTTCAGCTGCTACAAGGTAACATACTACAAATAAAAGAAATCCAGATATATTTAGAACAAGTATTATGTTCTCATGCATATGATAGTAATGAAATTAATTTTCACACTGTTTTATTCTAATTTGACTGTAAAAAGAAAAAAGCAAAAATACCAAACTCCAACAAAAATTCAGATCCAAATGTCCCTTATCGAATGGCAAAATCAACAGCTCAAACACGTTCAAAAAAATGGAAAACAACTGACATATTCCTGACTTGTGTTTCTCTTCACCTAATGCAGTTCATTCAAAGTTCCTACCCCACTTGCAATTTGTTTAATCAAACTAAACAGTTCATTTATTTTTTTTTATTTTTTTTTTAGTTGAGTACAATATATTTTTCTTTTTAGGTGTGTGATGAGCCTCTTCATAGTATACGTGTACAAGAACAAGGCAGATTGGTGTCGTGTGGTTCACACTCAGGAACAACAACATTGTTAGAACTATCAGACAGTTTATACTCATTACAGAGAAATGAGAAGAATTTAGTTACTGCAGTATGTATAGTTTTGTTAAAATAACAAATTATATTGTGTTCTTATTATAAATTCTTCGGGCAGTTAATTTTTTAGTATTATTCTTGTACATTATATTGAGTTATCATTGTGTAAATAGAGGTTTTTTGATTTCATATATTTTGGTATTCTCCCCTATTGAACACAAATTTGAAAGACATTTTTAAGCTTATTGTACTTATCTTTTTTTGGTTAGACTTATTGCATTGGAACAATAATTGACCAATTGATAGCATAAAGACAAGTATTACATTTCAAAGTCAATATGAAATGAGATTAATTTTTCATATCCCCTTGTTCAACTTTATATTATCGGATTTTCCACAGTGAAGGTTCATCATGATATTAATCGTTTATATGTTTATGCAGAGACTTATACTCTGATAAATTCATTTAAATTTTAACTATTATTTGCTAGATGTTTGAAAGAGAAACAAGAAGAGAAAAGATCCTAGATGCAAGACATAGAGAAATGAAATTGAAAGAAAGATCAAAGAGTTCAGCGGACAAAGATAAGGTAAATCTTTTGAAGTAGTTGATTGTTACACATCTCAATACTAACAGTATAATTAATTTACAAATTTCATATAGTTTAAATGCAAAAGCTGTTCCAGATTGTGAAAATACATATATGTGTTACTGATTGGGTTTATGTATTGAAATAGTTGTTCTAATTCAGATTAGAAAAATCATCAAAAGGATCAACTTGGTATTTTTATTATCATTTGCTATTTTAGGATGAAGGTGAACCTAAAGGTGAAGGGGAGGAATATAATGAAGAGGACTTGTACACAAAGGCAGAAAAAGAATTCTATAAAATCATTGAAGAAGAAAAGAAATTACATGAGAGACGACAAGCGACAAAAGACGACATGGACAAGGGAGACAAGGGAAAGGTTGGTTTATTCTCATACCTGAAGATTCTCATTTTAGAAATGTTCTTTTTTGACTGTGTATCTAGTTAATTTGAGATTTGTAAAAAAAACAATGTTCAGATACTATTGTTTTTTATAACCCCACTTTTAAAAATTAAACAAAGGACCTTAGTTTTTAAAATTTTTATAATTGTTTTAATTTTAATACTTAAATTAATATAATTATTTTTTTCTTTTAGCAATCACCAATCCAAGAAGAAGAGGGTGAAGAAAAGGCAAATGGACAACCTGTAAGTTTTATGTGCCTTAAGGGGAGACAATTTTGACATAATTTATATTGCATACTTTTTGAAGTAAGAGAGAAGGTACAAGTTTAACTCTGCCACATGTTTATGTGCCTTTCTCAAGTCAGTAAAACTCAAATGTTGTCTTTTATCATATCTTAATTTAGAGATTTTGGTATTCATGGCAGATTTTTGTAGTCTTGTAAATTTAATCACATTTTGTTAAGACTCTCACCAGGCAATTTTAGGATTGATGTATTGTAGACACATGTCTGTTGTTAAAAATCTTATGTTGACGTTATAATCATAGAATATAAACACTGCAAGTCAAGGACATATATAGAAATGACTATCTGCATTTTAATATTCTTCCAATGATTTATTTATTAAATAGACTAATGGTTCAGGAGGGTCTCAAAAATATGAAGGATACCCTTAAACTGTAAGATCGTGTTTATGAACACTCATATAAAAGCACTTTAGTATGGAGCATGGTACACAACAATGCACTAGCATTATCTATAAGGAAAGGGCTCTATTTATGGTGATTGCCAAAAATGTGTTTTTTCTTTGCTGTCACAGTGGCAAAATAAAAAAATCTGCAAGGAAATTTCTGTTTTATAAATGAATTTTGTTTGCTTTATGTTTTTTAGACTTCACTACTAGTAGGTTGTACAGCAAAACAAAAATGTATGCCATGATATCAATGAAAAAGTAAAAATAGTTTTCTATGAATGGTTGCTTTTTGTGAAAGTGTTGTTATTTGAAAATTATGATCACCATATAGTTTTGCATGTTTAATATGTGGTAGTATGTTGAAATTTTAGAATAGAATAGATTAAGTTTTTTATGTGTACTTATTTCCTTTTAAAATCTATATTGTAACTCCAAATCTAGTTATGTATATCATTTCTTCCATCAAGACATTTCAATTTGAAAAAAATAAACATGAGACTTGCTAACATTTAAATATATCAAGAAAAGAGCAGTGTATTCACGTGCAATATCAAATGATAATGTCTCTTTTATTTTATTTTTTGGAACAATTTGGCACTCTTTCATGCTAAACTAAGTAAGAAGAGTTCTTTCATTGTGGTCACAGTGGCAGAACAGAAAACTGCAAGAAAACTAAAACTTTGGTTTTATTGAATTTTGACCAATAAGTAAACCTCAATTTATCAAAAATTAACCAATTATCCAAGAGTTGTATCTTTTTTATTAAGTCTCCCAAACAAAGTTTGGAGACTTATTGTTTTTGGTCAGTTCTTATTATGGCACCCTCAACGGAGTTGGGGTGACGTATTGTTATTCTACGTTTCTTTTTTTTCTTATTTTTCTTCCACACATTTTGTCCGCGCGAGTTCTTGGAATCCAATGGACCAATGTTGATGGAACTCTACTATAATGAAGTCCCCCATATGAAGTTGTGCACCTTGATATGGAATGGTAAAAAATGGCCGCCGTTTCCATGGAAACAGCAAGAAAACGGAAAAAATCAAAGTGCTCCAAACTGGAAGAAACTCCACAGGATTGGTAACTGGCATGTGCTGATTTGCAGTTTGACTTTGGAATTTTCAAAATGGCCGCCGTAACCATGGAAACAGCAAAAATATATAAAATTTCAAAACGCTTCAAACTTAATGAAACTTTGCAAAAATGTTACTCAACATCTGTAGATGCACTCTTTAACTTTGGAATTTTCAAAATGGCTGCCGCTCACCTGGCAATAAGGGGAAGGGTGCCATCCGTTATTGCTAGCAATTACAAATCTAGTTATTTTTATTATTCTTCCGCTTCTTCCTCTTCTTCCGCCACTTTAAAAATGAACTTGTCCGCAGCGGTTCTCCTAAACGGCTTGTCAGATTTACTTAGGATTTTACAATATGTTAGACTAACATGTCTAGGTGAGCCATCAATGTTTCGTTTGTGCATTGGGGTCTATTAAGGGGTATTTTGGGGGGTAGAAAGGAGGGAGGGGTTTACTATAGAACCCTATGGGATTTTATTTTTTAAAATTTTCAAATGAATATAACTTGAAAACTTTAAGTGATAGACACATGCAGTCTTCAGAAATGATTATAGGACAATAAAACAAATCACATGAAATATAGGGGGAGTCCCTGGGGGTCATCCCCACCCCCTTCAATTTGAGAATATGCTTTTATCTTGTAAACGGTCCAGATCCCCACCCCTAAACCATATATATTCTTGAATGGGACGATAAAGCAAATCAAATGAAATTAAAAGGAAGTCCCTGGGGGTCATCCCCACCCCGTTCAATTTGAGAATGTGCTATTATCTTGTAAACAGTCCAGATCCCCACCCCTAAACCATATATATTCTTGTAGGGGACAATAAAACAAATGAAATGAAATAAAAGTGATGCCCCTAGGGGCTCACCCCACCCCCTCTTGTTTGAAAACTTGTAAACGGTCAACATCCCCACCCCTAAACCATATCTATTCTTGTATGGGACAATAAAACTAATCAAATGAAATTAAATGGAAGTTCCTGGGGGTCACCCCCACCCCGTTCAATTTGAGAATGTACTATTATCTTGTAAACGGTCCAGATCTCCACCCCTAAACCATATATATTCTTGTAGGGAACAATAAAACAAATGAAATGAAATAAAAGGGAAGTCCCAAGGGAGTCACCCCACCCCCTCTTGTTTGAAAACTTGTAAACGGTCAACATCCCCACCCCTAAACCATATATAATCTTGTAGGGGACAATAAAACAAATGAAATGAAATAAAAGAAAAGTCCCGAGGTGGTCAACCCACCCCGTCTTGTTTGTAAACTTGTAAACGGTCAACATCCCCACCACTAAACCATATATATTCTTGTAAGGGACAATAAAACAAATAAAATGAAATAAAAGGGAAGTCCCTAGGGGGTTACCCCACCCCCTCTTGTTTGAAAATTTGTAAAGGGTCAACATCCCACCCCTAAACCATATATATTCTTGTATGGGACAATAAGGCTAATCAAACGAAATTAAAGGGAAGTTCCTGGGGGTCGCCCCACCCTGTTCAATTTTAGAATGTGCTATTATCTTGTAAACGGTCCAGATCCCCACCCCTAAACCATATATATTCTTGTAGGGGACAATAAAACAAATGAAATGATATAGAAGGGAAGTCCCGAGGGGGTCACCCCACCCCCTCTTGTTTGAAAACTTGTAAACAATCAATGTCCCCACCCCTAAACCATATATATTCTTGTATGGGACAAAAAATCAAATCAAATGAACATGGGACCATATGAATGGCGAGTTATGGGAGCTTTGTTTGGGAGACTTCGTAACAGCATCCTGTTACAATTACTTCTTGTTGATAATGAATTTGTTTCTTTCATTACAGGAAAAAGAAGAAGGAAAGAAAGATTAGTTTAACTAACATAAGACATCTTAAAAGAGGCTAAACAAAGTGACCTAGACATTATGACAACTACGATAGCATTTACTTTTGTTTTCGTTTTGGATTAGATGCTGAATATCATATGTAATTACAACACAAATTTGAAGTGCCATTCATTACTTTTAAGAGAAACCATGTTTTTAAAAACTATAAGCATTTACAGGAAATAAAATGTGCTACGTTATTAATAGCCTTAGAAAGAACAGAATTATTTATTGAACATTAGTGGTTTTTACTTTATTGTGATTCCATCTTATTTATAATTGTTAACAGACAATACACTTTTTATATTTGTTATAACAAATAAATTACATGAAACAATATATTTGTGTATACATACTTCTACAAGTAGTCTATTAATACTCCTGGAATATTCATACGTCATTGATGGAAGTCACAGAAAACAGGGTATGAGGATCTCAAGTTCAAGTAGCATTTCAATGAATGTATATTCTTTTTATAAAATTTAGAATGGAAATGGGGAATGTGTCAAAGATCTTTCAAAGAATTAATTGTTGGCTTGTAATGAACAGCAAAAAGGTTAAAATATATTTTATTGTTTTTCCTCTCTGTTTTTAATGTCACCAAATTCTCTATCTTTTATTTTTCCAATGATAGATTTATAAAAATGAGTGTTGAGTTAAAAAAAAATATAATTAAACACTGCTATATGTAAGAGTGACGGCATGAACTTGAAAACCTAATCAATGGTTGTCTGTTTTAACATCTAGTGTTATTTGTTCTTTAATTTCAGTTTTGTAGTCTTGAAATTTATATACGGTTTGTCCTGAATCGTGACGCTTCAGACCCTGACATATGGAATAGTAAACTGAAGATTACATCTTATGTTTTATTTTCTATGTGGTTTTATGAGGCTTTTCTACCTCAGGCATAGATAACCTTAGCTGTATTTGGCAAAACTTTTAGGAATTTTGGTTCTCAATGCTCTTCAACTTCATACTTTATTTGGCCTTTTTAACTTTTTTGGATTCGAGCGTCACTGTCACGGATGAGTCTTTTGTAGACGAAACACGCGTCTGGCGTATATACTAAATTTAGTCCTGGTATCTATGATGAGTTTATTTATTGTATTGCTGTCCGATTGACATAAACACACCACATTTTGATTTGAAAGCTCACCAGAATAAGTGCTGTCACTTGATGTTTGTCAACAACCTTTACTGTCTTTAAACTTTAACAAAAACCACTTCTGAAACAAATTGGCAAGTCAGGATAGAAATAAGCCTGAATTATCCTTAGAATATTTTTGTTGGCAATGACTGATGATCCCAGCTACTAACTAATAAATCCACCATGGCTTAAGATGAAAGAAAGGTGTCAAATGGAAGTATTGTCTAATATCTTGAAAATTATAACAGAAAAAGAAAATTTAGCACAATAGAAAAGTTTTCAGAATGTCAAGATGTCCATCTGTATCAAAATAGTAGGATAATTTCTTGAGCAAATTATTTTCTTATAAAGATTTTTCTCATATTTTTCAAATGTGGCAGCTATCTTGAATATATAATAGATAAAGAAAAGAACAAAAATTAAAATAAAAGAGGATCAACTACACAAAATGTACAAATAATTAAAAATGATTGTAATTGTCAGACTCCTTTTTGCCTTTAAAGATGAATTTTGACATGTCTTGACGAAAGAGGAAGGCAACACTTATGCATGCTGTTTTTAGCAGTGGTAGCAACAATTTATTTAAGTTTGCGATTAGGTCCGTTTTAAAGGATTCATTTATGGTAGGTCAATGATATTTGGTATGCAGTTGTATTATCATCTGTATATCTCATTTCAATCTTATTCTATATTATTTGACCCAGCTTCCTCGAAGCAAGGTTTATTGCCTGTAACTTGCTAAAATTTGTTTGTAAATTAGTCAATGGGTCAATTTTTTTAACCAATTATTACATATTTTAGCTATTTTAATGAATAATATAGTAGACCAAGAGAAATGCACACAACCAATAACCAAGACAATTTAGAACTTCAAAGGTCAAACATGACCAAATTATGAACTAAATGTCTTCTCATAATAGCAGTTATGATTCATTTATGCAATTTTTATCTTGAAAATATACATACCTAGATAACTGATTTTAGTCTTTATATTCACTAACATCACATGTAAACTTACTCCCACCTTGAAGCCTCTTAATTTGTTCATTTACGAATAAAATATGAATTGTTTGGAAAAAAAATAATTTGAATTAAATGCTATTTATATATGGATTTGACACATACCATATTTCACAGACTGAGAACACATAAAAAAATAAAAGATTGAAAACAAAACTAGACTCAAATAAAGTCATCATAGATACCAGGATTAAATTTTGTAGGTACGGCAGACACACGTTTCTTCTTCAAAAAAGACTCATCAGTGACGCATGAATCCAAAAAAGTTAAAAAGGCCAAATAAAGTACGAAGTTTAAGTTTTGACAAATACAGCTAAGGTAATCTATTTCTGAGGTAGAAAAGCCTTACTTTTTAAAAAATTCAAAAATTTTGTAAACAGTTAATTTATAAATATGACCATATCAATGATAATTCATGTCATCACAGAAGTGCTGACTACAGGGCTGGTGATAACCTCGAGGATTTAAAACTCCATCAGCAGTGGCATCGACCCAGTGGTTGAAAATAAATAAAATCATCATAGATATATACCAGGATTTAATTTTGTCATAAAATCATCATAGTCAAGATACCAGGATGGAAAAGCCTCTGAAGCAAATGCTATTTCTATATGGAGTTGACACATACCATATCTGAAAGACTGAGAACACATCAAAATTAAAAGTTTAAAAACAACACTAGAATTGATTGTCTACGTATTTTAATAATTGAAGTTTCTGGTCATTGAATATCTATTGAATATCTGTGTTGTTATCCATTCTTTTGAAGTGTTTGTGCTTTTAAATTTGACATTTGATTAGGGACTTTCCGTTTTGAATTTTCCTCGGAGTTCAGTATTTTTGTGATTTTACTTCTTTCAACCAATTAGTGCATGTACTACTACTACTAGGATATTCTTATCCTGTCGTTGTACCCTGTCTTTTCCCTTTTAGATTGTGTATGGATTTAATTGATTTATTTGATTTGAACATTGTTAAACTACTGTTGCCCTAAGGTTACAACCACTAAGTCTCCGAAACCGCATGCTCGAGTAAATGAGCTCTGAAATGCTCGAAGGCTCCTTTGAGCCCTATAACAAATAAAAATGACTAATATAGGACAATCATTATGTTGTTGATTAAAAAATACTCCATTCCAGGACCTTTTGTTTTCCAAATAATTAATATTACCAGTAATTGATAAGTTCCAGTTCGACGGGTTCAAACAGAAAGATTTGAAAGCAGAGAAAACTGTGTATCTTATAATCGGCATGACTTTATCAGATGACAATACTAATACTAAAATAATGCTTGCGCATATTTATAAACTTTAATTCAGTCACGGACCCGCGATATCACGGGTGTGTTCTAGTTCTATTAAGAATTATGAGAGACTGTAAAACAATTTCTATATAAAACTAGTTAAAATACATACAGTATTTTTCAAAAACGCTCAACTCGTGTACCAAATCAAAAATATCACATTTTTTTAAAACCTGAAACGGAACTATAACGAACGAACACACTGACTGGAAAACACAATACACTCTACTGCGGACCATATACGTATTGTTTACACTCTTTCATTTAGAAAATGAAGTACTAGTATTAGTATTTATTCGAAGGTTTAGTATTTCAGAAAGGAGTTATAATTAATATAGTTTTATTATATCTAAATACTAGTAATAGAGATTCTTCCGGGATGTACCTGTGGTGTATTTTTCATGATTTGATAACTAAAATCAGCTTTCAGTGTCCACTGGAACTATTACATATCTATTGGTCGAAGCTTCCACGATTAAGGGATAGAATTACCTTAAGTAACTGATTGATTGATATATATTAATTTGTTTTCATTATTAGGTTATATATATATAACACAAAATCTTAAATGCAAAATAATACCAACACAAGTAACGCGTACAGAGTAATCCTTTACAATAATGTACCACAACACTGTATTTAACAGATGAATTGTCAAATTGTAACTTACGTTCTATTATTGTGCTAATACTGTGGCAACATAGCTGTCAACAAAATCCTCCTCCTGTGTCTGTGAAAACTTTAGAAGTAATGATTTTAATTTAACCATTGGAAACTGTTGGTTCAAGGGCATTAAACTTCTATCAAAGGAACTATGGTAGAAGACATAAGTTCTCGGATACCGTACATGCAACCTGGGAGATATATATGGGTCATTATAAAAAAAAGTGCAAATTTCGACAAGGTAATATTTTGAACAAGAGTGCTCACGCTGAAATGTCTCGCCTTCTATACTAATCATTGATATAATGTTGATAGTCCTAAGTATAAAGCTAAGCTTTATTACAACTGCCACATAAACTTAACATTAACCAAGATAACTAAACAAAGACCAATGAACCTTGAAAATGATGTTAAGGTCAGATGAACCATGCCAGGTAGACATGTACAGCTAACAATGCTTCTATACAACATATATAGTTGACCCATTACTTATAGTTTAAGAAAAATAGACCAAACAAAAATTTAACACTGTGCAATGAACCATGAAAATGAGGTCACGGTCAAATAAAACCTGCACGACTGACAAAAAGATCATAAAATATTTCCATACACGAAATACAGTTGACCTATGGCATATAGTATTAGATAAAAAGACCAAAACTCAAAAACTTAACTATGACCACTGAACCTAAAAATGAGGTCAAGGTCACATGACATCTTCCCGCTAGACATGTACACCTTACAATAATTCCATACAACAAATATAGTAGACCTATTGCATATAGTATGAGAAAAACAGACCAAAACACAAAAATTTAACTATAACCACTGAACCATGAAAATGAGGTCAAGGTCAGATGACACCTGCCAGTTGGACATGTACACCTTACAGTCCTTCCATACACCGAATATACTAACCCTATTGCTTATAGTATCTGAGATATGGACTTGACCACCAAAACTTAACCTTGTTCACTGACCCATAAAATGAGGTCGAGGTCAAGTGAAAACTGTGAGACAGACATGATGACCTTGCAAGGTACGCACATATAGTTATCCTATTACTTATAATAAGAGAGAATTCAACATTACAAAAAAATTGAACTTTTTTTCAAGTGGTCACTGAACCATGAAAATGAGGTCAAGGACATTGGACATGTGACTGACGGAAACTTCGTAACATGAAGCATCTATATACAAAGTATGAAGCATCCAGGTCTTCCGCCTTCTAAAATATAAAGCTTTTAAGAAGTGAGCTAACGCCGCCGCCGCCGTAGCCGCCGTAGCCGCCGCCACCGCCGAATCACTATCCCTATGTCGAGCTTTCTGCACAAAAGTTGCAGGCTCGACAAAAATGATGTCATTGTTTAAAACACTTTAATGTGTCCCGTTATTCTATAGTATGGTAGCAACGATGTTCAGAAATATGCAATGGGAAAAATGAAGAGTTCCTTCAATTTTAACAATTTTAGGTCATCCTTTGATAAAATCGTGTCAATGGTGTTACCAATTTAAAGCATACATTTAGGTACTAAATGTTATTGTTTAACATCAAACAACTGTTCCAATTTGCTGTTTAGGTTTCAATTACGACTTATTGACATTACTCATATAGCTGTGCATTCTATTCAAACATGAATTTCAGAATACATTGTCGTAAAAAAGTTGGCTGTTCTAATTATGGCCGTTATGAATACTAAAAAATACACTTAAACTGAATATATGTGAATGTATCAGTTTAAATAATAATAATATACCTAATCCTTCGTACACGACCTAAAAACACTTTCATTTATAAATAAAAATAAAAAAATGTCGCATTTTTATATAGTAACACCACTGACCCTTCAGTGATCTTCAGTAACTCCAATGACACAAAAGTATCACCATTGACATCACATTTCAAATTTTTACCTTTATTAAGTACTGAACACAAAGCCAAGAACACCGAGCAAGAGATAAAGATGAAAAAAATAATTCTTAGGCTAAAATATCTCAAATTATATAACATAACATCAATCACTAAAAATGTCAATAGTGTTACTAAATAGTGTCATTGGTGTTACCAGCATGCAACAGTTTGTGATAACTGTTTGTATATGTAATAAATGCTATGAATAAAACATTGTTAAATAAGTATTGTTTTTTTCATAAATAATATGATGTTTTGCTTGTTAAGCATGAAAGAAGCACAAAACAATGCTGATTGTCATGATATATTCAGTGGTTTTACTAAAATGGTCAATATAAAAAAGAAGATGTGGTATGATTGCCAATGAGACAACTGTCCACAAGAGACCAAAATGACAGAAATTAACAACTATAAGTCACCGTACGGCCTTCAACAATGTGCAAAGCCCATACCGCATAGTCAGCTATAAAAGACCCCGATAAGACAATGTAAAACAATTCATAGGAGAAAACTAACGGCCTTATTTATATAAAAAAAATGAACGAAAAACAAATATGCAACACATAAACAAACAAATGACTTGGGACAGGCACATACATAAATAATGTGGCGGGGTTAAACAGCGCATACTGTTAATTTATCAAAATGGTCTCACCATTTACAGTAACACCAATGATTTAAGGTGTGATTGAAGACTGAGTTACGAAATAAGTGCTCCATTCCCCTATTCTATATGTTGGTACTGTTGCATGTTTCTATAATCAATATATTTCATAATTCAAAGTCCCTGAAATGTTTTCAAAAAATGTAAGGGTAAACCATGGACACTATTTTCAATTATGATATAGCTTTTACTTACTTTTAAGATTTTTTCACTTGCATAACATGCTTACACTAGGTAACATTGCAAAGGGAGAAACTATTGCAACTGCTGAAATCTTGAGAAAGATAACTCATATCCTACCAATTTGTCTTTTGGTTACACCATTGACTTAAAAAATGAGACTTTTCCTTTTGGTGAAATTTTTTATTATAAAACCAACATACACCTCCCAAATCATTAAAAATTTTGTATGTATCAAAATGCAATAAAAAGTGATAAATCCCAATAACAAATGGTATAAATAATAGTCCTACTTAAGGTCTGAAAGTATTTGTAGTAAAAAATAACAGTTGATTCTGGCTATATCCAAGGGTTTAAGAAATCATTAAGGATGTTTTTTTTTATAACATTTCATACTGTAAACTGTGTATAGTGTATCACAAAACTTTTATATCTAACATATGCTAGTGTTATTTTGATACATTTTGATATATTTTCATGTCTTTTGACTTAAACATACCAAATAACATAGTTTTGCATATTTTTTTTTTATAATGACCCATATACTCCATATCGTTCGTTGTTTGACTATATTTTTACCTCTCGATTATTTCAGAAACGGAAAGTTTACGATTGGAAAGCTGAAAAAAAATCTCTTTTCGAAAAGTTCATTTCACAAGCGATAACTTTCTACACACTCGCAATAGACAGGACTGATAATTGCTAATGCATTACTGTTTATGTGTTATTAAACATTATTTCAAATCAAAGGTGTCTGATTAACTAACGCATAATCAGCATTCACATTCTTATAACCAGGTAACACAAATATGATTATGTTTTGACTATCGGTTCATGAACCTTAAAAATATACGTGATATTTAACCCCTACTGCAACAAAAGATACTCTCAAGAGGTTTCTTGTTTCTCATTGAACAATTCATAGAATGTATTTTTATTATTCATCAACTAATATCAATATAAATCATTGTTTGTTTTATTTGGTGTCTTCATACTAATAAAACACTATTTTTTCATTTTCTTATTTTTATCATCTGGCTCAGCAAACCGACCATTCAACACAATAACTGCTAGAATGATTTCAGGTTTAACATCCCTTCACAAGACAACACGACGATGCAACGATGCAACGATAGCCTTTAACATTTTTTTAATCGTGCATCTTTTGTAAACGAAACGAGCATCTGGCGCAAATATATTTCAATCCCGGTATCTATGATGAGTTTATTAATTTGATTCTCTTTTGAAGTTGATATATAACGTGATTTGAAAGAAAATACATACCTTTTCTTAATCTATTTACCATGAATAAAAGCAGATTTACGGTTTGTATTAATTAGATAGCAACGAAACGACAAAAGCTGAAAGAAATACACATAAAGGTCAACATAAAGTCTTCAACTGGCAGGTATCTTTACAATATGTGAAGCGGTCCAATTCTGAACTTTGTTAATACCTGCCCCATAAAGATCTGCCTTAAAAAAACAAATTCTTTAAATGACAAAAACAAACAAAAAAAAACATTAATATTTGTATTATCTGAGACAACAACTGACGAAGTTGCTAACTTAGGACAGGCATGTTGTTTCCTTACTAATCGTAAAGTTTGGAAAACACTAAAGTAAACATACACTCTCTTATCACTTCAAATACGAATGATGACGTTAACATTATTTAAACACATTTCTTCAACACTCTCGCTGAGCTTAATTGTTGTCCGAAGACTGTAAATATTATATATAAACAACGAAAATCAATCAGTTAAATGATTTTTACACGAAAAAGCATAACAACAGTTTTATATTTACTGTTGAGTTTCATCAATGGAATTTCAACTAATAAACAAGACAAGAAAGAGAAGTTCGAGAGTTTGGATAAGTTAGAATTCCAGGCAAAGAAAGAACAGTTTTACATTCAAAAAGAAATATCACAATTGAAGGATTTTAAGTATCAAACGCAGCAACAGTTGAGGGAGATAAAAAGTGCAAATATACTTCTGACCAACAGAGTAGATAACCAAGAAGAAAGGATACATATACTGGAATCTATATTGCAACAGTTCAAGGGAATAGGTTGGTACACCTACATCGTTATTTTGCATATATCATTGAAATTTTTAAAAAGCTATGGAAGAACAAAATGAACTTGTACGTTTAAAGGTATCTTGTTGCAAAGAGATGACTGTAAATAGAGTTTACCATGTAAATGTCTAGTTGACAGATTGACAGCTATTTCTTGATGAATACTTGAACAGTTGAACAAATTTGGTCGTAAATAATCGAATCGGTTTTATGGATCAGCACGAACGTAAATTGATTGCAATTGTTCGGTAGTTTGTTATATGGTACCTAATCTTAGGCAAGTTAATAATGCATTATATACATTATAATTTTCCGACGAAAAAAAAATATATCAAGAAACTAATGTTCAAACTCCTTTGAGCAAAGCGTACACAAACATAGATTGTTATTATACGATCACTTTAAGTAATATAACTCCCTCAGTATTTGCACATCGTTGGCTTTAGTTTTTAGCATTATAACACACAATGAAGGTAAATCTATGAAAGTTCGGAAAAACGAATCAATGTGTAAGTGTCAATTATATTTTACATGTTCGCAAATACCGGTATGAGGATATAGAAAGACATCTAGTTCTGTTATTACCAAAGTAGATACTATTGATTTTTGTTTGTCCTATCATACGGAGTATTATACACGTGCTCGATCTTCTCTGCAAACCATCAAGAAATCACATAAAAACATTGTGTCGACGTCCACGTCCACTACAGTCTGCATAAAACACCGAATTTATCTTATATTGCCTGTATTTAATCTGAAGACTTTTTTTAAAATGATACATAACTGTTGTCTACAACCAGTATTAATATACATTCTTATCCATTTCAAATTCCAGGGCCGAATGGAGCGACACCAGCTTTTTATGCATACATGACAAAAGATGAAAATAATCCAGGAGTTGGACACACACTGATATACGACAATGTAATTGTCAATTTTGGTAACTCATACAATCATTCAAGTGGAAGATTCACAGCTCCAACCCCAGGAGTATATATTTTTTCGTATTCAACAATTCCGTCCAGCAATTCAGATATTCCTACTGAAATTGTGAAGAATCAAGAAGTCATTGGCGCAACCTATTCGAATAATAGATATCACTATACTTCAACCTCCTCTTCGACTGTTGTCGTCAGCATGACTGCAGGTGATGTATGCTTTGTTCGAACAAGCAAATTCAATACTCCTAGTGGGAGTGTCTATAGTCGAAATGATGGACGAACATCGTTTTCTGGATGGCTTCAGTTTTATGTAGAATAAAGAAGGCAAATATTTTAACTTGCAGTACTACTTGGGAACCAATTAAATAGCCTCTTTATTATTATCATAGTCAGACAGTGTTATTTCAGCTCTTTCAATTACTCCGCATCATTTTTAATTTAATTAGATTAAAATTTGGACGATTTTTGTTCAGTGGCATTCCACAAAATAAAGTTGTGGTAATCAATGTTCATGATACATGCAAAATATCGGTAGTCACGGATTTCTTGTTCTACATTCTACACAGTATGTGTTTTGCTCTTTGCCATACGATGACCTTTAGTTGCTTACGTCTACGTCTTTGTGCATTTGGGTCTCAATTGATATTAGAAAGCCTGTAGACAGCTTTGAGATTAAACTGAAGTAGTTTTGCAGTAAATTTAGGTTCGAGGAGCGATGCTTTTCACTTATGTGGACGTTTTCCTACTCACCTTTCTCAGGCATACATTTTAACTCTTGTAGGGCATCACTTTATTTGCAAAGAAGGCAAGGCTTTTTTGGTCAGGTCAATCCGTAAGGATCTTCAAGACCATTGACTTATACCATGACCCAATTCAGACATAACCTGGAAATGGGTAACCATCCTTTTCTTGTTGAAAAGAAAAAAACGTCGATTATTTATAGCACCAGATCCAGTGAAGAGGGCGATAATGGGGAAACTGAGGGGTAAATTTCTTTTCTTTAGGTGCAGTTTGATCTTTATTAAATGACAAAGGAGAGGAGGAGTTCGATGAACTAAAATATATCCTTCAACTGGTGGACTCAGCCTTTGGGTTTACACAACTTCCTTTTATGGGCACCTTTTCCAACCTCACATGGGATAATGCACTTATTTTAAAGCCTCTTAATGCGACTCTGTTTTCTCCATTAGTAAAAGGATAAGTTATCCAGCCTCCCTTTTTGAACATTTCAAGATGAAGCTAGTAAATAAAGGCAACAGTAGTATACCTCTGTTCAAAACTCGTAAATCCATGGACAAAAAACAAAATCGGGGTGATACTGGGGCCACCCGATAAAATCGGTGTTGTTGTGTCCTTGACAACAACCGATTGACACCTTTTTTATCCTGGACGGCGTGTCATCCAGTATAATATTTTTTGTTCTACTAGTTTTCATACTGTTAGGACTGGTATACCTGTTGAGAGGATAATGTACAAATGAATATTTAGAAAAACAAAGTCATAACTTCTCAATCACCTTCAGCTACCTTCCCTACAAATAAAGGTTATTTTCAATCGCCACATCAACCCAAGAGATCAGCTGATAGTGAAAAAAAGACAAAGTGGTTAAGAGGAAGAAGTCTAGAATATGATGTTCTTCTTCTTCTTTAGTACTATATTGCGGAGCGGAGGAGCGTTTGCCAACTGCTTGTCCTCAAATGCCAGTGGGGGGCAGACTGATTCACTTCCTAGATCAGTCAAATCTGATCACTTCAGACAAGTGGGCTCTATCAGCCACTGCAGATTTGTTGGTCAGTTGTAGAAGACAAAAATCAATAACTTTAAACAAGATACCATAAGGATCATTCAGGCCAGGTATGGTTTAAGAGGAATTAAAAAAAAAGTTAATGACAACCTGCAACAGAATCCAAGGGATACCAAGAGCTTGTATTGTCGAAATGATGCATTGAGCAATTCCAGTATTAGCACATGCTTTACATCCCAGCTCCTTTGTTCTACCAGGGGTGATCTGAGCCGGATCATCCATACCAGACCACCTCAGCTTGAGTGTCTATGTTTTTCATGCTTTCTTTTGTTTTGTATCATTTTGGCGGGAATGCCTAATCCACAATAAAACTTAGAATTATCTATTGAGAAATGTACACTTACAAAAAAAATATGTTGAAAATTCATTGTCTAATCTGGGATTCGAACTCAAGCCCTTTAGCATATAAAGTCACGACACATTACCCTACACCAGGACCACTGGATACCAATTTCAGTAATTTAACATATTTAAAGGAAGCAAGATATTTTCATGAGTGGGGCGAGTTGGCAGATCTTGACTTATACAACTGCAATTAAAAACCAATAATGTATAATGTTCTATCGCCATATGCAAAGGGAGATAACTCTAACTAAATCTTGAAACTTGGAATTGAGATAATTTTTCATAGATTGACTAAAAATTTTGTATCGAAATAGCCAAAATTTTGTATCGAAATAGCCATTCATAAAATAGATGAAAAAGTAAGATTTTAACAAACAAATATAAAAGGTTCATAAGTATATTGTTCCAACAATACATTGTATAGAAGTATAAACCAAACAAAAAATGGTATAAAATAACAAAATGTTTAAACCATACGTCAGTATGGTATCAAAAATAGGATGTTTAGACCATACGTCAGTATGGTGTCAAAAAGAGGTGCTTAAACCATACGTCAGTATGGTGTCAAAAAGAGGTGCTTAAACCATACGTAAGTATGGTGTCAAAAAGAGGTGCTTAAACCATACGTCAGTATGGTGTCAAAAAGAGGTGCTTAAACCATACGTCAGTATAGTGTCAAAAAGAGGTGCTTAAACCATACGTCAGTATGGTGTAAAAAAGAGGTGCTTAGACCATACGTCAGTATGGTGTCAAAAGGTAATTTAAACCATAAGTCATTATGGTGTCAAAATAAGAAATTAAAACCATATGTTAGTATGGTGTCAAATGATGCGTTTAAACCATACGTCAGTATGGTGCTATAGAAAGGTAACCAGGCCATACGTCAGTATGGTATCAGAAATATGTAATAAGTATCAAGGAACAATGTAAATTAAACCATACGTCAGTATGGTGTCAAAATGAGGTACAAAGACCGTTAAAAATAAGGTATTTAGACCATACATCAGTATGGTATCAAAAATTGATTCAATTGTTAATATTATTTGTTATTACAATACAAAGAAAATAAAAAATTTAATAAAGTAAAATAATGACAAGCAATTGTAAAATTCTAATAATAAACAAAAAGTATATAACATAATCATCACACTATGTAACAACATATATAACATCAATGAAAGTCCCCATGGCACTGACAGCAAGGAGAGTGGTGGGGAGGTGGTGGCAAAAAGCTGACCAAAACAATAGAAGTTCATGTATTCCTTGCATCAGATATCATAGACCAACATCGTGTGAAGTAATGACGTAGCAATATAGATAAGAATGGAATGTGCACTGTGACATCATAGACCGTGTGCAAAGATAATTAACTACCCAATAGAGTGAGATGACAAGTTCATAATAAACTCCAATTATAATAAATATAATTTTAATTTTATGACTTCACTTGTTCTTGATTTATTAAAAATGGTTTTATCTAATACCAAATTAATGTCTCTAGTTCACCCATAAACTCTTTAACACAGAAATTATAATAATGCCTTGAGTTGCTGTCTCATAAGCATAAACCCAAATCTCAATTTCTAAAGGACAAATGTCTGAAGTTTGTAATAAACTGTAAGTGTGATGAGAAGTATATTAATATATATAAAGACTAAGTGCTAAACTATTATTTATTCAAGAATCTAAAAGTATATGCATTTATTTACAATATGGCAACTGGGGACTTATACAACTGCAATTAAAAACCAATAATGTATAATGTTCTATCTCCATATGCAAAGGGAGATAACTCTAACTAAATCTTGAAACTTGGAATTGAGATAATTTTTCATAGATTGACTAATTATTTTGTATCGAAATAGCCAAATACAGATGCTTGCAGCTGTAGCCCCAAGTTGAAATAATGAGAAGGATAAAAATCAATTCACTCCTTGCTGTCAGTACAAATTTTAATTGTTCAAAGTAGAGGTCATTTGAATTTGAGCTTGTCTAAGTACATCTGGAGAGGTATGAATATATTTGGTATAACAATCTGAGGACCATCGTCCCAAAGTTTGAATAAGATGATCTTCCAGTCGTGCTTTGTGTGCAGTAGTTGCAGCACCACTTCTGAATGAATGACCATTATACTTTTCGCTGGATAATCCTAATTTGTCTAATGTACATTTTACATGAGAAATGAAAAAATTTCTTGACAATGGATCACCTTTATTAGTAATAAAAAAGGACTCAGAATTGCTAAAAATACTCATTCTGAGTCTATAGTATTTTTGAAGTACTACTACAGGACATATATCTGTATTGTTTTTGAACAAAGGAATAGTAATACCATACCTAAAAGGATCAGTCTTAGATTTCTTAAGGTGCACAAAAATACAATCATTTGATATTTGAACATCACTCAGACACAAGTTTGATTCATGATCAAATTTTTTGTATCATTAACAGAAAATTCACCACATCTTAAAAACCCGAAAAAAGCTGTTACACATGCAGCTTCTATTAAAACATCTGTATAACTATCAAAAATACAATTGCGTAGTAAATAACACATTTTGTATAAAATATCAAATGTTATGGGTAAACGAATTCTCTTAGGCATAATGGCATGTTTCTTTTTCAAACCTACTAATACTGATTTTAATTTTGGCAATGGTTTACCAACAAAATTCTCTAATGGATTAACACCCCCTTTAAGTAAATAATAGAAACGTATACCACATAGGTAGGATTTAATGGTGGAATATCTCAGATGTTTATTAGATTCGCAATAGGCTATGAAACGCATCAACAAGTTCTCAGAAACTGGTGGTAACTGGAAAGTTGACCAAGTTGATCCTTGTAATTGTAAGAACTTAAGATAATGTTCATATCCCACGTTGTACAAAGCTTTAGTTGAATCTGCAACAGCGAAAGTTTGTAAATTTTCTACTGCGATGTCCAAATAATCTCTTCCAGGGTTGGACAAGGAGTTGCTGCTTTCTCTGCCTCTGGTGCTAACTGATGAAATTTGTTCATCTGTAAACGAGATAAAGAGTCAGCGATTAAGTTCATTTTTCCAGGCACATGTTCGCTGTAAAATGCAAAGTTAAATTTTGCTGCACACATAACAAGACGTCTCATCAGTTTCATGATTATTGGATCTTTTGACAGACCTTTAGTTAGAATAATAACAGAAGCTAAATTGTCACAGTGAAATAAAATGCGCTTTTTATACCATCCTTTTCCCCATAAAACAGCTGATACCACGATAGGATATAACTCCAAAAAAGCGATAGATAGAGTTTTATCCGAAATAGTTGGGAGGTCTGTAGGCCAAGTGTTACAAAACCATTTTCCTTGATAAAAACCTCCAAAACCAATGGTAGACGAAGCATCCGTAAATAAATGCATGTCAGCTGCAGATGTTAAATGAGATTCATAGAACATGTTTATTCCATTCCACGTTGACAAAAATTGTAGCCACATTGTTAAATCAGATTTACACTCTTTATTTAAATGGACATAATGGTGGCTCTCTTTGACAGAACACATCAGTCTATATAGGTAAGATAACAAAGGCTCGACCTGGCAGAATTACTCTAGTAGCAAAGTTAAGATGTCCAAGTAATTGTTCGAGTTCTCTACGCGTACAAGATATTTTATCTAAAACAAAACTTATAAATTGTGTGATTCTCTCAACCTTGTCTAACGGAAGTCTAGCCTGCATATTAATTGTGTCCAAAATAATGCCTAGGTATTCTAGTTCACAAACTGGTCCAACAGTCTTCTTACTTGACAAAGGAATATTAAGTTTGTTAAAAATAAAGCTTAACAACGCCATTGTTCTTTCTCCACAATCAGAAGGTTTGTCTACAGTTAAAAAGTCATCTAAAAGATGGAAAATGACTTTGATATCATAATTGTTCTGAGCTATCCAGCACACACTTGTAGATAAAGAGTCGAACAGACGGGGACTAGAACGACACCCAAAAGGTAAACGCACGTAATGATAGTACTGACCATTCCACTTGACACAAAAGAGATGCCACTGTTCTTTTTTAATCGGAAGTTGTTTGAACGCATCTGAGATGTCCACCTTACAACATAGGGACTTAGAACCATATCTTTGAATCGCATTAATAGCATCATCAATTTTAATGTATGTCAAGGAACATAGGTCTTTATCTATTAAATCGTTAACACTGTAGTGCTCATCTAAATTATGAGGAGATGATAAATCAATTATAAGCCTTTGTTTTTTGGAATATTTGTGTGTAGCAATACCCAATGGACTTACTCTATAACTTAAAAAAGGGGGTTGAGAAAAAGGGCCCTTTAAAAAACCTTTATCAACCTCCTGTTGTAACAAATTTGTGACTACTTCAGGATTTTTCCTGGCAGTTAAAGAATTTTTACATTCATAAATAGGTAAATTCACATCTGAAACTAACATATCAAATCCATAACGAAGGCTGTTAAATAAAAAGTTCACAAAATGCCTATCTGGATGATTTAAAAGTTCCCTTTCTAATTGGTCAATGTTTATAGGTGTTGACGGAACATCTGTTGTATCAATAGAATCTAGTCATTTTGATTTACTGTTGGGCTGTCTAACTGGGAATGATTTGTTATGTTCCTGTTGGGTTCCTGGCATAGATTTATTAGTGGAACATTCAAACTTCCCATGGGTTTTCTTGCAGATTTTACACACGTGAGCATATCGGCAATAAGGTTTGACACAACCTTTGGGTTGATTAAAATTATTACAGATTTGCATTCCATCATGCACCACAATATCTCTTCCATATTTATCCTGTGTAGGTTGAGTTTTAGAATTTTGATATCCCCTGTTATTCCCACACATAGATGATTTGTGAAGTGTTGAAGAACAGAAATTGCACATATTAACTGTAGATCCAGCACAAACCATTTGTCTCAATTCTAAATCACCCCTTGACCAGTCAATTTTTATATTGTGTTCTTGTAACATGATTGAACATTTTGCGCTAAACATTTTATGGTATTCAAAAAATTTTCCTGGCCACACATTTGCGGTTTCAATTATGTGTGATAGGTAGCAATCCAATTCCTCTGCCCTGTTTGGAAAAACTTGACACATAATTTTTTTGAATCTTCCAAAAGCTATAATGAATTCGTCTAAAGTTAAATTCCGTTTTAATCGGTCATCATTTTCCTTAAACTTTTGCTGATTGGGTGTTTCATAGTTTGGAAGTAGAAGAATGTTTAAGTTTATGTCTTTACCTGAGATGATTTTGGTGCGAATCTCTGGAGAAACCATATCAACTCCGGAAAATGCTGTGGCAGGATATCCATGTTTTGTCATTTGCATGTGTTGGTTTTGCATGGAAAAGATAGGAACTTGTGATGCAAAACTGTTCGGAAAATTCATCTGATTGGGGTTTGTTTGTGTAAATTCTCCCAACGTAGGGTTTTGAACACCAAATGTGTTTTGGTTAACGGGTAAAGTTGATCCAGGCCCGGGGTTAAAGTTCATGGCGGAATGCAAGTTGAATTTATTATTATTAGTCTGTTTTGGAACACCGGCAATAACTTGCTGACATAATTGCAAAGTGTTGTTAACAAGAGCATAGTCAAGCGTGTTGAGATCAGTCCTGGGCGGAAATGCGTGGTTTTGATGCGCAGAAGCACCTATTACTGGTAAAGGCGTGGGTTCCACTGTATTCATCCGCGATGTAGATGCTATCGGAATTAAGCTAGAAAATTCGGCATTTTGAGTATTTGTAGGTGATAGAATAACATCATCTTCTATATTTGGTGATAAAGACGTATTTACGGTAGCACTGATGTTGTTAGTTTCAGTATTTCCATTGTCAGAACTTTCCGGACTACTTTTCTTATTATCCAAGAAAATACGCTTCAATTGTTTATTAGTGAAGTTTTCGGATATTTTAATCCCTAGCAAAGCTAATTTCTCTTTCAGCTCTGTTGAAGTCCAATTATTCGGATTATTAGGATCTAGTTCTGGACCACGTGTCCTTTTCCTGGTATCCCTTCTTTTAGAAGCCATAACGAGACGAACGTTTTACACAAATAATTTGTCCAATATATTAACATCAGACTAAACTCAAAGTTATTCTATATGAAGAAGTCCTTCTTGATGTATAAATAAACAAAGTACACAGTTTCACGTCAAAAACCTGACAAAAAAGCTGACCAAAACAATAGAAGTTCATGTATTCCTTGCATCAGATATCATACACCAACATCGTGAGAAGTAATGACGTAGCAATATAGATAAGAATGGAATGTGCACTGTGACATCATAGACCGTGTGCAAAGATAATTAACTACCCAATAGAGTGAGATGACAAGTTCATAATAAACTCCAATTATAATAAATATAATTTTAATTTAATACATTGCAATAAGGGGTTTTGAAAGAGTTGCAGATTCAAAATGAGTACACATGTATCAAATAAAGTTTTTGGATAGTCCATGCTTTGGTAAAATGAACCTAAAACTTATTTGCTTTATAGTCATGAGTAATAACTATCCAGAAATGATCATTCCATGTTAATATTACAATCCAAAAAAGAAAACTGGAGGTGCACTGACCCTGCACAATGGCATTATATACATGAAGTACATGTCTGAGAAGGATTCATTTAACCATGTTTATGGTATCAGAGAAACTGATACAAATGTGTATTTTAGTGCATAAAGGATGAAGTCCATGTCCTATCAATGATAACAGCAAAATTCAAACAGGTAAAAAATTATTTAGGAGGTGCAAAAGAACATAATGTGAGTTAGATTCTGTGAAAGTTTTACAAATTCTGTCAAACTGTTCATGATCAGTTTTACAAACATAGAACAGAAGGCATAGGGTTCAATAACAAACTACAAAAAATGAAATGGAAATAGTCTTTATTTATTATCACAGAATACTGCTGCACCATGGTTACTTTTTATGTACATATTACAATGCATGTGCTTAGTTATCAACAATGATAACCAATGAACATATATCTGTATTAGGCCAACTAAAATTAATTAGTAGATTTTCATCCAAATTTTTGAAAATAATGGGGCGGGTGGGAGGATTTTATTTTTAAAATTTTATTTCATATGAAACCCTTTTGTGACGAGTTCTTCGTATATGCAAGTGTAATAATAAGCTTATATCATGTATACACAAGTATGAGGAATCTTACATAATATTTCAAATCCTTAAATAAATATATCTAATTGCGGCTTTAAAAACTTAACAACAAAAACGTGTGAGAAATACTCTCTTCAGTTACAGACTACCTACACCATGTACACAAAATGTATTTGGGTTTCTAAACAATGGTTTATATTACCATAAAATGAAGCAAATGCATTGGTATGCAACACAATTATTATGAGAACAGAATAAAATGAAAACTCAGAGAGTGTTGAAAATAATAGGGTTGGTACTTTATATGCAAGAAATTAAATCTGACAAGTTCATGCTTGTGTTTCAATATCTATAATTCAGTATTGTTTTCTGTATCAATGGTGTCCACGAATCTTGTGCTTTGGGTATCATTTACAGTTTAAATTTCCTGAGACAAAGTCATTGCATAAATATAAACGTCCGCAGTTTTCTAATCACAGAAATTTGTGACATACCGCGATTTGCAGTCTTGTTCGTAACACCAATATTTCATGTCATTCTCGTTATCAATCTTTACTCTCGGAAGATGATGTTGTCATCATAGAGCAGCGGAAAGGTCGACTTAATCATTTTGGTTAAATTTACTCGA
The DNA here is from genome assembly GCA_019925275.1 of Mytilus edulis. Lineage (NCBI taxonomy): Eukaryota > Metazoa > Mollusca > Bivalvia > Mytilida > Mytilidae > Mytilus > Mytilus edulis. Next base: position 67,878,068 of record CM034356.1, read on the forward strand.
GGTACAAAACCGAAATTTGAAACAGGAAGCATTAAATGAAACGAAATTTTAACGGTTACCGGTAACGGGAATGAACAAAATCCGGAAATCATAAATTTTATAAAATAAAAAAATTCGGGCGGGGCGATTTCAGAGGGGCGGGCGGGGATGAAAATCTATCAATTAATTTTAATTGGCCTTACAGTAAATGTATTGAGTCAGAGCTTTTAATAATTAAAGATAAATCTATGTACACACATTTCTACATGTGTATTACAATTCATGCGCTGAGTCATTGCTATCATGAAATGATAACTCTATATACATACATATGTATAACAATGCTGAATCAAAGCTTCAAGATATGATTACTCTATGTACATATAATAATTCACAGCTACAAATAACATCATTTTAATGCATTTTTTTAACCATATAATCTATAAATGATTATTTTATGTACTTTACATTCATAACTATCCATGTTTATATTTCAATTTTTGTGTCATATTATAAATAAAAGATATTCTTTTGAGAATTTATCTAAACTATCGAGCAGAAAGTTTGGACAAGATAATTATTTTGTTTAAATATCAAGTAAGATTAATCAAAATGTCACATGAATGATTTCTCATTAATAAGGGCTGTTCCAAAAATAAATTTGTTGGGGTTGGGCACTTATTGTTTAACCCTGCCATGCATTATATGATTAAGTTTAAATAAATACTCCAATTATTGTTCAGGCTATCTTTCTAAAATAACCAGTGCTCGTCAAATTTAAACAGAAATGCCTTTTGACCATATCCCATCCCCATACCAATCAATTCTGGAACAGCCCTAAGTAAAATATGACTTTTCTGTGTTCTTAATAACACAGTTACACTTATAAATTATTTATACAAAGCATTAATGGTTTCTGTAACATACTTCTTTCTTTAAATTATAATTTACAAACTACTTAAATAAATACATTCATAAAGTCAACAACATATATATCCTTACATTAAGATAAAACATTGCAATTGTGTCACGTGTTTCATTCAACTCACAGGAATTAATTTAGTAAATTCAGATTTGAAGCCTTAAGTAATATTTGCTTCTTATGGATTTAATACAAATTAGTAGAGTAGTCAGAGATCAATAACTTAATACCACATCTTTAACAAAACTATTAATTCAAAATTAGTGATCCCTATTACACTTTTAATTTAATTAAGACTTCATAATCAATCAATTATACCATTTACATTATCAATTAAGACTTGGTGATCTACTACTTGTATCTATTACACTTCAATTAAGACAGGATGAACAAAATTTTAAATCCCACTATACTTTCAGTTAAGATTTAATGATGAATCATATAAATCTATAACACAATCTATAAAGACTAGGTGAACATTCACTTTTACCTATTACTCTATCTATTAAGATGGAACATGTACAATCACTTATACCTAAAGGCTATTACATTATCAATTAAGACTGGGTGAACAATCACTAATAAACGTAACTCTATCAATAAACTAAGATTGTGTGAACATGCACAATCACTTATACCTATAACACTATCAATTAGTAGACAATCATTTATACCCATTACACTATAAATAATAACTCAATATTCAATCATTTATACCCAAAAAAAACTATGATCAGATAGTTATGTAACATTTTAAACTGAAATGCACCTTTATGAGTGTCTAGGTAAAATATTTAGAAGGCTTCAAATATTTAAAAAAGAAAAAGCCTTGAGATTTTTGTCATCCCCATTATACTTTACAATTTCAATATCTTAATGCAAGACATGGTTATGGATTGAATAAGTTTATTGCATTATTAATGATTTTTCATAAGATAAGTTATTGGTGGACATTTCACAGATATAAGATATACAAAAATCCTGAAACAGTTTACACCTCAATACATAGATAAATCAATGAACTCTAAAAGGTCATAAAGAATTTAATAAGAGGTAAATCAGAAATGACAATACCATGAAACAAGAATGTGTCCATAGTACACGGATGCCCCACTCGCACTATCATTTTACATGTTCACTGGACCGTGAAATTGGGGTCAATACTTTAATTTGGCATTAAAATTAGAAAGATCATATCATAGTTAACATGTGTACCAAGTTTCAAGTTGATTGGACTTCAACTTCATCAAAAACTACCTTGACCAAAAACTTTAACCTGAGCTTCACACTATCTTCTTCTTTGTTCAGTGGACCATGAAATTGGGGTCAATACTTTAATTTGACATTAAAATTAGAACAAGAATGTGTCCTCAGTACACGAATGCCCCACTCGCACTATCATTTTCTATGTTCAGTGGACCGTGAAATTGGGGTAAAATCTCTAATTTGGCATTAAAATTAGAAAGATCATATCATAGGGAACATGTGTACCAAGTTTGAAGTTGATTGGACTTCAACTTCATCAAAAACTACCTCGACCAAAAACTTTAACCTGAAGCGGGACAGACGGACGGACGGACGGACGAACGAACGGACGCACAGACCAGAAAACATAATGCCCCTCTACTATCGTAGGTGGGGCATAAAAATCATATCATAGGGAACATGTGTACTAAGTTTCAAATTGATTGGACTTCAACTTCATCAAAAACTACCTCGACCAAAAACTTTAACCTGAAGCGGGACGAACGAACGGACGAACGAACGGAGGCACAGACCAGAAAACATAATGCCCCTCTACTATCGTAGGTGGGGCATAAAAACATTTCATAAGAAGATATCAGAGTTGGGTGATGTAAACAAACAGATTGCTAATTTGGTATCAAATATGTCAACTGTTCAAATCACTTTTAATCAGAAAAATGTGAGTAAGATTATAATATGCAAAGTCAAAATAGACAGAAAAACAAATTTGACAATGGTAATACCCCTTTTGAAAGTGAAAATAAAATGTCTGATAAGGGGCTTGAGAATATCCAATGATAATCAAGAACTGAATATTAATGATATAGTTGACACAAATGGTTATGCAGAAGTTTTTTCTGTTGAACTGGAGAAGAGACCCAGAAATTGTGAAACAAAATAGATGATCAGATGGAATCGTAAGTTGATCAGGCAATCTACAAGCCATTAAAACATCAACAAAACTTGATGACACTTACTCAGACTCAGGGGACAAGAACACTAGCAGTATAGTCTAGAAAGTCAACAAGGACCTAAAAAGGGTGTAAGAGCAAGAAACAAAGAAACCAAGATCCGCAATTACAAAATGTGCAGAAACAGACAACAATAACTTAAGTGACTGTATCTAAATCTCGGGAGGTCATGAAAGTGGATATGATATCAGAGACAGCATGACTTGAGACAAGCTCAAAATAAATAAAGTTATTACATTGGTTGCAATGAATTACATTGATTTATTTCCCAGTTAAATAAAAACCAATAATTTCACATGTGAAATAAACATGTTATTTCACTCTCTGACGTCATACAACAATAGGCGTTGTCAAGACGTCGATAACAGCGGATCAAAACAAATTGTTGTGTCCAAAGTACACGGATGCCCCACTGGCACTATCATTTTCCATGTTCCATGGACCGTTAAATTTGGTCAAAGTCTAATTTGGCTTTAAAATTAGAAAGATCGTATCATAAGCAGCAAGTGTACTAAGTTTCAAGTTGATTGGACTTCAGCTTCATCAAAAACTACCTTGACCAAAAACTTTAACCTGAAACTCCAATTTCATTTTCTATGTTCAGTTGACCGTGAAATCGGGGTCAAAAGTCTAATTTGGCTTTAAAATTAGAAAGATCATATCATAAGCAACAAGTGTACTAAGTTTCTAGTTGATTGGACTTCAGCTTCATCAAAAACTACCTTGACCAAAAACTTTAACCTGCGGACAAACGAACGAACTGAGGGACGGACGGACAAACGAACGTACGGAGCCACAGACCAGAAAACATAATGCCCCTCTACTATCGTAGGTGGGGCATAAAAAAACCAAACAAACAAACAATAACAATGTCATAAAACTATTTCTTTCCATTCAGCTTTCAAACTTCTAGTGCTCACCATGGTCACATATGATAAAGACATAATTTTTCTACAAACATATTTGAAGAATGTCAGCTCTAAAGACTAGCATATTTAAAAATTGAAATTATGTATAAACTTCCAATAAAAATTTCTAATCAAGCTGCTGTTACTAATTCAGAATGCTAAATGTTTTGTTCTGATCCAGTGGTCTGAATTCATTACATGGAATAACACAGAATATTTTATAATTCACTGTAACTGTCATCCATTTTTTGAACCATCTTTTGTTTTTTTATCACCATAATAAGTCTTCCACACTTCATCAACTTTTTGAACCCAGTCTTGAGATCCTAATTTTTTATCTTCTAAATAGTATGTTCTGTTAGGCTGAAAAAATATCAAATGTCCAAATTACTCTTTTTAACTTCTAATCAAGTGCTGAAAAATCTAGTCGCAAATAATAGTATTTCATCACCTACAATTTTTTTAATTATACTTGATGTCATTGACATACAAAAACACCTTCTGGGCCCTCGTTTGAGCCAGGGGGAGTGTCATGACCCTGTCCAACAAGCAATGTTTAAACGCATGCACACAATCAAATATTACAGAATAGTTAAAAATTTTATCTGCACAAAATTCATTTTATACAAAGGAAACCTTTTTTCAGACATGTACAAGAAATAAAGCATTTTAAATTATATCAAATAAATATACGCCAGATAAGTACATCACAGGAAACTGATAACTACTACATATTCTTGGTTTTTTTTTTTTTTTTTTTTAAACTTTTAAAGAAATACAACCAAACAATCAAGTTATACTTACTGTGTGAATGAAAAAAGTTTTAAAATTCTTTGCCTCTGGTCGAAGATCTTCTGACCTACAATTATATAAATAAAAGTAAATAATCTTTCACATAAGAGTTTTATGTAAAATTGTACTGCTTCATTGTTATAAATTTTCATCAATAAACGAGCAGCATTGGATAGACTTTATTAAAATATTTTCTGATAACCTATTTTGGGATGAAAAAAAATCTTCAAAGAAAGTTTGTAACTGTTTGTAAATTGATTTTAGTAGAACCCGACAAAATAAACCAAAATTCCTCTTTTATTTCGTATTCAAACTTTCCAAAATCAATCAAATTCTATTCACTAAAATGTTTACATGCACTTGCTTCATGTAGCCTTTTCATCAAAATTTTGGTTTTTAATGTAAAATAAGAATAATAGATGAAAAAGCCTTTGTGAGACCTTGAAATTGAAAGTATTATCCTTTTTCTTGATTTGACGATTGTTAATCAATAAAAAATCAGCAAACAAATAATCGTGCTTTGGTACTGGCTGTTATCAAAGGGAGACAATTCAATTTCGATCTCAATGTGTTTAAATCCCAGGAGAGATAAATCTTGTTACACGAGGGGATAGCTCATCAACTATAGTCTATTTTCAAAACATCTAGATATTTATTTTTCTTACCCATGTTTTATTATTGATTCCTCACGTTGGGCTCACAAAGTAACCTTTAATAAAACCCCATTATATATATATTTCCTATGTAATCTTTGTAGTTTTGTGAAAATATAGTTTGTTTTGTGTGCGTTGAGACCATATAGTTGATAGTAAAAAATACGCATGGGAGTTAAAAACGGGAAGTGTGAAAAAATGGCCATCATTAAAGCAAACAAAACTGACTCGTAATTTTTGCATATAGGAAACAAATTAGGTAGTATAATATAATTTGTCACCAAATGATGGGTTGTTAATGGATGCAAGTCATTGCGACACTGATAAGGGGTGGACAGAATTATAGGAACTATTTAATGAGAGGACTAGAAATGAGAATTTGATGGATGAAAGCTTGAGGCAAAGTGGTTTTAATCGTGAGAAAAGTGTTGTTAAACAGATAATTCATGTTGATGAAAAAACAGGAGTGCAGAGGAACAGAATATGGAGTGAAGTAGGAGTTTGGGGAAGGAACTGGGAATCAATTCCCCCTGTCCACCAAATAAGTTAAAGCCATTTAAGAAATAAGGGAGTGGGGCCCGACATGTATGTAAAAGGATCAATTATGCAGGGGGTGCAGACCACAGATTGGTCTAATTTGACAACTGATCAATAAGACGATGGATGCCGAATGTAATAGCACTTTCTAAATTTTAAAAAGTGAAAACAATATATAATTTATTCAATAGTACATTTTTTATTATGTAGACCAAAAGTAGAGAAATATAGCATTGAATGACTTTAAGAATGCATCCGGCAGAGCACATTTTCCACTGGTCGGATAGAACATCAGTCCACAGACATCTCAATCATTCATATCATGTCAATAACCATACGCAGCTTTAGCTTAGGCAGCCTGTATAGCGCCACTGAGTGCTTTTAATCAACAATATTTTTTCAATCTACTTATATAAAACTATTAAGTCTTTCAACAAAGGTTATAAATGATAAGAAACGATGCAAATATTGAATTTTATAGCATAAATAATTATCTTTAACAATGAATTCAAAACAGTAATATCTATTCAATTTAACAAATATGTACGAAAAAGTGGCATGTTAATCGTTAAATATAGAAACACGCAATTTCTATTTTTAAACAAGGGAAATAACAATTACATGACAATCCTGTCTTCCAAATGTATTTAAAAACATTTTGCTTTTATAAACTGTTACTAATTAGAAAGAAAGAAAAAAAACCACACACACTGAAGATAACATGTGTTTTAGTTGCAACAACTTTATTGTTGATAAACAACTGCCAATCTGTACCAGAAACAAACAATGGTTTGGAACAAACTATACACTACGATCGACAACTCGACCTAGAATGTTACTCACATTTGTTGATAATGTAAACAAACATTGATTAAAAAAAAACGGTAATATGTAGCAATTAATAACAATCAGAATGCTGGAGTAAAGATCACCAGGAAATTGATCTGGTTTGCCGCCTGGAGATGCCGATAAGTGATATTTTACAAAATCATGATTTCGGGGGAAGTGATGAATTGTCCTTGCCAAAATTACAATTAATTCAGGTATCTTACATTACTAACATATATTGATACCACGATAATACATTGATAATACTGCCTTGTTAAAAATAGCTTATTGTCAAAGAATGCAGCAATGGTTCTATCGTCGACGGCCAAAGCAAAAATCGTGATGATAACGCATGCAATTCCGGAAATTGACCGTCTCCAAAAATATTAAATTCTAAATTTGAGTTATCGTCCTTTTCGCGCCAGACGACTATTGAAAAGGCTACTTCATGTAGATTTCTAACTTACACCGCTCAAATACTGTTTAAAACTAAACATATTTCCATGAAAATATCTGTATACTGAAGCAGTCAATTCTTTTTATATAGAATGCTGCCGATTCTAAATAACATATAAAAATGTTTTAGTCTCTGTTAAAAATGGATGCTAAATTTCAAAGTAACAATTGGAAAATCTTTGTTATGGACTTTAATGCATAAATTTCCTCGAGTCAATCAAGCATCAGATAACCGAAATAGTCCACAATTGTTTTGCAATGCATTATAAATAAATTGTAGCAAATTATTGATATATTTCAAAGGAAACCGTAATTATAGACCTAAGTGAAGACAGAAGTAAAATTGTTTTAGCATGAGCTGTATGTTAGAATAAACTTGCAGAGAACAAAAAACAAGTTCATGCGTTCTTTACATTCATGTTAGTTTATAGAAAATACTAACCATGGAATTTGTCCCTTTAAAACTTTATTAGCCGGATCAACATAATATAAATGTGGTCCCTCTGTTAATAATAGCATACGTCTTCTTGCAAATAAACCCTGGAAGAGAAATAAATAACACATGACAATCTTATTTGCTATGTACTGAACTGTCAAAAGTCAAAGCTAATCCAAAATCAAATGATTACGTTTAATAGCATACATATAGTATCGTTTACTCTGATTTTTATCTCATACATATAGCTGCTAGATAGAATGAAGACGCCTTTAGTGTGAATTATAAGTTATCATTTATTAATCTTGCCTTAAGCAAATGATTTTTAAATTAGTTTTTTTACATACAACACAATTTATTAATACTATCTTATATACCTTACCGGGTAAATTTAAAATGCAAAGAAATTGTGTTTTTATGCTGATTTTACACTCTGGCAATTGATTTACATTTTTCATTCAATAATTTTTCAAGCATTTGGAAAATACTTTCCATTAAGAGCAGTTTATTTTATTTGAAGTGTATTATTGTCTTCTATCTACAATACCTTTCTTTTATCCACTAGACCCTGTTTCAGAATAAGGTTGTCTTCTATCTACAATACCTTTCTTTTATCCACTAGACCCTGTTTCAGAATAAGGTTGTCTTCTATCTACAATACCTTTCTTTTATCCACTAGACCCTGTTTCAGAATAAGGTTGTCTTCTATCTACAATACCTTTCTTTTATCCACTAGACCCTGTTTCAGAATAAGGTTGTCTTCTATCTACAATACCTTTCTTTTATCCACTAGACCCTGTTTCAGAATAAGGTTGTCTTCTATCTACAATACCTTTCTTTTATCCACTAGACCCTGTTTCAGAATAAGGTTGTCTTCTATCTACAATACCTTTCTTTTATCCACTAGACCCTGTTTCAGAATAAGGTTGTTTTCTATCTACAATACCTTTCTTTTATCCACTAGACCCTGTTTCAGAATAAGGTTGTCTTCTATCTACAATACCTTTCTTTTATCCATTAGACCCTGTTTCAGAATAAGGTTGTCTTCTATCTACAATACCTTTCTTTTATCCACTAGACCCTGTTTCAGAATAAGGTTGTCTTCAACAAATTTGTGATATTCATTATTTTTCTTTTGATCCTCTAATCTTTTGTTTCTTTCATCTTCAGTTATACTCCTATTAAAAGTAAGTAAATCAATATGATTTTGAGAATCAAAACGAAACTTTAAAGTACAATAATACAAAAAAGCAAGTAAAGGATTCTTTTTAATTATGGTATCATAAAATCTTTACCTAGAGTCACAAAATTTTGATAAAAAGTGAATGCAAAATGCGAGTTCTGTGCTGCCTACAGGCCTTTTTCCAAAGTATTACGGAGTAAACCGTAACCTAAGATTGACTGATTGACATATTTCCATTATGCTATTAGATGACCTTAAGTAGAAACCTTGAATTTAAACATGCTTAATCCTGATAAAAACCATCTGCATCTTGTTAGGTGGAGTCTAGAACTCTAGCAATGCCTCAAGGTATAATAGGATGTTTCAAAAATATATATTACTCTTTTGTTGGACAAAAATGGGGACTTATAATAATGAAAACACAAAATTTTAAATTCTGTTATCACATTAAAAGTTGGAAAATTCACCAAATCATCTCATTATTTCTTAAATTCTGGCAATATCAAGAACTTTTTGGAAAACTCATGATAAATGGTTTAATTGGATTCAGCAAGTTTGTCTTTTTTATTGGATTCAGCAAGTTTGTATTCTTTATTGGATTTAACAAGTTATTCCATCAAAAATGTGTACTTACAAATTATCACTAACATTATTGGTTATAAGTTCTACAATTCTTTTATCATCAAAGCCAGGCTGAAATAAAGAATCAACTTTTTTAATCATGAGACAATACTGCGGCTGACAAAAATCAAATCATTTGCATCTAATACATTAATATATTATGTTCACAGGTGTGCATTTATTTGAGAGGATCTCAAACAATCCATAGGTCTATGAATTATTTTTTCTTTGTAAAATTTTGATAGCAAAGCTTAAATGTTCTATTACAATTATAATTTTATAGTATTTTTCAAATCACATAAAAACACTAATTTATTTCTCTATACATTATAAGTACATGATATACAAAAACTTTCTGATTCAATTTACATACATTTCAAATTTTAAAAAATTACATTCGAAAAAACTGCTTGCAGGGCTCGTACATCTTCTAAAACAATTAGGATAAGTGACTTCACTTTTTGACATAAATTATAAGGTGACAGATCAAAAGAGCATTGAACTTAATATAGATATACTAACCCGACTCCATAATTCATCTGGATTGTCTTTTGTTGCTGGTAAATATGGAAGTAGTTCTGGTGGTTTTTGTTCAGATAAATGTTCCCAATCTATTCCTTCAAAGAAGGGATGAGATTTAAGCTGTTCCATTCCACCCAATTCTTCACAACCAAGTCGTTGTGTAGGTTCTATAACCTACAAATTCCAAAACAAGCATTATTAATGTATTTTAGCAAGTGTTTATTTTTGGTTGCTTCTTATTGTTAAGTTGCCTTATTAATGATGTGTACTTCTCTGAAATATCCTTTAAAATTATATTTAAAAATATTTGGGCATCAATAGCTAGTTTGAGGGTGAAAATCTTTAATTTTCTAATCTAATGCAACTGATAGTTTATTAATTTTATGCATATATAAATACTGTGTAAGATGTTAAAGCCTTTGAACCAAGTTTTGTTTTATGAATGGATTAACAGTACATCAGGACTAACAACTGCAAGTTTTAACATTGGTGCATGTTCCTCAAATTCTTTCGGAGTGTCTGAACAATGGTAATTACAAAATTATAATGTATTCATCTTAACTATTCAACTACTTACCAGTAATTTTTCTACCAAATCTCTGGCTAGTGGATCAAAGCCATCTGGAAATTCATATTCTAATTTCTGGATTTTTTGGAATATTTGAAATTCATGACTGTAATGTATAAATAATAATACAAAAACAATCAATCAAAAGTACAATCTGGCTTCAAACATCACATAAATTTCTAACAGACTTACTTGAAATAAGAAAACTTTGCAAATAAAAATTTCTCTATGTAATATTTTCATTACTATATAACATTATAATATCTGTCATAGATATAAAATGATATAACCTAAAAGTTCATCTAACTCATTGAAATTACAAAAAAACTAAATGAATTGTAAAGAAAAAAACATTTTGTTTGATATGATGCTAGATGGATGTTCATGTCCAGCAGCAAATTAAATACACACTCAGAACGAGAACATGATCATGTAATATGAATATTAACCCAATTTGTTCTAGATCAACACACTGAGAAAAGATTTTTAGTGTGCTAGTTCACATGGTAACAGTGCACAGGAAGACATGTCATCATACCAAGAAACAATATTCTGACTACGGGCCGACAAGTATTTGCTCTTACTCCTTGATGAAGACAAACGATAAGATTATTAATATGACTTAAAATTGGTGTTAAACCTTGAAATAATCATTTAAATATACTGGTACATTTCAATTAAATGATAGTACTCACCCTCCTCTGAATGGTGGTAGTCCAGACAATAACTGATAAATAATACAACCTAAAGCCCACAAGTCTGAACTGAAAAAAAAAGACATATAAAAGAAATTAGATAACATATGTCAATAAATTGCTTCGCTGAGCGCAGCTGGATACAATCGCAGCTGGATAGAATCGCATCTGGATTTTATCGCAGAGGTCCAACCCTGAACAGTTGGGGCAAAAATGTACGCAATATTTGTGCTTGATACAGTTCTGAATTTGGATTGTAATTAATTATTTGACACATAATAGGTTTCTGACATAGAAGAACGTAAAGAACTTAAAATTGGTTATATAATTTGAATTTGTATATTTTTTGCTGTTGAGCAAAACACTATGCTGTTGCAAATTGACAAATTGACCCCCCCCCCCCCCCCCCCCCCCCGAAAAAAAGAGGTTTACTTCCCCTTTTTTGCAATACTCTATGATGTTGCAAATTGACCACCGCCCTAACCCACCTATACTATAAAAAAAATATGTTTACCACCCTTTTTTGCTTTTGAGCAAGCACTATGCTGTTGCCTATTGTCTGGTTACTAAATGCGTCTTGGGACGACAACAACAACGCAGACAAAATAGTCAACGACAACATGATAGCAATATATGACAGTCGTATTAAAATCAAAAATGCAATAAAAATAAGAAATGTAATTCCAATTGACTCTACATTGAATAATATATTCAAACTTGTTTCTCCACATACATATATTATATATATTATCAGAGTTTTAAAGTTTAAACTTTGCTAGTTATACTAACCTGCTACAGACTTGTTTACTGGTGAGAACTTCTGGAGACACATACTGGGCAGTGCCTACAAAAGAATTCTTTCTCCGTTGTGTATGGTGTTCTGAAAACAGAAAGAAGAAATCTTATTGCAGCAATTGCTTAGTCAACTGTTCAAACTTTTAAGGCTATTATTACGAAGAAAATAGCGACAGGATAGACTTAACAAAATTAAAAAGCCATTTTAAATTTAAAACCATAAATATTCTTCAAAATTCCTGTTGTCACAATTATCAATCGTGCATTTTGGCAAATTGTTCAATAATTGCAATAACAAATAAACACACATTTCTAAACATACAGAGCACACTGATCATCATTGAAATTTATGTTGAAAGACAATATCATGGTTTGATTACAGGTATCACATTATAATCTTGGCATTGTTAAATGATTCGTGACTATGATGTCAGGTCACAAGAACCCTGCCAGAACAAGAATGTTTCCAAAGTACACGGATGCCCCAATCGCACTATCCTTTTCCATGTTCCATGGACCATGAAATTGGGGTCAAAAGTCTAATTTGGCTTTAAAATTAGAAAGATCATATCATAAGCAAACAAGTGTACTAAGTTTCAAGTTGATTGGACTTCATCAAAAACTACCTTGACCAAAAACTTTAACCTGAACGGACGCACAGATAGACGAGCGGACGGACAAACGACTACTATCATAGGTGGGGCATAAAAACATGTACACATTACAATCAATCACACACCAAATATAGTTAACCTGTTGCTAATAGAATCTGAGAAACAATAACTAATTATGAACGAAACGATGACCATGAAAATGACATAAGGTCAAAGGATCCTAGCAGACAAACATGTACACATTAACATCCTTCCAAAGATCAAATTCAGTTAACCTATTGCTTACAGTATTTGAGAAATGGACCTAATGATAAGAAACGTTTTGTTGAACACTGATCCATGATATCAGGTTATGGTCTGGTGAACTCAGTCTGTAGAATATGTTTTAACCAAACATAAAACTGGATAAAATAACAGTGCATACACTGAAATGACTGCTTTAATAATCATGTTTTAATTTTATGTTGAAAGTCTTTAAAATTAAGATTTTACTAAAGATACTACTTAAACTCAAATGAAAATAATGCCAATGAAAGAAATAAATTCATTAATCAATTAAGCATAATACAAATGAAAAGTTTTTTTTTGCTGTGGATACTTTCTCTTGATCATAAAATATAAAATAAGTTTTGACAAGTTATCGATATCGAAACAAAATTCGTTTCAGAATCAATCTTATTGTGATTATGACAACAGAATAACAACATCAATACACTGATATGGGAGGGTTACATAGTTTGTTATACAACTTATTACCACCTGAGGCCTCCGTCAAAGAAAAGAATTCATCTAGTTTAAAAAAAATTACATTAAGTATTTGGCATACATTAGTATAACAGTAAAAACTTAACTATAAGGTTCAATACAACTGCATAAAATGTTATGAAGAAATTACAAGAGTGCACACGCTGAAATGTCTGGCCTTCTTTACTAATCATTGATATTGTATTGATAGTCCTAAATATAAAGCTTTATTACAACTGTCACATAAACTTAACATTGACCAATGAAACTGGCCAAAACTCAAAAACTAACTTTGACCACTAAACCATGACAATGAGGTCAAGGTCAGATGACACCTGCCAGCTAGACATGTACACCTTACAATCATTCCATACACCAAACATAGTAGACCTATTGCATACAGTTTAAGAAAAACAGACCAAAACACAAAAACTTAACTATACCCAATGAACCATAAAAATGAGGTCAAGGTCAGATAACACCTACCAGCTGTACTCTTACAGTCCTTCCATACACCTAATATACTAGACCTATTGCTTAAAGTATTTGAGACATGAAGAAATGTTTGTTCTGTTCTATAAAGATGTAAAAACATAAAGAATTATTTCACTGAGACTATGGTATGTATTATTATCATTGAGAGACCAATTTTTAATGATTTCATTGTCTACTCGCCAACTACATATTTTAACCTAAACCCACAAAAGATAGGCAATGTATAGTTGTGTATAAGCTTTTAGGTGTCATATCATATTATATATTTTTATCATTACAAATTTCTGATTTCATTTACTTAGATATTTAATTAAATATTAATCAATTAAATCAAAGTCAATCATATTATGTACTTTGTTTTAATACATTTTTAATGTACCTTAAAAATATAGTATCCTGTTTACTGATAAACTTCCTGTTTGCCGATTTTGGAGCTGTAACTTTTCCGAAAATGTCTAGGAGTATTATATGACCAATAAACTTTTTTCCTCTCGTTTCTTGGACCACAAAGGGGGTGCACACTATATACAAATGCACACTATACATACCAAGAAGGTATATTGTTTGAAAATTATATCGTTATTTTTCTGCTCATTTTGGGCCCAGTGATTGGCAAATAAAATATTTATTTGTATAAAAATTTAATTTTACACTTCAGACTGCTTCTATGTAAAAAATTGTTCATATCATTTATAAACTTTTAAAGAGATAGCACATTTTGTTTTTAAGTTGCTCTTCTAAGATGAACTAAAACATTAAAAGCTTAACTGCTGAAACAAACATGCAGCAATGTATATCATATATAACACATTTAAGTTAGAAAACACACCTTCCTCTGGTTTTATCTCTTCTTCTTTATTCAAGATCTTTGCACTGCCAAAATCTGTTATCAGTATGTGCATATCTGTGTTTAATAAAATATTTTCAGGCTTCAAATCTCTGAAATATAGAAAAAACTTTTAAAAAAGACCATTCTTATGTCAAACAGAAATATTGTATAAATATAAGTAGTGTAAAGGTTATCTTATTGGGGAAACTAAAGGCTGACTCTACCTGGGTTTTTGAAATCATATAAAAAGCAGATAAAATTTGTCTACAAAGTAACAACACTTGGCCAGCACCTCATAAGGAAAGGACTATTCATGCTATGTTTGATTTCATTCAATTCCTTGGTTCTTTTGTATGCATTTCCCATAGGGTCCTATGTTAAACTAAGCCCCCCCCCCCTCCCTGCTGGCAGCCATCTTGGATGATGGATCAGAGACAAAGTAACAACACTTGGTCAGCATCTCATAAGGAACATTCATGCTATGTTTGGTTTCATTCCATTCAGTGGTTCTCTAAAACATGTCATTTGTATGCAATTCCAATAGGGTCCTATGTTAAACTAAGTCCCCCCGCTGGCTGCCATCTTGGATGATGGATCAGCTACAAAGTAACAACATTTGGTCAGCACCTCATAAGAAACATTTATGCCATGTTTGGCTTCATTCCACTCAGTGGTTCTCTAAAAGAAGTCATTTGTATGAATTTCCCATAGGGTCCTATGTTAAACTAAGTCCCCCACTGACGGCCATTTTGGATGATGGATCGGCAACAAAGTAACAAAACTTGGTCAGCACCTCATAAGGAACATTCATGCCATGTTTGGTTTCATTCCATTTAGTGGTTCTCTAGAAGAAGTCATTTGTATGCATTTCCCATAGGGTCCTATGTTAAACTAAGTCCCCTGCCGGCGGCCATCTTGGATGATGGATCGGCTACAAAGTAACAACACTTGGTCAGCACCTCATAAGGAACATTCATGCCATGTTTGGTTTCATTCCATTAAGTGGTTCTCCAGAAGAAGTAATTTGTATGCATTTCCCATAGGGTCCTATTTTAAACTAAGTCCCCCACTGGCGGCCATCTTGGATGATGGATCGGCTACAAAGTAACAACACTTGGTCAGCACCTCATAAGGAACATTCATGCCATGTTTGGTTTCATTCCATTCAGTGGTTCTCTAGAAGAAGTCATTTGTATGCATTTCCCATAGGGTCCTATGTTAAACTAAGTCCCCCGCTGGTGGCCATCTTGGATGATGGATCGGCTACAAAGTAACAACACTTGGTCAGTACCTCATAAGGAACATTCATGCCATGTTTAATTTCATTCCATTCAGTGGTTCTCTAGTAGAAGTTCAAAATGTAAAAAGTTTACGACGACGACGACGGACGCCAAGTGATGAGAAAAGCTCACTTGGCCCTTCGGGCCAGGTGAGCTAAAAAGATAATGTGTATCTATGAAGACACACAATCACTTAGCGTACATGCAACATTTAAACATCAAAAGTAAAAGAGAACAGTGCTTTGGTGCTATTCTTCATCACAAAATAACAAATGATAAAAAACACTCATCTATGAACATTCAAGGCTTCCCTAGCGCCTGTTAACTTAGCTAATTACTTAAAACAAAAGGATGAATGTATTTTTTTGAATTCATTTTAAGGTATTCTAGCAAAAAAGTGATTTAGTTAATGCTTTATCAAAGGAATTGATCCCATTCAGGCTTTTTTTTACATTATCCTAACATGATGTAAAAAATTCTTTAAATATCTTTGACATGGTGTATTAATTCTACAAATATCATAAACTTTTACTAGAAGTCAGAAAGTTTTTTTCCCCATATAATAATCTTTCTTTAATAAAGCTCAATTTACAGATATTCAGCAACTATGCAAATCTTACCTATGAATAAAATTTAAACTGTGCATATATTCTAAAGCATGTACAATTTCCGCTGCATACCACTGAGAACAAGGTACATCAAAAGACGACAACTTATGTAGATAATCCAGAAGCTCCCCTCGTTCTGCATAGTTTAACACAAAATCTTCATTTCACTAAGGAATCAGAACTATACTATGTGAAATCTTTGAAATGCCACTATATTGAATTATAATCATAAAAGGTGACTACTTTGTCGAATTGATCAAAATTCTGAACTGTATTTCAGAAGTAGTTGTTTATTAGGATCTGTTAGTATGGTGCTTCAATTGCCATCATGGTAAGTTTTCATGTCAATATGAAGTCATTTGTTAATACATGTAGCAGTTAGTGGAGTGAGGTGGTGGTGGTTTGAAAGCAATCTTTAAAATGACCATAGCCCATAAAATTGCATTTTACTTTGAATATAATTTTATTTGAACTTCAAGATATGCTCTATCCAATACATTTACAAACACAGTGCCATCATTATCCTCCCCCTTCCAACCCCCAACCCCTATATTATTTTCCTGGAATATCCCTGACTGTGTTGGTATACATTATTTTTTTCAGACATGTATAATGAAGACTCGGTTGTCGTTATTATCTATTTCATTTTGCTTAGTTTAGTGATAAATATGTAAGAACTTTTCAAGACTGCTTGTTTACTATATAATTGTGTGTGAGATCTTGCCCATCACTTGACACCATATTGTGACCTCTAAGGGCCAGATAAAACCTGTCTAGTATTAACAAAATGTTCAATCCAAAAGATGTTCCGTTTAGATAATGCAGAGTGTTGCTGTGAATCCATTTCTACTTCTATTCATTACCATGATATAATGACTTTTATAATGAATTAAATAACCTTTAAAAGGATACATAATCTATCTGTATCTTGAAATGTGAAATATAATCTAATTATAAATGGATGATTCATCTTCATTAAAACTTCTTTTTCTCTCATCACATATTGTGATTTCTTTTCCCTCATTATATGTCTCTTTTCTAAAACTTTAACTGAAAAGAAAAGAAAAATGCCTAAAACAAATTTAGTCTTAGATGCATGATTTTTTTATTAGTTGTTAGTGGCTTTGAACTAGCTGTCAGTTAATTGCAAGTACTCTCAGAACTGTTCCTCGTGTCTTTTTGTTGTTGGGATGTACAAGTACCCAGCCACATTCACTTGTATCTTTGTCCATCTGATGAGTTCATCCTTTTTCAACTGATTTTCGTAGTTTGTTCTTATGTTGTACTGTTATACCACTGTCCCAGGTTAGGGGATGGGTTGGGATCCCGCTAACATGTTTAACCCTGCCACAATATGTATGTGCCTGTCCCGAGTCAGGAGCCTGTAATTTGGTGGTTGTTGCTTGCTTATGTGTTACATATTTGTTTTTCATTCATTTTTTTATATAAATAAGATTGTTAGTTTTCTCATTTGAATTGTTTTGCATTGTCATTTAGTGGTTTTTTAAAGCTGACTATGTGGTATGGCTTTGCTCATTGTTGAAGGCTGTACGGTGCCCTATAGTTATTAATTTCATTTTGGTCTCTCGTGGACAGTTGTCTCATTGGCAATCATAGTTATCATACCACATATTCTTTTTCATATTTGAACATTGAGAACAGCTTGTCAAACAATAAAACAATTTTGTAACAGTAAAATTTTCATTTCAAAAGAATTTCTAATTAAAGAACCTTAGTGAGAGCACTCACATACCCAACATCCTCCTATTGTCACTTAAAAAATAAAATAACTCTCAGAAAAATAATTGTATAAGAAAAAAAATTTGAATCACAATTTTCTGTCGATATGCACATCTACATAGTATGTCCTTATTATCTACAAAGTTTCATGAAATTCTATTGTGTGGTTTCAGAGGAGTTACGATGACAAACTGTTGCAGAGGTATATTGAAGCAAATAAGTTCAAAGGCGCGTAACTCCTAGAAAAAAAATGAATCAAAATTTCCTGTCGATATGCATATCTACATAGTTTGCCCTTATCATCTAAAAAGGTTTCATGAAATTCTGTTGTATGGTTTGAGAGGAGTTGCGATGACAAGAAACAGGACAAACGGGTCATGAATATTATACCCTCTGCAACTTCGTTTCATGGGGTATAAAAACATGATTTACAAAAAGTTATTACAGAGATATGTTTCGCCTTTTTGTTGTTTCGATAGTAAAATGCACATGTTTAAATCAAAATAGCAATACTTTATCATTAAAGTTATGCAAAAAATGTGAAGTCAGTGAATTTCAGAACCATGACTGTAACATCTAAAAACTCTGTAAAGTTTTAGGACATATTTGTTTTCTCTATTATTCAAATAAAAGAATTTTAAATAATATATTCTAATGTGAAACTTACTTGCAAATTCAGTTCCAGTTTCTACTTCCTTTGCTAAATATACCTAAAAGTAACATCATGAACATTGCAATGTTATGTATTTTTTACAAAACAATTTTAAACACATCATTAATTTATAAACTTAAAACTTAAATCTTTAATGTAGAGAGTCTTATAACAACAACACTTTAGGGACTGCTGCAGAAAATTTATTGATCGACATGTTTCGGTGCCTAGGGCACCGTCATCAGGATAAAAACAATACATAAAATCATGTTGAAGTAAAAAATCGAGTTGTTAAAATTTAAACGTCACAATGTTACAATGGTAAGTAACGTTATTAATAGCAACGTACTGAAAGTGAAAGTGAAAGTTCATTGGAAGTATGTAAATAAATTATAAAAAGAAATTAAAAATAAAATGTTTTTGTTGTGAAAATGTTTGTTAAAATTATTCTGCCAACATGTGTTTGTCCTCTTGCATCGTGGAAAGAATAATACATTAAGTTGTCAGGCTGTGTATATACTGCATAGGTTGTGGTCTGAATGTTCTGTTAACTTTCTTCCCCAAAATAGACGACATTTTATCAGCAATTCCGTACCATTTCGACTGGCTTCCCTTGGCCAGAGGTACTGCTTCCAATCGCGTCAGGAATGCTGTAAAATGTTTCGGTCGCCGAAAGTAAAGGACAAAGTATAAATATCACTAGTCTATGTTGAATTTTAACTATGTGTTCGTTCATCAAACTATCGGGAATGGCCAGTAATCTGTAAAAGTTGTTGTATCTCGAGGGTTGTATGTTTGATTAACATATTTTCTGGAGCATCAGATTGAATTTGAGGAATACGAAATCGGGTGCATTTAATTTCAAATGAATTCTGTTAGAGAGAAATAATTTCCTATCACTGTTCTTTTCCTCCTTAAGGCTCGTTTTGGGTTAAGATGGTCCGTTATTATCGATTTCTTTTCTTGTGGTTGATGGCAGCATTCTCGGAAGGTTCCTGTGGGTGCCTCAATAAAATATAACTTTGTTTACTCTGTGCGAATGGCTAGTATGATTAGCGCTGGTTGCAACGGCGGTTCCTTAAAAGGAATGCAGGGGTTCACGATAAAAAAATAAAATCAATTACAAACGAAAGTGAACCAACGCCTGGTGAGTCTGTAGTACGGTAGAGTCCATAAAGTGGATACCCGAGGGTATGCAGGGTCGTTATGATAAAAACATAAAATGTAGAGAGTCTTATAACAACAACACTTTAGGGACTGCTGCAGAGGACAAACACATGTTGGCAGAATAATTTTAACAAACATTTTCACAACAAAAACATTTTATTTTTAATTTTTTTTATAATTTATTTACATACTTCAAATGAACTTTCACTTTCACTTTCAGTACGTTGCTATTAATAACGTTACTTACCATTGTAACATTGTGACGTTTAAATTTTAACAACCCAATTTTTTACTTCAACATGATTTTATGTATTGTTTTTATCCTGATGATGGTGCCCTAGGCACCGAAACATGTCGATCAATAAATTTTCTGCAGCAGTTCCTAAAGTGTTGTTGTTATAAGACTCTCTACATTTTATGTTTTTATCATAACGACCCTGCATACCCTCGGGTATCCACTTTATGGACTCTACCGTACTACAGACTCACCAGGCGTTGGTTCACTTTCGTTTGTAATTAAATCTTTAATATTGTCAAAATTGTCATTTGATATATTACAATATTGCCAATGTAATAAAAAGAATAACTTATCAAAGAATTCAAATATGGAAAAATATTTAACTTGTGACCGAACAACACTGATAATTAACTCATGTGCTGCACACATTTGTGAATTAATTTAATGTGTCGGTCGGTCACTCGTTGAATATTTTTCTCTATTTGAATTCTTCGATTAG
Organism: Mytilus edulis; assembly: GCA_019925275.1. NCBI lineage: Eukaryota > Metazoa > Mollusca > Bivalvia > Mytilida > Mytilidae > Mytilus > Mytilus edulis. The sequence goes on from CM034356.1 coordinate 67,899,045, forward strand.
TTATTCTATAAGTAATCAAGATACACAAAATTGCAAGTTTTCTTCAATCCACGAAAATTGATACTCGACAAAATAAATGATTCCACTGTATTCAAATAATGTAAACACTGTCTAGCCCCCCCCCCAAAACAACATTTTAAATGACAGGCTTTGACTGAAAATATATATTTGTTTAAGTTAATGCTTTGTTATAAATACAAGTGGGTATAATTCTTCCTTTTTAAAATTACTTGTAACTAAAAGAATGTACATGTTCTTGTAGTTCAAGAATGCATATATACAATGTATATGCAACTTTGCTTTCAAGATTTAATACTTACTGTAGAATATGAACCTTCTCCAATGACCTTTCCAAACATAAAGTCATTTGGTGTCTTTTTCACTGGCTTTTTATTGCCATCACCTCCCTCTTGAATTTGAGACATTTTTTCCGATCAATATATACCTATAATGTGAAATAGCATGTTAATTTTGATCTTAGGACAAGTAAAATTAATGATCAATAACTTTATAAACTTGTTTTCTACAAATCTATATACAATGTACTAAAATTATATCAAAACTTTTTGATGTTTTGTTTCAGATTATATGCAACTCTATGGGCCATTTAGCCAATAAACAATTCATAACCAACACATAACTTATTAAAGCAAATTCTAATTAATTTTCACCATTATAAAATAAGTTAGCCAGCACTAAATAGACACTGAATAGTACACCAGGACTGAAATCACCATACAGCCTTCATTAATAAGTAAAACCCATACCATGAAGTCTGCTATAAACGGCCCAACGTGAAAATGGAAAACAATTCTAACAAGAAAACTAACTTAACCAGATGCACCACAGGGCGCACCTTTATACGACCACAGAGTTTGAACCCTGAACATTGGGGCAAGTATGGACACAACATTCAAGCTTGATACAGCTCTGAATTTGGATTGTGATTAAATAGTTGACACAACACAGGTTTCTGACACATAATGAATGTGGTCTAAGAACTTAAACTTAAAACTTTAAATTTTAAATTGGACATTACCTATTATGGTCAAATATCCAAAATCTAAATACATGGTTAGATTCAACATGTCAAAGAACCCCAAGAATTCAATTTTTGATGAAATCAAATAAAGTTCAATTTTGGACCCTTTAGACCTCAATGTGGACCAACTTATAACCTGGCCCAAACATCAAAATTTAAATACATGGTTAGATTAAGCATATATCAAAGAACCCCATACATACCATTTTTATTAAAATTAAACAAAGTTTAATTTTGGACCATGATTTGGACCAACTTGAAAACTCGGCCCATAATAAAAATAATTATAAGTACATGTTTAGATTCAGCATATCAAAGAACCCCAAGGATTCAATTTTTGTTGAAATCAAACAAAGTTTAATTTTGGGCCACGATTTGGACCAACTTGAAAACTGGGCTCATAATAAATAATATAAGTACATGTTTAGATTCAGCATATCAAAGAACCCCAAGAATTCAATTTTTGTTAAAATCAAACTTAGTTTGATTTTGAAACCCTTTGGACCTTAATGTAGACCAATTTGAAAATAGGACCAAAAATTAAGAATCTACATACACAGTTAGATTCGGCATATGAAAGAACCCCAATAATTCAATTTTTGATGAATTCAAACAAAGTTTAATTTTGGACCCTTTGAGCCCCTTATTCCTAAACTGTTGGGACCAAAACTCCCAAAATCAAACCCAACCTTCCTTTTGTGTTCATAAACCTTGTGTTTAAATTTCATTGATTTCTATTCACTTATACTAAAGTTATTGTGCGAAAACAAAGAATAATGGTTTTTTGGGCCCTTTTTTGGCCCCTAATTCCTAAACTGTTGGGACCAAAACTCCCAAAATCAATCCAAACCTTCCTTTAGTGGTCATAAACCTTGTGTCAAAATTTCATAGATTTCTATTTACTTATAAACTAAAGTTATAGTGCGAAATCCAAGAAAATGCTTATTTGGGCCCTTTTTGGCCCATAATTCCCAAACGGTTTGGACCAAAACTCCCAAATTCAATCCCAAACCTTTCTTTTATGGTCATAAACCTTCTGTTTAAATTTTATAGATTTCTATTCACTTATACTAAAGTTAGAGTGTGAAAACCAAGTCTTCGGACGCCACCGCCGACTATTGCAATTGTTCTTCTATTGTAAATTCCGCCAATTACGGAGCACTCAAAAGTCCGATTTTTATATCATTTTTCTTAAATTGAAATCTGTTTTGACTAACTTTAATATTGATATTATTAGATAAGCTCAACATGAACTATACGGAGATGCTTGTTGAATTGATTATAAACTTTCACAGTTGAATAACAAACTTATTTGTTGAATTAAGCTATTTCTGAAGATCGAAATAAAGACATTTGTCTCATTGACACTCTTATTTAAATTCACAACCAAACCTACTCAATTTTCAATGTAAAGATTACCCCACTCTCCCTATCTCCTTTCAGTAATGATGGAAATAAGACCCCTGAAATTGTAATTGAGACAGCCAAAACTTTATACAACCACAAATACAAGCAAATGAAGCAACTCAAGAAAATCCTAACCCTCCACACGAACAAGAAATCCTAGTGGGAAACACAAAGTTGGTATAAATAATAATTGGTTGAAACAGTATTCCTGGTTACATTTTGACAAAGACTTTAGTTAGGATGGAACATTAGTTGATGTCATGCTTTGCAAAGTTTGTAACAAGCATCAATCACATGGAAGTAATGGTAGTCAGACATGGTCTACTGTAGGTTATAAACTGTTGAGCAAAGATAAGATACAAATCCATCAAGATCGTGAACATCATAAATGTGCAATAACTTTAGATATGGCACACACCGTTGATGACATGGCTTCTAATATGTCTCCTGGTGCACAAAAAGCAGTGAAGGATGCTCTGTAAGTTTTATTTTTTATTCTGCACCACTTGACATATTTGGATCAACAGTTGACAAAACACAGACATTAACAAAAATATTAACTGTAAAATTAAACTGTGATGAAGTTAAATTTGAAAAAATTCTTGATCAATGTGTGACAACCTTCTTCAAAAAGAAAAACAGAAAACTTGTCAATGTTTTTTTATATTTCTTTGCATTTGAACTCTTCTTTGAAAAAATCTGTAGTTCTGGAAGAGAAATGAATATAGTAATGACTATTAGTGCTCTCAGTTTGATTTTAACTTATAAATTCTAAATAAATGATTTTTAAACTAGTATATAATAGTATAGACTATTGAACTTAGCTACATGCTTGCTAAAAATATGTCATAATGTGGTTACAGTGTTTTCCTTTTTTCACTAAGGTAAGGTGGGTGTTTTAAAAAAATAACTTGCAACCGGGTGGTTTTTTTTTAAATGTCCAACCTTTTTTAATTTACTGTGGGTGCACGTGGGGGTCACAGAAATAAAGATTAGTATAATATTCACATTTTATGGAGTTGAACAAACATAAATAGAAGTAGTCATATTAATTGTCAAATATTCTTTGATTTTATTTTTTCAAAAATTTATCTCTTTTATCTCTTCTTTCATTTACAATTTTATGCATCAGCATGGATTTAAGGCCTTTCGATCTAGGTTTCTGTTCTGTTTCTTGCTTTTGTGCCGTATTTTTGGCACACAGAACAGTAGTATCCTTCCTCTGTGACTATAAGTCATTTGAAGTCTTGCTCATATTTGTCTTCACTTGCGTGTCTTTTCCGTTGTTTGGTTGATTTTTTTTCAATTTCCACAACTTCAACATTACTATCAATTTTATTTAACTTATTTGGTATAGTATTTTCTTTATCATCATCGTCATCTTCCTTTCTTTCCCCCCGATTGATTATAAAAGATATAATGAAAACATTGAAATTTGACGATTGGACGCCATCTTTGTCAATGAAAACAAGGCGGGATTAGTATTCAAATTTTACCGGTACGGAACCGAAAAAAATTCGGATTTTGAAAAAAAAGCCGACCACCTCCTAAAATCGAAAGGTGGTCGGCTTTTAAAAGAAGGTGGTCGGCACACCCGGCTTAAATGCCGAATGGAAAACACTGGGTTATATTAAGTATTTGATTTTTTTCAGTGAGAACGTGCTTAAGTGCCCTTTTTTAAAAACCTGCCACTCATTTTCAAATTCTAGCTGGAACACTAGTGTCATAGGACTAAATAAATCGATATGGAGCACACAATAAACAACTAACATAAACATTAGCCACAAAGCAGATATAAGAGTACACTAAGTTACAAAAGTAGTTCAAAGCCAAAAGCAGCATGTAAAGAAATCAGGTTATCCCCACTAATACATCAGAGTGGAAAGATGTAACATCAGGAATTCCACAAGGCTCAGTATTAGGTCCCCTGTTATTTGTTCTATACATAAATGATTTGCCAGATTGCGTGACATCAGATGCCTACTTATTCGCGGATGACACAAAAATCTTTAGAATTATTGAAAGCAAAACAGATCAAACTATATTGCAAGATGATCTAAAAAATCTCGAGAAATGGAGTGATACATGGCTGTTGAAGTTCCATCCAGAAAAATGCAAACACATAAATATAAGTAGAGGGGTAAGAGAAGAAAAGACAAGTTACAAACTATTAGGTCATGATATAAGTAAATGTCAAGAAGAGAAAGATATTGGAGTAGTAATTGATGAAGATCTAACCTTTGAAAGACACATATGCGAAAAAGTGAACAAAGCTAATTCAACTTTTGCCGCAATTAGAAGGACAATTAAAAACTTAAACGAAAAAATCTTCATACCTCTATACAAAACATTAGTGCGAACACACTTAGACTATGCTAGCTCTGTATGGTCACCTTTTAAAAAGAAATCCATCGACAAAATCGAAAATGTACAAAAAAGGGCAACACGACAGATACCAGGATTCAATAAACTGAGCTACCCGGAAAGACTGAAAAAACTTAAGCTGCCAACATTGTCATATAGAAGGGTCTGAGGGGACATGATTGAGACATATAAGATACTAAATGGTAATTACGATCCAGAAACGAGTTCATTCCTTAAATTAATTTCAAGCACTGAAAATAGACATACATTGTAGCACAAGAGTAAACAGTAATAAAATCATTCACCAACGATTCAAAACAAGTCTGAGGAAAAACAGTTTTTTCTGTAAGAATAGCCAAATTATGGAACAAGTTACCAGATAAAGTAACTAAAGCGCCATCTATAAACTCATTCAAAAATAGACTAGATAGATACTGGGAGTACGAAGAAATCTATTGTTCTGATTATCGAGCTGAATTAACCGGAAGCAGCATCAGAAATAATGGAGACAATATTCAATTATATGAGTCTGGTGAAGAGGAACCGTGAGGATCCTGTACCGGAAAACATCATTAAGTAAGTAATACACCTTATTCTATTGGTTCCCTTTGACTGGGCATCACAAAAGTTCCCGTAAAATTGTGACGTTATAATAGAAACTATCTGACATGACAATGGAAAAGTGATTGTTGTTTGACATCAAAAGTTAGAGGAAGACAGATTTTTTGGTCAAGTAGGACAAATTTCTAAATAACGATAAAGTGTATCAGACACTAAAGTATCAAACTGTACACATCCAACAGATTTAGTGAAAGTTATCCATGTGCTATACAAATTTGTCAGTCCAAACTTCAAATTTACAATGAAAATCTTTGCATATTTATCTTTTTAATGGAAAGGGAAATGAAACAAAAAGTCACACCCTTTGAAAGAGTACTGTCATCAAAATTATTCATTATACAGATATTGGGAATGGACATTTGTTTGGGTGTATGCAAAATTCACTGTTAAAACAACGTAAAATCACCCAAGATGATTGTGGTATGGATCATTCAATTACCAGTTAGAAACACATATCTGTTATCGCAAAGTAAGTCTAAATACAAAGTTAATTCACTTTCTTTAAAATTTCAACCCGGCATCTTCTTATTTTTGTCAAATCCGGAAGTTGAAAGGTAACCAAACGCAAGCGCATTTGCGCAAGATCTGATGAACATCCTTATTGCATCGGTTTTTCAATGTTTTGGTGAAATACATAATTCAAACAATAGTATGCATAAAGTAACTTATAATTCAACTTTTATTTAGCATTTATATATCAGATATTCACAAAACAAATTTGTATCTATTTATAGCATTTACAACATCCGGGACTTTCGTGAATGGCGGATGACAGAACCTATTTCCGGAATCAAATGTGAGGTTGTTTTTCAAACGAGAAACAAGATCTACAAAAGACAATAACTTGTCAATTGCCTGATCTGATTGCCAATAAATCTAAAGTACTAGGTAATGTTACAGATGCCATAAGTATTTACCATGTAAATAATTTACAGCAAATTTTGTCACTGTTTTTGCAACTGTCTGAACTCAGAAACATAACTTTATCTCTTGTGTCTATATTCCTAAAGCCATTTCATTTGATAGTACGAATTTGGTAGGTTCTGTGAAGGTAGTTACCTGTTTCTTCTTTTAAAACCAAACCTATCCTGGTAGGCTGATACTAGTTGATAGTGAAATTATCCAACTTGTAGCCTCCATCAGAACACAAGTTGTTTACAATGAGCCTTGAAAACAGATGCACCTGAATCTGGGTACCTTCAGCAAAATCTAGTTTACTCACATTCAGGTTTACTCCCTTCACTTTTGCATCCAAATTATACATGACCCCTTTTTAAAGGTTTTGTGTTGTATCATAAATTTCTTATGCACCCGCCCAGGAACATACATTGTATATTGACGAATCCGGGTCCGTTCGCCCTGATTTCGGTTCGCCCTAGTTACTGTTCGCCCTAGTTCCGTTTCGCCCTGAGACCGTTCGCCCTGATTTTTATTTTTTATTATAGTGTTGTTTTGTGTGTATTTAATTGAATATGTTGAAGTCAGTCTACAATTTCGCCGAATATTTACGAACTATTTAGAACTAAGTTAGTATCTGTATGTAATTACGTTACTAGGAAATCACTATCACACATCCTTTTACTTTACATTTCCACACATGATTTGATCAATAAAAATGATACATTAGCACTAAAGTTATACATAAGAAAGTGTTCAAAGTTCAAAGTGTTAATTGATCTAAAATTCTTTACTGCAGCGGCTGAGCGTTGTCTAGTGGGTTGTCGGACGGCTTGTACAGTTTGGCAATAACTTTGTAAAAATTTTATTTGAGAAAAATGTTATTTTCATTATTAATCCATCAAAGACAATTCATATAACAATCAGTGATATCAAAGATTTCAAATTATCAGCAATCAAAATTCAATCAACAGTAATTAAAAGTAATTATAAAATAAAGTGTAACATTAATGCAGCCAAGAATTTTATTTCATTAATATTCTGTATTTAACTTTTAATAAATATACATAAATTTTAATATATATAAATATATATTTCTTACATTAATGTAACGTATCCATTGTACATATCATAAATGAAAATAGGGCGAACGAACCCAGGGCGAACGGATTACCAGGGCGAACAAACTCAGTGCGAACGAACCTAGGGCGAACATGTAATCAGGGCGAACGATCCCGATACCTATATTGACAGGACTTGACGCTACCAAATTATAGCTGATTTTATCATCAGAACATATTCAATAAAGATGCAATACAGAAACTGACATGTGTTAGAAAAGTACTCGCTATTACCCTAATAGTTTCTGATGATATCAATAAAATGTCATTCAAATATATACATGTACTACACACTGTAGTTTTAAAGTGATGCCAGAGTATCAGACTTGTTATCTGTCACTTCAAATTTGTTATAATCGAATTCATTTCTGCACAGAATGCAGACAGGATAATTAAAAAATGGTGCTGATTGCATTCCCAAATTCTCACATTTTAAAACATTTCACATCAAATAAATCACACTTATTTATTTACTATTAATTTGCAATATGCAGGGTTTTCCATTCATTTTGGCCTAACAGGCCAAAATGAATAAGTAGGCGGTCAATGGAAAGACATTCATTGAAATCTAGATTCAAAATCCTGGCATCTGGTGAATTTTAAGACAATATTTCATGCTTGTCAAATTGACATACTACCAGCAGAACTTTTTTTCTAAATAAATTTGTCTGCACAATTTTAAGAGTTTGAATACTGCTATAATTTAAACGTTGACAAAATTGAGTACATACTGTTCAAATTCTGTATTGGATACAGCAATTTTATTTATTAGAAATTTTAATTATAGATAGGATGCACACTTTATTCTATATAATCATGTCTTGCTTTTGTTTTGAAATAATTTTGTAATATATTTAAGTTGTAATAGAAATACAAATAAAAGAATGAAAATCTTCTTGTTTTTAGAACTCATAGACTTTAGACAACACAACATGATGTGTAAAAAATAATGATTTGTAAATATTCCTTTATCGTAGGAAATTTTCCGTATTTTCTTGAAGTATTCAGGCCTGTTGGGTCATATCAAATCAGGAGATAAACAATGTATTCCATGTCTCCCAATATAGAGACATCTCTAGATCTGGAGGCTGTCTCCCGATCGGGGAATATTGACTAGCTGTCAAATCTTCGATCCAGCGTATTCATTTGAACCAAATTGACAATTATGTCATCGATTCATTCGCGACTATTTATAAAACACAACAGAACAAATTGAAAAATAATGCATGCAAACGTTATAAATTGTTTTATCATAAAAATCCAAACCTTTGTGTCGCTTAGCGGGGAAAAAATCTGTGATGGAACGTTTCATCGTCAACAGTTCAACAAATGAAAGTTATTAATGACCTTGACATTGCATGACTTGCATATATACTCGATATCTATCGGGATTTTTCTAATAAGTCTCTTTCGATGGATAACGACCATGTGTTCCGATAGAAATACAAACCGGAACTCTCAAACATAAATAAAACCTCTAGATAATAATAAAGTTACGACGTATAGAATAGTTGTATAAGTAAAATATGCACCTATTTTTTTTTGACTGATGACGATTGAACTGGCCAAATAACTGTTTGAAACGGTCAATTTGGCCAGCGGCCGGTTCTTATGGAAAACACTGAATATACCAAAATTGTATTAGTCCTTTGCCAAATTTTGTTTGTTAGGACCTTGGACCACATTTTTGGAGAACTTTGGTCTTGTGACATTGAAACTTTTTGTAGTTTACATTCATATTTATATTAAAGTTTATGATAAATATAAAAAAGAAGATTTGATATGATTGTCAATCAGACAACTCTCCACAAGAGACCAAATGACACAGAAATTAACAACTATATGTCACCATATTCGGTCAGTCTAAGATGGTTCTCTGATTTAAAGTATGGAGTTGTATTGGCATTTGCAAGTCTAATTTCCAGCATGTACAGTGTGCACCAAATCTTTTCTGACTACTGGTTGGAAGACCTAGTTTTAAACATTTTTCTGAGTGTTTAGATAATGTTTTGTAAAAAATTACTATTCAGAATATTTTTTTACTTGTCCAGGCATCTGACTAGTGGCTAAATGTACATACTAAATTTCAATTAAAATTGTGGGGTCTTTCTTGGCCCTCATACATGTTTCATTTGGATATTTTACATGTTAAAGTTTGCATTTATGTCTGCAGTTAAAAGAAAACTTCTGATGGATAGTTCATGATATTTGTCAAACAGTTATTTTAGTATTTTAGACATGGTTCATTGATTTTGAATATTAGCAATATTAAGTTTTTGTGGTTTGATTTATTTTTCAGATCCTACTACAATAGGCCCACTATATTTAGTGTATTGAATTATTGCATGTATATGTTGTCTGGCAGGGTTATTTAATATGACTTTGACTTAATTTTTATGGTTCATTAGTCATTGTTCAGTTTTCATTATTAGGTCTGTTTCTCTGTTCTGCCTTTTTATTTTTCACTCTATTAGGTCCTGCCATTTTTGATAAGTTAACCCTGATGTTTTTTTAACATAAACATGATAAATCTGTTTCTCAGATACTATAAGCAATAAGCTAACAATATTTGCTGTATGGTATGATTGTCCAAAGCCAGAACCTGCCATCCAGGGGTTTTTGGTGGTCACAGTTTGCCATATGTATCTTTTTTATATTGTATAAATGTAGACATTTGTTTTCTCTTTTTATTAGCTCACCTGGCCCGAAGGGCCAAGTGAGTTTTTTCTCATCACTTGGCGTCCATCGTCCGTCGTCATTAACTTTTACAAAAATCTTCTCCTCTGAAACTGCTGGGCCAAATTTAACCAAACATGGCCAAAATCATTATTAGGGTATTTAGTTTAAAAATTGTGTCTGGTGACCTGCCCAACCAACCAAGATGGCCGCCATGGCTAAAACATAGGAGTAAAATGCAGTTTTTGGCTTATCACTCAAAAACCGAAGCATTTAGAGCAAATCTGACATGTAGAAAAATTGTTTATTAGGTCAAGATCTATCTGCCCTGAAATTTTGAGATGAATCGGACAACTCGTTGATAGGTTGCTGCCCCTGAATTGGTAATTTTAAGGAAATTTTGCTGTTTTTGGTTATTATCTTGAATATTATTATAGATAGAGATAAACTGTAAACAGCAAAAATGTTCAGCTAAGTAAGATCTACAAATAAGTCAACATGACCAAAATGGTCTGTTGACCCCTTTAGGAGTTATTGCCCTTTATAGTAAATTTTTAACCATTTTTCGTAAATCTTAGTTATCTTTTACAAAAATCTTCTCCTCTGAAACTACTTGACCAAATTAAACCAAACTTGGCCACAATCATCATTGTGGTATCTAGTTTAAAAATTGTGTCCGGTGACCCCGCCAACCAACCAAGATGGCCGCCATGGCTAAAAATAGAACATAGGGGTAAAATGCAGTTTTTGGCTTATCACTCAAAAACCAAAGCATTCAGAGCAAATCTGACATGTGGTAAAATTGTTTAACAGGTCAAGATCTATCTGCAACAACAAAAGAAAGAGAGTTTTTAACAACCTCAGCTGGCTACTATACAACCCTTGCACAATCAACTGAATTTTGCAGAAATCATTAATAGGATAGATTACCCTTATATGATAATTTTTTATTAGCTTTTTGTTTTTTTTGGCAAGGGGGGGGGGGGGGGGGGGGGTGGTGTTGCGCAACAACAAAACTACTTCACAACATTCTCATTACTTTGCATTTCTTGTTAGATAAATTTTACAAAAATTCTCCCCTGAAACAACTGTCGAATTTAAACAAACTTGGTTTAAATCACCACTAGGATATCCAGGGACCACTGTGTATGATGACCCTGCCTGCCCACATGGCTGAAATAAAACATAGGTTTCAAATGCACTTTTAAGTATTATATCTCTGAAACTAAACGACAGTACAACAGTTGCTTTTATCATGCAACAATTGTAAATTAAAATATCAGGTGAGCGACACAGGGTCCTTGGACCCTCTAGTTTTATTCACATTTAGTCACCAGGAGAATATAAAGTGGGTTTGATGATTTCCTAAATTGGATATCTGCTAATTTAAAATAAGATTTCTAAATCTGATTTGATTTTTTTTCAGTTGTTTTTGTCACAATATATAAAAAGGACTAGAAAGAACTTAGCATGACTGGACACAGTTCCCTCATAAAGGTAAGAAAATTAATGTTTGCTCCACTTTACTATTAATTTAACTATGAATTTATTATTTAGTAATGATTGCAATGTTTTTATTAATGCCAAAAATGCAACAGTATCAGGTTTGAAATTATAAAAACTTGCATTCATAATTACATCTCAGTTTGTCAACTATTTTGTTACCCTACCCACTAATTGGTCCAGCTTCTTCGAATTAATGAGGAATGTAGCTGACCATCAGATTGTCCTTTTTCTGTATTTTATGCAGAGAGGTGAGACATATATCTGTGTCAATAGTTTATTTAAAATTGATATTTAGTATTTTTAATGAAAATGATGAAATCGATGTATATTTTAGTACATTTAACCATTGATCAATGTACAATAAAAAATATTAGAAACTGTTTATTTGCGTGTGAATGAGATAAAATTTTGAACTATTAGGTGTAACGAAAAGATGATAATCAAGAAATGCAGGTAAAAAATTGTTGATGCTGATATGCTTATTAAGTTTCATTTGTTGTATTTATTATTCCATAATAAAATTTAAGCCCCACTTTCCTGACCCATTTTCTCTGCATTTTTGTCGAGCCTGCAACTTTTGTTTTTTTTATATTTGATATGTGCGTACCTTGCAAGGTCCTTATGCCCGTCAGACAGTTTTCACTTGACCTCGACCTCATTTCATGGATCAGTGAACAAGGTTAAGTTTTGGTGGTTGTCTATATCTAAGATACTATAAGCAATAGGGCTAGTATATTCGGTGTATGGAAGGACTGTAAGGTGTACATGTCCAACTGAAGGCGTCATCTGACCTTGACCTCATCTTCATGGTTCAGTGGTTATAGTTAAGTTTTTGTGTTTTGGTCTGTTTTTCTCATACTTTATGCAATAGGTCTACTATATTTGTTGTATGGAATGATTGTAAGGTGTACATGTCTAGTGGGCAGATGTCATCTGACCTTGACCTCATTTTCATAGTTCAGTGGTCAAAGTTAAGTTTTTGAGTTTTGGTCTATTTATCTTACACTATATGCCATAGGTCAACTATATTTGGTGTATGGAAATATTTTATGATCTATATGTCAGTCAAACAGGTTTTATTTGACCGTGACCTCATTTTCATGGTTCATTGCACAGTGTTTTTGTGTTTTGGTCGATTTTTCTTAAACTATAAGTAATAGGTCAACTATATTTGTTGTATGGAAGCATTGTTAGCTGTACATGTCTGCCTGGCATGGTTCATCTGACCTTGACCTCATTTTCATGGTTCATTGGTCTTTGTTTAGTTATCTTGGTTTAATGATAAGTTAATGCGACAGTTGTAATAAAGCTTTATACTTAGGACTATCAACATAATATCAATGATTAGTAAAGAAGGCGAGACATTTCAGGGTATGCACTCTAGTTTTTTTATAATTTTAATGAAATAAATATATTATTTCCCATTAATTTAGTAATACAAAATGTATTTGTCAATCACCTGCTCACTGTAGATCATCAAAATTAGAAATATACAGAATTATACCCATAAACACCTAAAATTTTCTTTTAACATATTAGATCTAGTTATGATAATTTAGTTCTTATGACATTTTCAGATGTGCTAATACATGTAGTAAATTTTTCGTGTCAAATTGACAATTGATATCTGCCTTCACCTAGATTAACTTCTTTCACACCTTCAGTATTGTTCGTTGGTATGATGAAAACAAAATATTTGGTTCCAAAATGTAGGCTTATATCTTGTTATTTTTTTTTTTATTAAAAAAAAGAGACTTTGTCCTTTCTAAACACTAATTAATGGGCAAATGCTGTATAATTCATTTTGAATGACAAATTACCACCTGTTGAAAAATTTCAGCAAAATCCCAGGGTATGAGTTTTTTTTTAAAATTGCTGGAGATTTATGTATCAATTTTTTTTCATGTCCCTACCGTAGCAGAGGGGTCATTATGTTTTATCCTTGTCCATCTGTACGTACGAGGAAATGGAAAACAATGCAAAAAAATTAGTTTCCGTTTTCTAACTTAAGTTGCCTCAACCGAATGTTATGAAACTTGTAGACTCTGCTTGTTACCATAAAATACAGATAAGTTGAAATTTGGTGGTATCACTTTTATCGTTCTTCAGTTATGTTCCTTTATTATGTTGTATGGGGACACATTCTCCATTTATTTTATATTGATGTAACAAAAAACTTGAGTTATGATTTTTGGCAAGAAATGCAGCTGACATGGAATTTAGTGGTTTCAATGTGAGACTGTCCATCTGTCTGTCAGATATGTTTAAGTATATTATTTGAACTGATTTGGTCTGACATTAAAGACGCTCAAATTCAAGCTTATATATATGAAAAATCAAAGTAAAAAAATGCCACTAAGCTTCCTTTTTCAGATGTTTATTGTCTAAAATGAAAGTGACCATTCATGTTCAGTCTTAACCTATATATATATATATGTTACATATTATCATCAAATACAACATACCAGCTAGATAATAAGACTGAATGCAAATGTGTTCACTTCACTTTAGACAAAAAACGCCCAAAAATTATCATAAATGCTTCAATTGTGAAGATTTATTCAAATTTGCACAAATTTATGATGCTATTACCTGATGCATATGCATTGTATTTCAAAAACAGTTCATATTTATGAAACAAAAGTATTTTACTTTCCTTAAAGATAGCTAAAAGAATCACATTTTTGACAAATTTGTAAAAATGCTATATATTTCAGGGCCAAACAAGAGACATGCTGGGCCTACTCCTTTGAAATTGGGTGGCATCACTGTCACTTTAACCATTCTAGAGTTATGCCCTTTTACAAATGGAAAAATTGCTGAATACTTACTTAACCTAAACTTGCCTCAACCAAATGAAACTGTCACACAGTTTGAATTTGGGTGGCATCACTTGTACAAAATACAGTTCTCTAGTTATGTCCCTTTGTAAAGTTATATGCAAGCATCCATCTGTGTCCCATGGTCACATTCTTTATTTATTTTACCTTGGCTTATTATTTTTGGCCAAATATAGTACTTACTCCTTTATATATATATATATATCATCAGGGGAAAAAACTGAGTTTATTAGATATGCAGATGTTTTAGGACATAAATTAACACTTGAAAATTCAATAATATAGTTCTTTTGAAATTTGGCTCAATGCCTTAAATTCATTTTACAACTTTTTAAAATGATATATTTTTTTAATTTTGAAAATCTTAAAAGGACACTCCTGGCAGGATTGTTAATATGCAAATAAAAACTATTGCTTATTAAAAAATTGTATTTTGCAATTGACTTGATATCAATTTAGAAAATCACATTCTAGTAATCTCTGTTAAAGGGGCACTAGCTATGGGATATATAAAAAATCTAACATATTATTATTTTTGCTCAATTATTAATGAAATGCAATTAGTGAAATAATGATTCGCTTTTATCAGCCAGTATTTGACAGCTAGTGCCCTTTAAGGGTGCCGTTTGGCTTTCAAAATAACAACTACTACATGATTTTGTCTTGTTGAATATATATTTTTGAATTTCCAATATCAGCCTGAATTCAGCTGTTTGTCTTATTGAATGATCTTACTCCCCTTGCAGAATGGTCTAATGAAGAATCAGTAACTGGTTACCTTAAATTTTACATCAAGTTCATTGTGTCTTAATTTTTTTATGCCCCCCAATTAACACTTTAACCATTTTAGAGCTGTGTCCCTTTATCAATGAAAAAAATTCTGAATTTTTAGTTTCCGTTAACCTACTTTTAGTTTGCCTCAACCAAAAATTATGAAACTTATTCACAATGCTTATTACCACAAAACACAGATCAAGTGTGAATTTTGGTGGCATCACTTTAACTGTTCTAGAATTATGACCCTTCATAAATAAAAAAAATGCTGTTTTTATACGACTTGCAAAAATTGTCGTATATATTGGTATCACGTTGGCGTTGTCATTTGCGTCATCGTCGTCCGAATACTTTTAGTTTTCGCACTCTAACTTTAGTAAAAGTGAATAGAAATCTATGAAATTTTAACACAAGGTTTATGACCACAAAAGGAAGGTTGGGATTGATTTTGGGAGTTTTGGTCCCAACATTTTAGGAATGAGGGGCCAAAAAAGACCCAAATAAGCATTTTCTTGGTTTTCGCACTATAACTTAAGTTTAAGTAAATAGAAATCTATGAAATTTTGACACAAGGTTTATGACCACAAAAGGAAGGTTGGGATTGGTTTTGGGAGTTTTGGTCCCAACATTTTAGGAATTAGGGGCAAAAAAGACCCAAATAAGCATTATTCTAGGTTTTCGCACAATAACCTTAGTATACGTAAATAGAAATCAATGAAATTTAAACACAAGGTTTATGACCACAAAATGAAGGTTGGGATTGATTTTGGGAGTTGAGGTCCCAAAAGTTTAGGAATTAGGGGCCAAAAAGGGGCCCAAATAAGCATTATTCTTGGTTTTCGCACCATAACTTTAGTATTAGTAAATAGAAATCTATGAAATTTAAACACAAGGTTTATGACCATAAAAAGAAGGTTGGGTTTGATTTTGGGAGTTTTGGTCCCATCAGTTTAGGAAAAAGGGGCCCAAAGGGTCCAAAATTGAACTTTGTTTGATTTCATCAAAAATTGAATAATTGGGGTTCTTTGATATGCCATATCTAACTGTGTATGTAGATTCTTAATTTTTGGTCCCGTTTTCAAATTGGTCTACATTAAGGTCCAGAGGGTCCAAAATTAAACTTAGTTTGATTTTAACAAAAAATGAATCCTTGGGGTTCTTTGATATGCTGAATCTAAACTTGTACTTAGATTTTTTATTATTGGCCCAGTTTTCAAGTTGGTCCAAATCGGGGTCCAAAATTAAACTTTGTTTGATTTCATCAAAAATTGAATAATTGGGGTTCTTTGATATGCCAAATCTAACTGTGTATGTAGATTCTTAATTTTTGGTCCCGTTTTCAAATTGGTCTACATTAAAGTCCAAAGGGTCCAAAATTAAACTAAGTTTGATTTAAACAAAAATTGAATTTTGGGCTTTTTTGATATATGCTGAATCTAAACATGTACTTAGATTTTTGATTATGGGCCCAGTTTTCAAGTTGGTTCAAATCAGGATCCAAAATTATTATATTAAGTATTGTGCAATAGCAAGAAATTTTCAATTGCACAGTATTCAGCAATCGCAAGAAATCTTCAATTGCACAGTATTGTGCAATAGCAAGAAATTTTCAATTGCACAGTATTGCACAAAAGCAAGAAATCTTCAATTGCACATTCTGATTAATAGGTAAAACTTTCAGTGTAAAGAAAATGAAACAAAAATTATGTAGATCATTGTATTAATATATATATACTGTAAACTGCTGTAAACTTTAAAACATTTTATCATTGCAGCGGTAGATCCAGCCTTATTTAAAAAGGGGTTCCTAACCCAGGAGAAAAGAGGGGTGTTTCAAACTATATGTCCCCATTTAAATGCATTAATCGACCAAAAAAAAAGACTGTTAAAACACCCATAGACAGTACCCCACCCCCTCCCCTACCCCTCCTCTTGTATCCACCACTGCATGGAATTTCAACTAATTCCCAACAACTTGTAACTGTTGGAGTTTTCTCTGCACTTGTGCTACACACTTTAAATTTAAAAGGGGATAATGCACAATTTCAGTTAATTTCTATTTCTGAAGAATAACATTAGATGGGACTATATCCCTAATGCGCCTTGAAATAAGGAACTCAAAAGTCATGTGTAAACAAAAAATCTCTGTGTAGTGATATTTGACACATTTCTATGATAAACAAATGACTGAGCTGAACCATTTGTGTTAATTTAGAAAGTAGGGGAACACAGAATAAACATGATAAATGTGTAAAAACTATGGAGCTATTAAATGTGTTCAAAGTATTAAATTTTCAAATAATGTATTGTGTTAAAAATGGGATTTTTTACCATGAGGAGCCGCATCACAAAAGGATACTTGGGGTTTGTTAATTTACGGAAAAAGTAATCTCACTTCGAACCCAAAAAATTGAACCACATATGTGAAAATGTCTCAGCTTTGAAACGAGCCATCATACATATCCAAGTTAACGATATGGACTGAGCAACAGAAGAAAATGTTACCAT
Source organism: Mytilus edulis (assembly GCA_019925275.1). Taxonomy (NCBI): domain Eukaryota; kingdom Metazoa; phylum Mollusca; class Bivalvia; order Mytilida; family Mytilidae; genus Mytilus; species Mytilus edulis. Next base: position 67,916,801 of record CM034356.1, read on the forward strand.
TACGACCTATGGAGAACCTAATACGCTTTTTGACCCAGATGAAGCTATCAAATATTTTCCTGTAATGACTATCACATGGTCAGTTCAATTATTTTGGAGAAGAACACTGAGGGAGATCAATGGGCATCTTCCACCTTAGAATTATCCAAATCTTCGATATTTGAAAATCCAACACTCACAGATTTTATGCCCCAGCTATAGCAGCGTTTGAATATGCTCTTTTACAAATGGAAAATTTCGTTTTGTTTCTGTTCTCTAACTTCAGTTTGCCTTAACCAAAATGTTATGAAACTTATACGCAATACTTATTTCCACATATAAATTTGGGTAGCATCACTTTTACCATTCCTCAGTTATGTCCTTTTATATCTATATATGATATGTAATCAGAGGCATCATCTGTGTGACACATAGTGTCCCATGGACACATTCCCAATTAATTTGTATTGTGTCATTGAATAACAACTTAAAGAACTTACTACAATATGATGAAATGAAAGATTGAAATTGAATTAACTGATTACTTCCCTATATAGTGTAGATAAATTTCTTTTAAATGTCTTATATAATGCTATAATAACAATGAATGGTTGATTTTTAAATAGAATTTAGATGTTTTTAATGAATATGACAGGAAGGAAAGCTTGCAGTCTGTACATTGTTAAATACATTTGTTATTTTACTTCCTGGTGTGTTTGTAGAGAGAACAGTCTCAGTATTGTTTTGGTAGATGTATTTTAAGGTCAATATTTGCTATCAAATGCATACAATGTAAGTTTTATAAACTATCATATAAAATAGACAAAATATGGAAGAATATTTGATTTATGCAACGCAAAAGTCACAAGTTTTTGTATCTTGCAACTATGACAAGCTTGTTTTACATAAGGGCCATTAAACAAATTTTTATGGTCTTTTATATTTTTATGCCCTCCCTATGTAGATGATCGATATTTTTTATGGTCTGTGTCTCCTTCTGTCTGTCCGGCGTCTGTCCTATTATACACATTTTACCAATTGACCTCTCAGGGAGTTGTTGCAAGTGTTCTTTTACATGCTGAGAGTACATGAGACATCTGATTTAGAGTCCCCAATCTGACTAATCTAACTGTGTATGACAGAGTATTATATATCAAACACATCTGAAAAGACTGTCCACTACAAAAAGGGTTTAACTATTGAACAGGTCCAGAGATGACCATATTTTTGTATTCTTTAGTAATAAAATAGAAGAAGATATTGGTTACGCATAAATGACTTCTACATTACATACGAAAAAGCCATTACAACATTTAGAGGTCTATAAATGGTTGTTAACAATAAACAATTGGATTTAGCATACTTATTTATCAAGCTTACATATTATCATGTTTAACAGATACTTCAATCATAGTAATGCATAGTAAAAAAAACTGTCTTAATTTGTATGACCCACCCTTAATGCTTTAATGAAATTGGTAAGAAATGCTTAACTGAATATTTAACCAACATAATTTACATTTTTTTTTCTAATCGTGATGTACATTTTATGGAGATGTTGTAAATCGATCAGCAGTTGATTTCATGATATTAAATCCTATCAGAAGGTTGCAGTAACAAGTTAATATACTCAAAGAAAGCATTAAATTTCAAAATGAACAAAATAAACAGGTTTCTTCAGAAATCAAAGTTCACCTGTCCTTTAACAACTGTTTTATAGTAGGTGGTATAATTAATTATCTACAAAAAATAAAAATAAAAGAAGCATAAGTTGGTTTGATATCTATATAGATAAATCATATGTAGTAAGAGATGAAATGGTATGCAGTGGGAATTAATGTGCAGCTATTTATAACTTTGCGATGAATGTGTTATCTCTGTCATGATGGGGGTTTGATGAGGAGGAAAAAAACATGGATGTGATTTTAGTACCTCGATATAATGTATAGGGGGTTATGGTTGTTAATATTACACAATGGAAATGATTGGTAAGTTAATTAAATTTTTCTCTGGCAGGTGCTTGCTTCATTGATCTAATCTAGTTATTTCTGGATTTTCTGAAATACCTGGAAGCCAATGTTGTAAATCATTCATTTCTCAAATAAACTGAAATCAATTTGCAAAGCTAATGATGATAACTAATATAAGTCTTTTTATATACTTTTTTTTTTAATACATTTTACAACTTTCTGTGTCAGATATCTAGATAATCTTTATCTGTTTTATAAAAATAGGTTTGTTTGATTTAATGAGATTTCATTTTGTTTATGTCAGGCATTGTGCAATACCTTGTAAGTGTTTAAGGTCTAGAGAACTTGTAAATCTTATTTGATGAGGATACATTTAAGAAAAGAACTAGGATGGGAACTGTAAGTGACACCGATTGTTGATCTTGGTCATCAGCCATGCATTTTAATAATTTGTCAAATTGATCTAGTTTTTAACTTAATAAACAATGTTAGATTTGGTATTTGGTAGCATCTTATATATTGATATTGATAAGTCCCAATTTATACACAAACAAATATGTTTAACCCTGACATATATATATATTGTTTGTGCTGTAATTAGACCCTTGTACAACGAAATTTGTTACATGCACACATATAAAAATTGCGTTTTTTATACAACCGCCAAAATTTAAAAAAAATTTGATCGTACATTGGTATCACAAAGGCGTCGTCAGCATCGTCGTTGTCAGAAGACGGATTGTTTCCAGATAATATTTTTTGTATAAGTAAAAAGAAGTCAATAAAATTTTAACACAATGTTTATAACCACAAAAGGAAGATTGGGATTAATTTTTGGGGGTTATCATCCTAAAGGTTTAGGAATTAGGGGTCCAAAGGGGCCAAAAACAGCATTTTTAACCGGATTTTTGTGTCAAAAATGTCGGTTATTGATTTAGGGATGTACGCTGGGCGGGCGGCAACCAAATGTGTCCGTGCATTTACTCATGAAGCGTTCAACCAAACCTTTTAAAATTTTAATATGTTGTTACTGACAACATAACGGAGGTCAAGTTAAATAATGACGATTTTTGTCGAGCCTGCAACTTTTGTTGCAGAAAGCTCGACATAGGGATAGTGATCCGGCGGCGGCTACGGCGGCGGCGGCGGTGTTAGCTCACTTCTTAAAAGCTTTATATTTTAGAAGGTGGAAGACCTGGATGCTTCATACTTTGTATATAGATGCTTCATGTTACGAAGTTTCCGTCAGTCACATGTCCAATGTCCTTGACCTCATTTTCATGGTTCAGTGACCACTTGAAAAAAAAGTTCAAATTTTTTGTAATGTTGAATTCTCACTTATTATAAGTAATAGGATAATTATATTTAATATGTGCGTACCTTGCAAGGTCCTCATGTCTGTCAGACAGTTTTCACTTGACCTCGACCTCATTTCATGGATCAGTGAACAAGGTTAAGTTTTGGTGGTCAAGTCCATATCTCAGATACTATAAGCAATAGGGCTAGTATATTCGGTGTATGGAAGGACTGTAAGGTGTAGATGTCCAACTGGCAGGTGTCATCTGACCTTGACCTCATTTTCATGGTTCAGTGGTTATAGTTAAATTTTTGTGTTTTGGTCTATTTTTCTCATACTATATGCAATAGGTCTACCATATTTGTTGTATGGAATGATTGTAAGGTGTACATGTCTAGCGGGCAGATGTCATGTGACCTTGACCTCATTTTCATGGTTCAGTGGTCAAAGTTAAGTTTTTGAGTTTTGGTCTTTTTATCTAATACTGTATGCCATAGGTCAACTATATTAGGTGTATGGAAATATTTTATGATCTTTATGTCAGTTGCGCAGGTTTTATTTGACCGTGACCTCATTTTCACGGTTCATTGCACAGTGTTAAGTTTTTGTGTTTTGGTCTATTTTTCTTAAACTATAAGTAATGGGTCAACTATATATGTTGTATAGAAGCATTGTTAGCTGTACATGTCTACCTGGCTTGGTTCATCTGACCTTGACCTCATTTTCAAAGTTCTTTGGTCTTTGTTTAGTTATCTTGGTTAATGTTAAGTTTATGTGACAGTTGTAATAAAGCTTAGCTTTATACTTAGGACTATCAACATAATATCAATGATTAGTATAGAAGGCGAGACATTTCAGTGTGTGCACTCTTGTTACTTTTACCGTTCGGGAGTTACGGTTCTTGAAAGTTTAAAAAATGTTGTGTCCGTGCATTTACTCATGAACCAGTCAACCAAACCTTTTAAAATTTTAATATGTTGTTACTGACAACAAAATGGAGGTCAAGTTCAATAATGACGATTTTGACTTTTACCGTTCAGGAGTTACGGTTCTTGAAAGTTTAAAAAAATGTTGAGTCCGTGCATTTACTCATGAAGCGTTCAACCAAACCTTTTAAAATTTTAATATGTTGTTACTGACAACATAACGGAGGTCAAGTTCAATAATGACGATTTTTACTTTTACCGTTCAGGAGTTACGGTTCTTGAAAGTTTAAAAAATGTTGTGTCCGTGCATTTACTCATGAACCAGTCAACCAAACCTTTTAAAATTTTTATACGACCGCAAAATTTGAAAAAATTTTCGTCGTATATTGCTATCACGTTGGCGTCGTCGTCGTCGTCCGAATACTTTTAGTTTTCGCACTCTAACTTTAGTAAAAGTGAATGGAAATCTATGAAATTTTAACACAAGGTTTATGACCACAAAAGGAAGGTTGATATTGATTTTGGGAGTTTTGGTCCCAACATTTTAGGAATTAGGGGCCAAAAAGGGCCCAAATAAGCATTTTCTTGGTTTTCGCACTATAACTTTAGTTTAAGTTAATAGAAATCTATGAAATTTTGACACAAGGTTTATGACCACAAAAGAACGGTTGGGATTGATTTTGGGAGTTTTGGTTTCAACAGTTTAGGAATTAGGGGCCCAAATAAGCATTATTCTTGGTTTTCGCACAATAACTTTAGTTTAAATAAATAGAAATCTATGAAATTTAAACACAAGGTTTATGACCATAAAAGGAAGGTTGGTATTGATTTTGGGAGTTTTGGTCCCAACAGAATAAGGGGCCCAAAGGGTCCAAAATTAAACTTTGTTTGATTTCATCAAAATTGAATAATTGGGGTTCTTTGATATGCCGAATCTAACTGTCATGACTGTGTATGTAGATTCTTAACTTTTGGTCCCGTTTTCAAATTGGTCTACATTAAGGTCCAAAGGGTCCAAAATTAAACTTAGTTTGATTTTGACAAAAAATGAATCAGTTAGGTTCTTTGATATGCTGAATCTAAAAATGTACTTAGATTCTTGATTATTGGCCCAGTTTTCAAGTCGGTCCAAATCGGGGTCCAAAATTAAACTTTGTTTGATTTCATCAAAAATTGAATAAATGGGGTTCTTTGATATACCAAATCTAACTGTGTATGTAGATTCTTCATTTTTGGTCCTGTTTTCAAATTGGTCTACACTAAAATCCAAAGGGTCCCAAATTAAACTTAGTCTGATTTTAACAAAAATTGAAATCTTGGGGTTCTTTGATATGCTGAATCCAAAAATGTACTTAGATTGTTTATTATGGGCCCAGTTTTCAAGTTGGTCCAAATCAGGATCTAAAATTATTATATTAAGTATTGTGCAATAGCAAGTCTTTTCAATTGCACAGTATTGCGCAATGGCAAGAAATATCTAATTGCACAATATTGTGAAATAGCAATTTTTTTTTTAATTAGAGTTATCTTTCTTTGTCCAGAATAGTAAGCAAGAAATATCTAATTGCAAAATATTGTGCAATAGCAAGATTTTTTTTTAATTGGAGTTATCTTTCTTTGTCCAGAATCAACTTAAATCTTTGTTATATACAATATACAATGTATATTCACTTTTTACTACCAACTGATAAATTAAAATAATCTTTACCATTCAGTGATAACAAGCAGTTTTTTTACATCTTAATATTTTATGATGTATTTAAATGAGTAGTTATTGTTGCAAACTCCATAAGAAATTTTAATTGAGATTAGTTTTGGAATAAGGGAAAGGGGGATGTGATTAAAAAAATTGGGTTCAATTTTTCTCATTTGAAATTTCATAAATAAAAAGAAAATTTCTTCAAACATTTTTTTGAGAGGATTAATATTCATCAGCATAGTGAATTGCTCAAAGGCAAAAAAAAACTTTTATGTTCATTAGACCACATTCATTCTGTGTCAGAAACCTATGCTGTGTCAACTATTTAATTTTAGATTTAAAAAGTTTGAAGAAGAAATCTTTAATTGATTTGTAAAATCTTGACATTTGTTTTGTGTAAAAAAAACAAACATGTAATGTCAAAAATTTGATCACAATCCAAATTCAGAGCTGTATCACGCTTGAATGTTTTGTCCATACTTGCCCCAACTGTTCAGGGTTCGACCTCTGCGGTCGTATAAAGCTGCGCCCTGCGGAGCACCTGGTTATATGTTGTTACTGACAACAAAATGGAGGTCAAGTTCAATAATGACGATTTTGACTTTTACCGTTCAGGAGTTACGGTTCTTGAAAGTTTAAAAAATGTTGTGTCCGTGCATTTACTCATGAACCGTTCAACCAAACCTTTTAAAATTTTAATTAATATGTTGATACTGATGACGAAATGGAGGTCAAATTTGATATTGACGATTTTCACTTTCTTCGTTCATCAGTTAAGGTTCTTGTGATATTGCCAGGACACAAATAAATGTTAATAAATCCGGTTTGCTGTCGTTGTGACAGCCTCTTGTATAACATATAGTTTCAGGAAAAAAAGTTGTGTATTAGTATTTCAATTTTTCTGATATTGTACCACAATGTTTTTAAATACCATAAGTAGAAGGTTGGGATTTATTTAAAGGGGTAATTGGGCAAACAGTATAGGAATTAAGGGCCAAAAGGGGCCAAAAATAAGCATTTTTCTAGTTTTAAGACAATAACTTGTGTGTAAGTGTATGGATCTCTCTGACATTGTGCCACACGTTTCCATATAACTCAGGGAAGGCTGGGATTCAGTTTGGGGTTTATTTTCCAGAATATGTAGGAGTAAGGGACCAAAAAAGTGCCAAAAAGAAGCATTTTTCTAGTCATTTTACAGACAATAACTTGTGTTTAAGTGTATGGATCTCTATAAATTTTTGCAAGAAGGTTCAATACCACTAAAGGAAGGTCGGGATTGATTTTTGGGGTTATGTTTCCAATAGTTTTGGAAAAAGGGGCCAAAAAGGGGGCCCAAAATAATCATTTTTGTAGTTTTCAAACAATAACTTATGTTTAAGTGTATGAATCTTTCTGAAATTAAACCACAAGTTTCCATACCATGAAGGGATGGTTAGTATTGACTTTGGGTGGTTATGGCTCAAAATGTTTCAGATTAAGGGGCAAAAAAGGGGAAAAACTAGGTATTTCTGGTCAATGAACAATGAAGACAATTTAAAAGCAGTGTAATGGAGGTAATTCTAAATCATTTAACATACAATGTTGGGTATGTTGGATTTACCTCCCTTACACTACTTGTAGATTATGTATAAAGAAATGTCAGGTTTTGGACTAATTGCTAAAAAGAAAGGGTGTGGTGGTAGTTGTTTTAAATTTTTTTTTCTTCAATTTTTTCAAATTCCAAATTTTTGAAAAGTTAAATGAAGAAATCTTTAATTGCACAATTGCGCACTAGATTTGTAAGATCTTGACATTTGCTTTGTGTCAGAAACTCATATTATGTCAAAAATTTTATTGCAATCCAAATTCAGAGCTGTATCAAGCTTGAATGTTGTGTCCATACTTGCCCCAATTGTTCAGGGTTCGACTTCTGCAGTCGTATAAAGCTGTGCCCTGCGTAGCACCTGGTTATCCAATGCAATCATAGGTTTGAACATTGTTTTGGATTTAGACTTGCTTATATATATATGGGTCATATGGTTCCCAAGTCAGGAGCCTGTTAATCAGTTGTTGGTTGCTCTCTGTCATATTTTTTTCTGTTTAAAATTGTCTTGCCTTGAAGGATTCAAAAAGAGAAACATAAGTATGCTGTTCTGACTGCAGAGGTTGTTGTGATGAGGTCAGTTTATGGTGAACCAATATTGGAAGTCAATGATATTTGGTATGCAGATTCAAGGTATTGGCACATCTCATTTCCATGGAAGTTATTTGGCCTGTCCGCTTAGTCAGGGTATATTAACCTTGAAACTTTTGCTTACTTAACAGGCATTAGTGTGTGATCATCTCATTTCCATGGAGATTAATACTTAGAAAATTGAAGTAAAACAGTATTTTTTTCTTTGATATGCTTTATAATCCAAAGACTAACAAAAATGTCCTCTGAAAATATTTTTCAAGAATAATGATATGATTTGCCAACCAATATAATCACTACTATGACTTTAAATAATTTTAATTTCAGCTAATGTTATTCTTGGAATTGCATAAGATTATCTCACATTACTGACAGTTGTTCAAATTTGTGATAATAAAATACAAAGAAGATTCTTATAAAACTTTTGTCTGGCCTGCGATGAAAGTTACAGAATTAGTCACAGATACCGAGACATAAATGCTGCTTTTCTGATGGTGTCATTGTTGGTGGCTTAAACAATTTTTAAGCTTTCTGCATAAGTTAGTTTGACAGGGAACTACCTTTGATAGATCAATGACATTTTGTTTAGTTGCATTGCTATTTGTGCATATCAGTTTGACAACTATTGAGAGACTATGCCCCCTAGATCATAGTGCAGCAACTTTCAATTGATAAATAAAGGCAATAGTAATATACCGCTGTTCTAAATTCATAAATCGATTGAGAAAAAAACAAAATCAGGGTTACAATCTAAAACTGAGGGAAACGCATTTAACATAAGAGGAGAACCACGACACAACAGAAACACAACACCAAAATACAACACATACAGAAACGAACTATAATATAACCTGGCACAGGACACCCCAAGAAAAATGGCGGCAATTTCCATGAAGTTCAATAAACAAGCAATTTTCAATGTTAAGTTAGTTTGAGGGTACTAATTCAAGGCCCTGTCCCCAAAGTAATGATCCAACAACTTTCGTTTATTTAACAATGTTGCTACCCATCAGATTGTCTTTTTGTGAATTTTCTGTCTACTGGCGAGGCATAACTCAACATCAACAGTTATTATAATATGTCACATAAAAATTATCTATGGTCAAAAAGTCAGCCAAGTGATACTGATTGTTGGTTGACTACAGAATGATTCTACAATCTTTCTCAACCAATTTTCTAGCAAACAAAATTCCTAATTGTGTAATTTATTATAAAGTGGTATCCAGAAACTATTGGTTATTTTAAAGACAACATCAGTACGTTCCAGTGTACGCATGGATGACTAAACTGTGTGCTCTAGAAGAATCCAGATATGATTTTGGCAATGTCCATATATATTACATCACTTGTAAGACAATTAGCATGTCTGTCATGATATAACAATAACAATAGTTTTTTTGTGTTTTTTTTTCCAGATATAGCTGCAGCAGTTTCCTTGCCTCAAGTCAGTGTTGGTAAGTAAGGGTTTTATGGGCCAGCTTCATATATTATAAATATTAATGATTACTAAAAATATTATCGCCCTCTACTTATAAAAATGTCAAAGAGATGCATATTGTTTTCCCTTTGACTCACTGTCTTATGTTTTACATAGGGTACATGGTAAGTCCTGTTTCCTCCTGCTTAAACATTTAACTGGAACTTTTATATTATATGGAGGATGATAGAATAATAGTTCAACTAATTTGAAATAAATACCAATAAGATTATGATATTATTAGGATTTCTGACAAACCTCCTCTAAATGATAAGACGATGAACTTTGTCAATTCTTTGTGAAAATGTGCAGGGAACATTGTTTGTATGCTTAAAGTCTATTTTTCTGTTATACGAAGCAAAATGCATTGATAATGGCTATTCATATGTCATATGGAATTTTCAGTTAGTGTTTGTACATGGATCTGATATTAACTAAGAGCAGTTGGCACTCACAATGCACATTTTATATTATGAGCTTTCAGGTTAAGATAACAAAAGGCAATAAGTTGTCTTAAAATGTAAGAATTAAAAAGACAGAACTATCCTAGGTTCATTAAGTGCAAGTTAACTTCTTCATTTCAATCTATTTGCTTGTTGAACTATAATCAAGTCTACTACAGGGGCACCATGATCATCTTTGTCTTGTTAAATAAAACATCATCTGATCCAAAACAATGCTATACTCATAAATACATGAAAAGATTAAAAAAGATTTTTAGATAAAGCAATAACTACCTGAAAGAATACTGGAAAATACCAGACAGAACCCTCAACATCTCAAGTCTTGATTTATCATTGATTATGTAAATTTTACAAGTGCTGAGGTTTTTTGCTGCCATAGGCAAAGCTGGCTTTAAATGATATCAGCTATATTTTGTTATTCTTCATTTGATTATGTATTTCTCTGTATATTTTGTTTTTTTTGGCTGCCGCATATGGGTTTAAAAAAGCATTCATTAACAAATTTATTCCCCTAACTCGAGTGTTTTTAATTTATGAGTATGACCTTTTTATTTTGAAACAGGTCCATGCTATAAAGTTTTAAGGGTTTTTATTCCCCTAACTCGAGTGTTTTTAACTTATGAGTATGACCTTTTTATTTTGAAACAGGTCCATGCTATAAAGTTTTAAGGGTTTTTATTCCCCTAACTCGAGTGTTTTTAACTTATGAGTATGACCTTTTTATTTTGAAACAGGTCCATGCTATAAAGTTTTAAGGGTTTTTTGTTATAAACATTTGTGCAGTTTCTGCATTTAAGTTGTTCTATTTGTATAAGACATACACACGTTTGGTGGTAACCATGCCAAGTTTTTACAATGCTACTTGTTTTGTAATAGTTTACTATCTAACAAAGACAGTAATTAGAGATATATTGTCAGTAACATCACTGCTTTTATTCTATCACTGTTCAGGTTTTATGTTTTATTTTCTCAATTTTATTTTTGAACGTGAATTTATAGAAGTAAAGATCAGTTTTATGGTTTTAAGTTTAGAGATGATAAAGCATATGGTGTCAGATATACTTAATATGAGCTGAACTGGTTTGGAATAATTGGAAACCTATATTTATTCTGGTATTTTTAGCCTACATAATGGAAATCCAAATTAGAAAGTACATTGATTGGCATAGACTAATAACTGTAAAAGATGTTTCCTACTTGAGCTGATCTTGATATCAACAAATCTCCTGTTTTTTAGGGCAGTAGAGAGAAATTAATGTTACATCTTAAATGAAGTTAAATGGCTATATGTATTCTTCCATTCTGTCTTAATCAATCTCACATAGAGATCTGTCATTTACATTAGGGTATTCCCGACTTTATATATGATCTTCCCGGACCACAATTTACAAAGCATTCATGCCATTAGCTTTTCTAAGACATTTTTTTCAAATCAGTCTTTATCAATCTCACATAAATATTTATTCTAAACATCAGGGAATTTCTAACTTTATATATAACCTTCAGGGACAAAATATACAGAACATTCATGGTATTGGCTATTCGAAGACAATTTTTCAATTTAGTCTTAATCAATCTCACATAGAGATTTGTTCTTTACATCAGGGTATTCTTGATTTTATGTATGAACTTCATGACCTCCACAATATACAGAACAATCATGGCATTTGCAAAGACAATTTTTTCCATTCTGTTTTAATCAGTCTCGCATAGAGATTTCCTCTTTGCACTAGGATATTCCCGATTTTATGTATGGTCTTCAGGGCCACAATATACACAACATTCATGGCATTGGCTATCCTAAGACAATAAAATGCAGATCACTAATATTAAAGCAGGATTCATGCAGTTCTTACCATACATTATCAAATTAGTTAATCAGTTAATGGAATACACTATAATTAAAGCTGAAATAGAAGTATTCAGATAATTTGTAGCAAGGCCATTGTCTGATGTCTAACCAATAAATATCTTATTTAATTAGACAGATGTATTTTTTGGCCAAACTACTGCATAAATACTTTCCAATAGTTTGTTTATGAATATTATGGTAACAGTACGAATTACTTCAGTATAACATAGGTACAAGCTATTATCTTTGTTGAAGACAGAACCCAGTAGTAGCGAGATGGCATGATAGATACATTTTGACATATAGTAGATCCATTATGTTGTTTATATAATTATTTTAATTGGTCAAAAGTGTGCCTTCTCATTAACTAAGACACATTCTTATCTTGTAATTTGTTATTTTAATGATCCAACAAATTACAATTTTATTAACTTTTGAAACATTTAACTTATGATTTGGGCTGTACTGTAAATAATTGTAATGGTAATTTCATGCCTCATAAATAAATGATGCTGAATTTTCACAGAAATATGACTAGTATTTAATAAAAAGCAATTATATTGATACAACATTTGTATCAGCTTTAGCTGATAACATCTATTTACAATTGTATCTGAAATTTAGTTAACCTTATAGCTAATTTTAAGGGAGACATTTCATATTTAATCATAATGAACTCTTTTTTTTACCCAATTTTTTTTTATTATTTTTCATCACCTCAACCTTTGCTTAAAGTACACAGTGTGTAAAGCCTTCCATCTAATCTACTTAGGTTAAATCTTCTATTTAGAACAACCCCTATGTACCCTCTGAATCATATATCAACTGTGTTTAATATTGAATAAAAAAAAATTTGAATAATATTTTTTTCTTGTATTATATCACCACAGTAGAAACACATTTTGCTGATGACATGGACAATGACCTGAAACGACCTATTCTCCTTGTTTGTACAATGTTTGATCTGAAAAGAAAAAAATGCTGTTTATTTCTCTGCATTTCTGGTTCATTTGTTGGATTTATGGATTATGTGTGATGTCTTACCATTGTTTATTTCTGTTTATTTTGCTATGAAGACTGACGGGTATTGACCTACCAGAATATTTTTTAAGTGCAGGTAATTTTGAGGTTGATGTTGGACATCAAATTATTTGTGTACAGAAATTGCCCAGATATAATATTTTATTTATTGGATGATGAAGCAGCTTATGGGATGGGATTTATAGCTTCTTCAGAAAACAATGTTCAATAATTTGGGATATATTCAGTACATACAATTTGTTTAACAAAAATTCCAAACTCAAGGATAAATTCAATAAAAGAACAGAGTTCCAATTCCCCCTGCTTTGCACATATTTTATCTATCCAAGGTACAAAGGCAATAACTAAAAAATACAGTTTACTTTTTGTTCTTTAGAATTGTTCATAAATATCTTAGAGAAATTAATGCTTCTTAGTAATTCCATGTGATTTCCAATATAATTGATATATCCAAGGGGCATAACTTGCTAAAATATTTGATGATTTTGATCAGCACTTTTTTTCAAAGAAATTGCTGACATAATCCTATGATATAAGTTTCACAAAATTCTGGCAAGAATTGTACACATGAGAGCCCTCTTAAATGACACAATTTTCCATATGATTTATATTTTATAGGGGCATTACTCTTAAGCCTTTTAGTACAGGTCGTTCCAATGTAAGGAATAGCATAAATCTGTTAGAAGGTCTGTAATAAATGTGATTGAAAAATATAAAGTTCATACTGGACACTCTTTACAAAAGCAAATTAACTTTGTCATATTGAAATACAGTTTCAAGGGGACAAACTTATCAAGGTCCAACTACAAACCCATATATATTAACATGGTAAGTCTCTGAATCATTAATTTTCTGAGTACTGTTGTTTGTCTATTCATCTTTTCAATGAAATACGACCTATACATATAGTGTAGTGATGATACCATACCCATAATCAGTTCAATTTAAACTTATATTTTACGATATAACATGCATGCTGTATTTAATACAGGATATAAAACCATGACCCACATATATATAAGTTGACACACTTGTTGTCTTCCTAGTGAGTGACTTCCTAAATAACAGAATCATTCAGGGCATGCAAATTTGTCATCAAGTTTAAAAATATATTTGGGAAATATGGTTAAATTTCTTATTTTTTTCAGTGTTCATCCTTTTTTTTTTAACTTAATGTAGTGAGAGGGATATTTTACATCTCATTGCAATTTCAAATGTCATGATAAAAGGTACTGTTAAAATATATTATCTCTTGTTTTCAGAGTCACCTCTATTTAGATGTAGAAATTAATTGATTAATTCCTTTTGTAAATCTCTGCATCTTTTTTTTGTAATTTTGAAAAATACAATGAATGCCTATCATGTATTGTTTGTTCCTGCTTAGAAAAAAGTGTTTATTACAAAACAGTTGAATTACTTTAAAGGTAGAAAAATGTAAAAAATGCAAGTACATTTACATGCATGTATTGTATTCATTTGTAACCAGGATATATATATGAATAGAGGATAGATTTAATTATAAGCATACTCATCAAAAGTAAAAGCATACTTTCATTTGTATGTTTAGGAGTTTATTGTGGTGTCTTTTGCATTGTACTATTAAACATTATTGTTTTGTGGCCAACTGTAGCCTGGCATCTGGTATGAGATTTTCTCATGCATTGTAGACCCAGTGATTGCAATATGGATTTTTTCTGCCATTGGTACGGTTGTTGTCTCTTTGACACATTCCCCATTATAATGCTTTACTCTATATTTTCAAGCATAGCTATCATATTTAAGGAATTTTTCCGTTTTCTGTAAACAACGATTTTGATGGCAAACATTTATTATCAGGGGCGTAGCTACCTAAGGCTCGACTAGGCACGTGCCTATACATAAATTTGCTGATTATACCCCCTTTGGAAAAAAAAAATAAAAATAAAAATTTTAATTCTAATGCGTATTATTATTTATACATAACCCACCTGTATTCGAATCCCGATACTAGTATCCTGGTTAAGTACGATAACTCGTGCATAGGTAAACAACATTTCAACATGGATAAATTTGTTGTTCGTTCGAAACGAAAGAAAGATGAAGAAGAGAGATCAAGAGAGTCCAAATTGTCAGACTAGGACTGCAACTGACGATAGTGGAGAATCATCTAAGACTGAAGCTTCTCCGACAAGTAATACATCGTCATGTACACAACACCATCCCCCTTACCCAGATATCGGGTCTTTACAACACTGACCAAAAAACAATACCCGACTTCTTGGTGTCCTTACGACTTTCAAATCTATCTCTTCTAATCTTCACATACAGCGACACCTCAATGTTGATGTTGATGCGAGTATAACTAATTTTATCGGCAGAAAAAACCGTTTGAGTAAATGTATCATTGTCTTTGTGTATGAAACTGGATCTAAAAGTTATCAGTCATAAAAGTTCAGAAATATTAGATTTGTTTAACCAATATTTGCCCTAATTTGAGATTTTAAAAGATTCGTTCAAAAAAGTTGACAATCTTTTCCTTTGACCCTCTGTGGACCTTAATCTAAAACTAGTCTGATCTACACTGGGCATATTGTAATATTTTTTTTTCTTTCAGATTTTTGATTGTACACTTCTACGTTAATTCAGGTGTTAATGTAAAATTATTCATAATTCTTCGAACTTTTCTTCATGAATACTATCATGATAAAAACCAGTAAATATGATATTTTTGTACACAAAATTATGCAACGAAAATGCCGAAAACCGTTTTTTTGAGCGGCCCACAGACCCCCTGCCGATTTGTGCCTACAGTTGATTTGATACCTAGCTACGCCCCTGATTATCAAACCTTATAGGCTGTTGTCTGCTCTATGGTCGGGTTGTTGTCGCTTTTACACATTCGCCATTTCCTTTCTCAATTTTACTTATTAAGATAAAGCATTGTTCTTAGGCCAAAAGAGAAGATGAGTAGTGAGGTCCACATTATGACCAGTTGCTGAATTTATATAGCACTGAGAAAGCTAGTATCACACTACAAGATAGAAGAAATATATTTGTGATTTTTAAGTTTTTTTTGTTAAACTGTAAATATTTTAATAAAGAATTCCCTATATGTATGTTTTTGTTCAGTTTGAACTTTACAGAGTTCATGAAATATCCCTTATCAAATATTCTTCAGTTTTATATTAACTGCAAATCTTATATTTACATGATTATTTTTTCAATTAAAGGAGTAATAATTGGTCCGGTAAGGGCCGATTTTGGCCTCAAATTTCACGTTCATCGAACGAAAGATTTTGGACACTTTTTAAACACTTTAGTGTCTATTTAAATTGATTCAATTAGTTTCTGTAAAGAATTTTAACTGATTTAGTAATTAAAAACGCTGCAATTCAAGCTTAAATATGAAAAATCTATCAAATATGCCAAAAAACGTCACTTTTCAGATGGTTTTTGTCAAAAATGGAAGTGGCCGCATCCGTGTTCATCCTCAACCTTTATATATGTTATGTATTATCATCAAATACAACTTACATTTCAATATTATGAATGAACACGAATGCAGCCACTTTCATTTAAGACGGAAACTGTTTAAAACTTAACTAAAATGCTCAAATTGTGAAGATTTCAGTAATTTAGCATGACTTAATGATGCTAGTACCCGATATATGTGCATTGTTTTGTCAAAAACAGCCCATATTTATGTAGCAGAAGCATTCTACTTTCCAGTAAATCGCTAAAAGATTACATTTTCATACTTTTGTAAAACTGCTATATTTTGGGGCCAAAAAGGGGTCTTACTGAACCTACTCCTTTTTACGGGCATTAGAACATGAGGGTGTTTTTATTTTGCCATTTCTTTATATTCTTATGATAAAATATGCACTTTCTACTGTACAAGTACATCTTGAGTAGGGTACATGTATGTACGTTGTTTGCAGTTGATTGTGGAATAATTATGATATGAATAATACAAGAGGAATGGCTGATGCTTGTCCACAACTATTCTAGATCTCCATCTTTATTAATAGATGTATAATCCATCATTAGTTTTATCACCCTTCACAAAACTTACAACAGAATTAACTGATATCTAGAAATATTCATCTGTCTGCATCATCAATTCTTGTTTTTGGTCATTCTAAAAGTATGTTTCACTTTTAGGGGAAAATGCCATAAATTTTATAGTTTTTTTACTTTCAAGTTTTGGTAATTTAGTTAAATGAAATTATTATTTTGTTTGCATTTTTCAATTCCTTTCTTGGTGGTATTTTCTGTACAGTACAGCAGCAGTACTTCATATATATTAAAGGAGCAATACCTAAACCCTCCTATGTCTCTTGACGTATCGAAAATATCGATTTTCTAGACTCCCAAATTATTAAGCTGATTATGTATGTATAATCGTTTCCTTGACATATAATAGATGACATATGGTTCTTTGGCTGATAAATTTCATGAAAAAAGTAGTTTTCTGCTTTTATTTCTGCTACATATACTGTAAAATATGTTAAAATATTTGTGTGATTACATGGGTGTTATCTTATTTATGTTGGTCAACCTCCTACTTTGAAAGGAGTTGTTGCCCTTAGAATGATGTTTTCTTCTTAAATGAACAAACAATATTTAAATCAAAGTTAGATAAATGATTTATTAGATTTTATGTATTGGTTTAATCAACGATTTATAAGTTACATCCTCGGTTATATAAATGCTGAGAGTATTGGCAGGGTTTGGAGCCCACAAACAGGTTTAACATCACCATGTTCTGTATGATCCTGTCCTGAGAGTATCGGCAGGATTGGGCTCCCACAAACAGGTTTAACATCACCATGTTCTGTATGATCCTGTCCTGAGAGTATTGGCAGGATTGGGCTCCCACAAACAGGTTTAACATCACCATATTCTGTATGATCCTGTCCTGAGAGTATTGGCAGGATTGGGCTCCCACAAACAGGTTTAACATCACCATGTTCTGTATGATCCTGTCCTGAGAGTATTGGCAGGATTGGGCTCCCACAAACAGGTTTAACATCACCATGTTCTGTATGATCCTGTCCTGAGAGTATTGGCAGGGTTGGGAGCCCACAAACAGGTTTAACATCACCATGTTCTGTATGATCCTGTCCTAAGTCAGAAGCCTGTTTATCAGTGTTTTTTCGTTCATTGTTTTGTTCATAAATCGGACCTTGTTTGAATTTTTTTTTACATTTTTCATTTTGGGGCCTTTATGCTTGCTGTGAGGCATGGTTTAACTCATTTTTGAAGGCTGTACAGTGAGCTATTGTTGCTTACTTCTAAGTCATTTGATCTTTAGTGGAGAGTTGTCTTATTGGCATTCATACCAATCTTACTTTTATATTTGTATATAAAAAAGAAGATGTGGTATGATTGCCAATGAGACAACTGTCCACAAGAGACCAAAATGACACAGACATAAACAACTATAGGTCACCGTATGGCCTTCAACAATGAGCAAAGCCCATACAGCATAGTCTGATATAAAAGGCCCTGATAAGACAATGTAAAACAATTCAAACGAGAAAACTAAGGGCCTTATTTATATAAAAAAATGAACGAAAAACAAATATGTAACACATAAACATACGACAACCACTGAATTACAGGCTCCTGACTTATATTTGTGTTTAGAAGTAAAAATAAAAGAACAAATGACCAACTTGTTGATCAATAAGAAAAAAGAAGAAAGCAATTTTCAGTATGATTATATTGTTACAGTATGTGTGATAATTAGTTACCAGTTTGATGTGTTACCTTGGCAGGTAACCAGGTGTTGTAAATTACCTAGAGTGACCTGATATATCTGCTGTCTTCATTTTTTTGTTACCTCACAAACAATTTTATTTTTTGGACAGATTTTCTCATTCTACAGTCAGTCCATCTTTATGTAGGCAGTTCTTACGTAATAGTTACATTATTTGAAGAACAAATTTTGAATTAAACTTGCATGTTGAAGCAATTAAAGGATATTTTTAGTACATATTTAAGTAGAATATGTAAATGATTAAATAGAACTTGCTGCAAATAAATTTGAGATGTAAAAATGATATTGGTTCATGTCGATGAAAGATATCTAGAAAATCTGAATAGATATCTGAAAAGCGTCATATTGTCTTAAATCACTAGACAGTAAATTATGCAGTTTTTTTTACCAATTATGTAACAGAAGAATATTTAGAATCCTCCATATGATTCTAAACCAACACAATACAATTAGGAATGCTTTAAAAATAACAGTCTCAGTACTTTAATGCTCGAGCTTAGTCAACTAACTAATTGATATGAAGTGAATATATCAACTTTGCTGAATAATTATGAAAAGAAAGAGGGTATAAGACCTCAATTTTCACCATGGATAGTCACAGTTGTTTAACAAACCAGAAAGAGTAGCCTCAATTTCATGGTTGGACAGTCACAGTTGTTTAACAAACCAGAAACAGTAGCCTCAATTTCATGGTTGCATAGTCACAGCTGTTTAACAAACCAGAAAGAGTAGCCTCAATTTCATGGTTGGATAGTCGCAGTTGTTAAACAAACCAGAAAGAGAAGCCTCAATTTCATGGTTGGATAGTCACAGTTGTTTAACAAACCAGAAAGAGTAGCCTCAATTTTATGATTGGATAGTCACAGTTGTTTGACAAATCAGAAAGAGTAGCCTGTATTTCATGGTTAAATAGTCACAGTTGTTTAACAAACCAGAAAGAGTAACCTCAAATTTATGGTTGGATAGTTGCAGTTGTTAAACAAACCAGAAACAGCAGCCTCAATTTCATGGTTGGAAAGTCACAGTTGTTTAACAAACCAGAAAGGGTAGCCTCAATTTCATGGTTGGATAGTCACAGTTGTTTAACAAACCAGAAAGAGTAGCCTCAATTTTATGGTTGGATAGTCACAGTTGTTTAACAAACCAGAAAGAGTAGCCTGTATTTCATGGTTGGATAGTCACAGTTGTTTAACAAACCAGAAAGAGTAGCCTGTATTTTATGGTTGAATAGTCACAGTTGTTTAACAAACCAGAAAGAGTAGCCTCAATTTCATGGTTGGAAAGTCACATTTGTTTAACAAACCAGAAAGAGTAGCCTCAATTTCATGGTTGAATAGTTGCAGTTGTTAAACAAACCAGAAACAGTAACCTCAATTTTATGGTTGGAAAGTCACAGTTGTTAACAAACCTGAGTAACAGTAGCCTCAATTTCATGGTTGGATAGTCACAGTTGTTTAACAAACCAGAAAGAGTAGCCTCAATTTCATGGTTGAATGCTCAATTAAGTGTTTGTGGGGATTAAATCAATATCAGGTGTAAACTTGTTTGATGTGGATGTATTTTGAAATATTATGATGTGACCCTAATTGTATGGTTGAATAGTTACAGTTTAGGTTAATTTGATGGTGTACTGTTTACAGTTATTTATAATTTTCAACTTTATGCTACGTTTTAGCATACTGGTAGCTACTCTGTTTAAACATTATTATCAATGGAAACCTTGAATTAGATTTAGAGTGTTAACACCTCTGTAATCTTAAGGTCAAATTTGGAAAACATTATATGAATTTGCTAATGTTTTTATAATTTTGGTTCAGCATAAACTATGTTACTTCATAAATATGAAGCAATAATTATATTACATATAATATTTGTTATTTACATAGTTTTACTTTGATTACAAATTTACTAATTTACTTGAAGCCGCCTAACTATAGGTTATCTTGAAGATATCTGTAAAAAACAGAGGATTAACTGCATATTCTGTCAGGAATAATAAATTATCACAAACAAAACAAAAATGTTATTTACCATCATCAGTTATATATATAGCATCAAGATAATAATTTCAATTAAGTTCTGTCATAATTGTTCAATGTATTATGTTATGGTAAGGATTAAAACAAACACAAACTGCCATCTAAATGATATGTAGTATGGTTTAAGTATTGTTTCTTAACATTTTAGTTGCTGAGGCCCATAAATCACAGAGGTAATCTTTACAGGTATTTTGTCTACCTAACTCAACAATTCATTTTCCATTGATATTTATGTTCACAGTTTTCGCCTTGAGATTTTATCTTTTTCAAGGATGCTGACTAAGGTTCAGTGGCCTTTCAAGGACAGAAATTGGTTATTCTCTTTCAACATCTGTTTGACATTGTTATGGGTACATGTTAGTCCTCTTTTAGGTCTCAATTGTCATTTATATTTTCAGATGTATTGATGTATGTGAATCTTTAAAAAACTTTGATTAATTAGGGTTGTTTCAATATTGTTTTTGTTTATAAAAAGTTAAGATAACATACAGGGTTTTGCTAATTTCTTCATTTAATTTAATCAAGTTGAAACATATATTAAATTGAAAAGAAAGAAAGGAAACAGACAAAATTTGCAAATTGTAAGTGTTATGTATGTGAAATTTTCAATGAGATGACTATTCGGTGATGAATAATAATATAAATAAGCACTTGTTAATTTCTATAAAATTCTATATTATTCTAGAGTGTTAAAAGTTCTGCTAATTCATTTATGACAACAAGAATTAAGTTTTAAGGTGATATTAATATAAACTACATAAAATCAAAATTTCAAAACTTAATAACCTGCATGTATGTGAAACATTACAAAAGATAAAGATCAATAGCCTGATTCATAACACAAAAATAAAGTTTGTTGTCTCAACAAGATTTGGACTCACAAACTAATACAGCAATTTAATTTGTAGCTGTACAAGTGTATCTTAGAGAGATGAAAGTCACTTGACTGACATGGTTTGTTTGCTATGCTACAGATTTCAAATTTCATTTAAAGCATTGTCTGAGTTCATTGCTCATATTCATAGTGATCTTTAGTAATTTCTAAAAAGTATATCAAGGAGTATGACAGTCTTCTAAAAAAGGGACCTAGTTTAGATCTGGAATAGTAAATGACCTAAGATCATAAAACTCTGTTAATGTATAACTTTATGAATTTAATCTGACAAAAGTAGGTCACCCAAACCTAGATATATCATATTTCATGTTTATTGATATTAATTTATTTTTTACATCCAAGTACAGATCTTTGATATATAATAGTGACCATCTGTTCTAACTTTGGCGTAAAAAAGATAGTAGCATCTATAAGGCACTGTCACTTTTTAGTTAACTAATGCTTTTCACAGCATCAGTAGAAGTCATTAGACTTCCAGACCTAAGATTCAGTACCTGTAAACGTAACAAATTTAATGAGTAAGATGTAAAGATAATCATCTACCTATTGTTTATTGTTGTCCTGAAGACTAATTAACGAAACTTACTGGAATATACAGTGTTATAAAATAAACAAGTGTACCTACAGAGAAGAATGTGTTTATTAACAGTTTCATGATGAAGATTGTTTCAATTAAATTTATTAATGGTTTGCTTTATATTGTTTTTTTTTTAAAAGTTAAATGCCGTAAAAAAATTAATTTATTGATAGTAATCCTCAATTTAAAAAATTATGTATAAACATTTTGAAAATATGGTATATATCAAAACTTTGGGAAAGTTTTATATTTGATTTTCATGAAGTTTTATCAAAACATCACTAAACTTATCTGATAAAAAGTTTGAAAACGTGTATATAATACACAAGTTTAATATTCACTACAGCACTAGAATGAGTGCTTTATTTACAGGCGTCAAAATATTTAATTTTTCTAAATAGTGTACTTTAACTCCTTTTTAATGCACACTTATATATTTATACTTATTAATTAATATGTTAGTAATCAACACTTACACCAGACCATGAACATTACATGTTGTATTTTTGTGCCTGACAAGGGGGATAATGAACACCACATGCTGAGGATGTTACTGGTGATGAGCTTTTATCTTATCATACATATCTCCCCCAGCAAGAAAAGTAGACTCTTCCTCTTGCAGGATGTTATGTTTGAAGTTCATTGCCAGACCAATATCAGGTGATATGGGTTTGGTAATCTATTGAGAACCACCCCAGGAGCCCTGATACACCCTAGGGCTAAAGAAACTTCAAACAGTTAGATAATATACAGACAGTCACTGAAATGTTAACATCTTAAATTTAAAAAATTCACACCTTGGTGGCAATGACAGAAAACAGCTGATTTATAAAAACATTGTGAAATTCTATTTCCTTGGATATGGCTTGTTTAGTTCAAAATACAAATTCAGTTGGTAAGTAATAAAAACTTTTCTTCTATTTCTTATAAGTTCTAACATTGTCATTATATCACGAGCAAGCAGCATTTCTCTGTTTATATCTGAGGTTAATATTGGTGGTTTGTAAAGTTTGGTCACCCATTGTAATAAGATTATTTTAAGTCACACAAAATAACTATTTTTGTTATGGGACTATTATTATTCTATGAGTGCTTCGAGGAAGTAATATATTAGTAAGAAAAGTTACATAATTTAGATAAATACTGGTTTTGGTACTGAAGTAATAAATACATATTGTATATGACACCTCTTATGAACATTGTTATTTATTTAAACATGGATGCAGGAATTTATTTTGACACTTATGTTGTAAGTCAAATATAATACCCAATGTCATATGTTAGTCAGGAAAGGTATTCTGAAATATTTTTAACTACAAGTGTATATAAATTAAAAAGACATTTGAAAATTATGGCTACTATCAGTTTGAAAAAGAATTTTACATTTTGATATATTATGTTGGTATGTAATTTATTTTTCACAGCAGTGATGTTATTAATTTATTAATTACACTGATGTTCTATTGCCAAAAATTTGTAGATAAGAGTTAGAAAAACAGAAATTTGAAGTGATTTCAAAATATTATAATAAAAAAATAGAAATTTGAACTAGAAAGACATGATGTTGTAGTTGAGAGGCACAAAAATTCAAATATTAAACAAGAGTTTCAAGGTAAAACAATTTACCTAGTAAATACTAAAATAGACAAAAACACTACTTCATTTATTTGTCATTGACCAAAGAGACCAATAGCTTGCATTTCTAATGAAGTCAATTCTAATATGTTTTTTGTGATTCTGTATATCAGATGCATTATTGGGAAAACAATTCTTAAATTTGAAATTTCCATGTTTCTTATTTGAGAAATTTCTCTGTAATATATACAGTTACAATATGCATAAAAGTATCTTTTAACAACAATTTCTTTTTATCTATTTAATCAGTATCTGATGAAATTTATTTGAGTAAACATATTTTCCTTACAGTACTGTATAACACGAAAATGATGTAGCTGTTGAAATATTGTATACATTTAATATGAACCTTGAGCTAAATTCTCTTTTTTGATTGGAAGGCTGTGATGTTTTTTTGCTATTTTCAAAGACAACAGATAAATAAAAGTTTTAATCAGTGACTTAATCTAAAGTGGTCCAATCAACAATATGTCTTGTTATGATTGAAAGCATTGATAGTTGTCCATTTGGCCGTAATGATAGGTAATGAAAGGCTACAGATAAACTTTCTACTTCATCACTTCAAACCTACTATCATTTCAAGATAACCCTGCCCCAGAAACAATAAATCTGCCTTATTCTATTCTATATGATAGATTTTAGTGTTTATTTATTTTGATTTTATCCCTGGATGTAGAAGTATTGGTTTATATACAGCCTGGAGCCTTCCTGTACATAACTACATAGCAGTAATTTATTAAATGAAAAGTTAATAAAGCATTTAAAAGGATAATTGGCATGATAGTAAAAATTATTTAATCAAAATAAAAAATCTAAAGATGTGAAACAGAAAGTTGACCTTTTTCCAATTTCTTATTGTAATCCTGTATAATACTTTGTAAGTATGTTCAAAATAAACATTCCTCATTTTTCATCTATTTACATAATGAAAAATGTTGTTTAGAGATAAGACAACCGGTAACCTGCCATACACAGATTCCATGCTCAGAGTTCTGTTAGTGCAGTTTACTGATAAAATTTGTAAACAGTTAATGTCTTGCTTTTGATTTTGACCACATGAAGAGATTTCCTGATAATTATTTCCCTTATGTAACTGAAAGAAAAACTCTGAAGTATTTCCTTTTGTTAGAAAAATACCCTAAGTTACACGGCAGGTTTGTGTGCCCTTGGTGGTGTGGGTGATCACTTAATATTTAATTGATATTTGTTTAACTTGATATGCAATATTTCTATATATTTAAGTTGGTTTGAGGGTTTTGGTTGCATGTGATGAATAGAAAAAAAGAAATAGAATTATTAATACATGTTTAAAATATTCATTTGAATTCATGTTAATTTTATCAAATTTTTAATGTTAAACTCTAATTCTGATCTTGTACATTGATCGAAAGCAAATTTGTAATTTTATATAAAAATAAGGAGATGTGGCATGATTGCCCTTGAGACAACTGTTCACAAGATTTCAAATGAAGAGGGTTTCAATAAGCAATTTATAGGCAACCATGCATCCTTGGACAATAAGAGAAACCCTTACCATTTTGTCAAGTATAAAAGGACCCTATGTAAAAAAAGTGAAACAATTCAAACAAGAAAACCAACGTCCTGATGTTTAACAAAACAATTTACAAAAAATAAATATGATAGACATGAACCAACTACAAACACCGAACTACACTCTACAGGCTCCTGACTTGGAACACAGACACTAATAGAATGTTGTAGGGTTAAACAATGTTTGTGAGCCTTCAACCCTCTCCTAACATGGGACAGTAGTGACATACCACATTATAAGAACAAACTGTAAAAATCAGTCGGCTTAAGTCTTTTCATAAAGACTTATTAAATTATTTGCTTTGTTGTTTATGTGTGTGTTTGTGTTGGAAGGAGGAAAATAACTTAGTCATGGAAACTTTGAAGATGATATCATATAGGAATGTGTTTCATATAATGGGGATATCGTTTGTTGAGGGAAACTCTGGATTCTTTCTGATGATCATAATCATAGACATGATATCATGGAAAAAATATCTATTTTTCTTTTAGATAAGATTAAGAAATATGCTATATATATTTATATATAAAAACATATTATTTTATTTATAAATTCTGCACTGAATTCTTTTGAACATGGCATTTGTTAAGAGATAATAATAAACCAAATTATAAATCACAGACAAGTCAATATTTCTATGTTCTTAGAAGTGTCAATTTTATGTGTGTAGATGGGAGATAAGTGTAAAATATATCTCTTTATCAGGAAAATAGTTTAGATTTAATGTCATATCTGATCATTTCATATCTAGAATTTGACTGAGGGAATTCATAAGGAGAATTTTTCAAATCAGGTCATTCAATACAAATATTGAAATAAGGAATACATTTGGTCAACCCAATACTGGCATTGTTGATAGTTAGGAGAACAGAACTTGAAACATTTTGAAAACTCTATTAGAGAGAGTGAGTCTTACTGTGTCCATAAAAATATAATTGGACATGGGAATTCTGAAAATAAGCGCTTTCTGCAAGGATTTTGATTCCCCTTCATGAGATGTCAGATTTCAAAATAAATGTTTTAGCAAAACAGCTTAGGCTGGTGAAAATTTCATTTAGCCTGTAAGTATTTCATATTCACTAAAGTTTTTTAGAAATTTTTATTCAAAATGGTTAGTCTAGCTTGTGATATATTGGTTTGTTTTACTGATTTGCACCAACCATACACACTGCATTCCCAACGTTTTTTGCTACATTTAGTATCATTGAAGGAGAGAGTGCATTTACCTGAAATTAGTTACTACTCCTAATCCTATAAAACATTTAAAAGAATCAGTTAACTTAATGTGTGTTGCACAACTTATTGTTCTTAAAATGTAAAAAAAAAAAAAAATAATTGTGTCTTAATTTGTCATTTTAAATTATTTAAATTGAATCTTCTGTAAGCCTGGTGATATTAGGGTAAAGTAATGTAAACAAATAAAAGATATAATAGTAAACTAATGGCCAGACATTTTTATCTACCAAGAACAGCTGTTATGGTTACAGTGAGGAGCAGTCATTTTTTTTAACATCTGATAACAAAATCAAGTTTTTGAAGATTAGAGGTAGCATCCTGTCTGTGGTCAGAATGAATTGGATTTTGTAATTTCTGAGGTTATTATACATTTGATCAAGCATTGCAAATGCCAGCTGTTATGGTTGAGGAACAAAAAACATAACTTTCTGTCTGTGGTACTTTTTCAATATATTTTTAAACTTTCCTTTATAATAAAGGTGAAAACTTTCAGTAATCAGAGTAAAGGATGGAATACTATCATTGTGCTATACCAGAAACAGTAAAAAACATGAACAGAGCATGATGGTTTTACCAAGAATTTTAGTATTTATACACATTGTCCAGTAAGTGAAACCAGGATTTTTGTTTACCAAGTGAAATATAAATACCAGTGTTCATATAGTTTTAAAAAAAACCCAGAACTCATGATAGTAAAAAATAAGCAAGCTAAGATTTTAAATGTAATCAGCAAGTTATTATAATTATTTTTATATAGATTAAGGCATCTTTTCATTAGAAAATGATAAATATGTGAAGCTAATACATGTCATATTTAAAAGTCTGAATAGACAAAGCATTTGTACTTTCTGGAGATGAGTACTCCTAGAGGATTCTACAGAAATATGAAGTTATTTCCTAGTTGCTATCACGTTTTTCCTGAAATTCTGAACATTGGCATGATGGTAACACATTGTTAGAGATTATTTAATACTGTCTACATGTACATGTAGGCTAATCTGTATGTACAGCAGTTATTTATAATTATCTACATAACACTAGTTACTTTCTTATGTTTGTCCACAGTGTTAGATGATGGCCAGTAATCTAGTACATAGGGTTGATATTTACTTAAAGATTTTCTGTATACTTGTATTGACATTACAAAATAAGTATAATAGGTAAACATGAATTTTAGTTTTATTTCCCCCACATTTTTTTTATTCATAGACCTTTTGCTCAATGTATAGTAAGTGATCTGACAATGTATAGTAAGTAATATTAGGGACTAGATGCTTTTACAGTTTTTCCAGGATTTTAACAATTAGAATTTTGTTGCAGCTACTTCCCTACTATTTAAAACATACTCATACAAACTAAAAGTAGCTTTGGAACCACTGTTGTCATACAGTGAGTTGCATTATTATACTTAAAGTGCAGTTGTTATGTAATGCAATAAGAGCCTATTCAGTCCAAAGTTATATTTGTAAACAGAAACATTGAAAACATTCAAAGTACATGTATATGTACTGGGTTTTGCAAGCATTTATAGGAGGAAATAAAATTTTATTAAAGGCATGTCCATATGGACTTAATATATTGACTTCTCATTGTAAGAAAAGTTATTGTACAATACAGCAAAGACATCATATGAACAATTGATCACACAATAGCAATACTTTATAAAGTCTATCTATCTACCTTAGTGACCTTTACCTTGCGGCATACAGGGCAGAGAGTGTCCTTGACCGCATTATTATAATTATTTTTATATAGATTAAGGCATCTTTTCATTAGAAAATGATAAATATGTGAAGCTATTACATGTCATATTTAAAAGTCTGAATAGACAAAGCATTTGTACTTTCTGAAGATGAGTACTCCTAGAGGATTCTACAGAAATATGAAGTTATTTCCTAGTTGCTGTCACGTTTTTTTCCGAAATTCTGAACATTGGCATGATGGTAACACATTGTTAGAGATTATATAATACTGTCTACATGTACATGTACCGGTAGGCTAATCTGTTTGTACAGCAGTTATTTTATAATTATCTACATAACACTAGTTACTTTCTTATGTTTGTCCACAGTGCTAGATGATGGCCAATAATCAAATACATAGGGTTTATGTTTACTTAAAGATTTTCTCTATACTCAGTATTGACATTATGAATAAGTATGATAGGTAACATGCATTTCCCACATTTTTTATCCATAAACGTTTTGCTCAACTTATCTTAAAGTAATATGAGGGACTTCATGCATTTACAGTTTTTGTCGAGCCTGCAACTTTTGTTGCAGAAAGCTCGACATAGGGATAGTGATCCGGCGGCGGCGGCGGTGTTAGCTAACTTCTTAAAAGCTTTATATTTTAGAAGGTGGAAGACCTGGATGCTTCATACTTTGTATATAGATGCCTCATGTAATGAAGTTTCTGTCAGTCACATGTCCAATGTCCTTGACCTCATTTTCATGGTTCAGTGACCACTTGAAAAAAAAGTTCAATTTTTTTGTAATGTTGAATTCTCTCTTATTATAAGTAATAGGATAACTATATTTCATATGTGCGTACCTTGCAAGGTCCTCATGTCTGTCAGACAGTTTTCACTTGACCTCAACCTCATTTCATGGATCAGTGAACAAGGTTAAGTTTTGGTGGTCAAGTCCATATCTCAGATACTATAAGCAATAGGGCTAGTATATTCGGTGTATGGAAGGACTGTAAGGTGTACATGTCCAACTGGCAGGTGCCATCTGACCTTGACCTCATTTTCATGGTTCAGTGGTTATAGTTAAATTTTTGTGTTTTGGTCTGTTTTTCTCATACTATATGCAATAGGTCT
Organism: Mytilus edulis; assembly: GCA_019925275.1. NCBI lineage: Eukaryota > Metazoa > Mollusca > Bivalvia > Mytilida > Mytilidae > Mytilus > Mytilus edulis. Next base: position 67,946,201 of record CM034356.1, read on the forward strand.
ACTATATTTGTTGTATGGAATGATTGTAAGGTGTACATGTCTAGCGGGCAGATGTCATGTGACCTTGACCTCATTTTCATGGTTCAGTGGTCAATGTTAAGTTTTTTGAGTTTTGGTCTTTTTATCTAATACTTTATGCTATAGGTCAACTATATTTGGTGTATGGAAATATTTTATGATCTTTATGTCAGTCGCGCAGGTTTGATTTGACCGTGACCTCATTTTCATGGTTCATTGCACAGTGTTAAGTTTTTGTGTTTTGGTCTATTTTTCTTGACCTAAGTAATAGGTCAACTATATATGTTGTATAGAAGCATTGTTAGCTGTACATGTCTGCCTGGCATGGTTCATCTGACCTTGACCTCATTTTCAAGGTTTATTTGTCTTTGTTTAGTTATCTTGGTTAATGTTAAGTTTATGTGACAGTTGTTATAAAGCTTAACTTTATACTTAGGACTATCAACATAATATCAATGGTTAGTATAGAAGGCGAGACATTTCAGCGTGTGCACTCTTGTTCAAGAAATAACAATTTGGATTTTGTTGCAGATAAGTATTAACCTGCTCTTTAAAACAAAAGTTCTAAAAGTAGCACTGGAACCAGTGTTGTCATACAGTGAGTTGCAAAACTTAAAGTGCAGTTGTTATGTAATGCAACAAGAGCCTACTCAGTCCAAAGTTATATTTGTAACGGAAACATTGAAAACATTCAAGTTATATGTACTGTGCAAGCATTAGGAGGAAATAAAATTTTATAAAAGGAATGTCCATATGGACTTAATATATTGATTTCTCATTGTAAGAACATATTGTACAATATAGCAAAGACATCATATGAACAATTGATCACAAAAAAGCAACACTTTATAAAGGCTAACTACCTACATTAGTGACCTTTACCTTGGGACATACAGGGCAGAGAGTGTCCTTGACCATGATAGTCTTTAGAAAATTGAAAAAAGGAGAAAAAAAAAAATTGGAAGTTGTCCATTCAACTAGGTAACCCTTTTGTTAATTTGGTATAATTCAATTATTTCTGACAGTAAACGAATAATCACCTGAAAGAAGTTATAAAAATCTGCTTTGATTTTCTGCAGTGAAAATGATAGGAATTATACAATTCCTCTGATTCTCATTTGTGGTTCCCCCATACCCAGAGGGAATTTACTTTTAGACTAAATGCAATGTTTTTCATACCCTTACCTCATGCTTTGATATTTAAAAGTAGGCTAATCAAAAGACAGTGTGCATCTTTGTGCAAGTACCTGTATGAACCAGGCTAATTTGAAAACTTTTTGCACTTAACACTTACTGTTTCGTAATAGGTTAATTGGGTCCCTTGCTGTTGTCAGTCAAATAGACATTTTGAAAGTCTTTACCCATAGTGTGTTCCCATCTTGTTTTAGTACATTTGTACCTACAGAAAAAGGTCTTTTTACAAGTACTTGTATGACCCTAATTAATTTGCTAAATGGTTGCACCGGTGAACAAAATGATCTCTGTTCTAAACAGATTAATTGAGTCGCTTGCTGTTGTCAGTCAAATAGACATTTTGAAAGTCTTTACACATAGTATGTACTCATCTTGTTATAGTACCTACAGAATAGGCTTTTGTTTAAGTACCTGTATGACCTTATTTAAATGCTAAACAGTTGCACCAGTAACGTAACATTTGCTGTTTCTAAGCAGATTAATGGAGGTGTTTGCTGTTGTCAGTTTTACAAGCTGTTTGGAGAGTGCATCAGGATGTTACAGTACTTTCAGAATTAGGACATATAGATGTGTTTAAAATTTAGAAAATTGATATCTTATGTTCATACTCATGTATTGGTATCTCCTTGATGGACGTAAAATGTATGTAAAATATTTTTGTTATGTATTTGTATTAGCTTTTACTGTGCCTTTTTGAGGACAATGTATTTTATACATCTTGGTTCAATTGTATAGTCATTACTGGGTTAAATTGATTAAGCAATCATATTTTTAGAAATGCATTTTGTAAATCTTTGTTCAATAGTGCTAAGCAATCACATTTTTTAGGACAATGCACTTTGTACATCTATTCTTAGTTGACATGGGAAGCTAATCACATTTTCAAGGATTATTCGTGCATTTTTGTACAGCTACAATTAAGAAAAGTGCTAGTTCCTAATGACAGTTCAAACAGAAAGCTTACATTGATTACAAGGACTTCTCATTGCATTGATCATTAACAGAAGTACTATTTAGAGAGAAGGATATTGTCTTTTTGATGCTTCTTTTGTACAACGATCATTACATGACTTTCAAACATATAGCTGATGTTCTTAATTCTGCCTGATTTAGCAATTTAGCATAGCATAGAGTTTTTTCTTCTGATTGTTAATTGATATTTCCTTGACTAATTAACCATATGATAAGAACATCAGACTTAGATAAGAATCAATAACATTGAATGTAAAAATGTTTGAATATTATTATATACATATTGGATAATTGTCATTATTATAAATATGTAAAATAACTGCAGTTTTATAACTTTTGTTATTTTCTAAACTAAAATTGATGATTTTTGCATGATGTAACAGAGTGGTTTTCATAATCAGCTTTTTGGGATACAGTTTATCCTTATCTGTGTTTAATTAACAATATGGAAAAAGAAAATAATATAGAATACGTAGATGTTTAGAAAAATAAAGTTTATTCAGAATTTTAAAAGAGAAAAAAATGTGAAAAAAAAGAATTGAACAATTGAAAGTAAATGTTTATTTATGTTGCATTCTGCTTAATATTGCAAAATCATTAATGTCAAAATGTAATTATGTATTTTACAATGTACTTTTAATAACAAGTTTATGGCTTCTATTTTGAATTAAGTCTGTTTTCTTGAAGATTATTTGACTAATTTTTTTTCTCAATTCTTTTTTCCGTGGTGATTTTTGTTGTTGCTTTTATCCTACCACACAAAGCAATTAAATTGAAAGAAAATGATAGTATTGTGATTCTATAAATAGACAAATGTTGTATGTCAATAATGCAATAAACAATAAATACTATAATTTTTCTTTAAATGTCATATTTACTTCCTTAATCAGGACAAGGAAATGTAAGACTTAAAAAAAAAAATGAAGTCAAATTAAATTTGCTGGTGATTTCCACTTTTGATATATTAATCAGCTAATTAGAAAGTGTTCTATATATTGCTGAGACATTAATTCCAATCCACAGAACCAATCTACTAATCCAATAAAGCACAACCTGACCTGGAAATGGTCAATTTGAAGTCTGGTAAATGATTATTAGTAAGTAGTGCAATCTTTTAGTTAAAAGGGAATAGTTAAGATAATGTTTATATTTCTGCAAGATTTCAGGAAACATGTAAAATTTTTAATTAACTTGTGTTTATTTTTATGGCACTTGTAGTAAATATTTGAAGCACAAGTTCAGACTGTCTTAACAGGTATGACTTCTGTTTGAAGTTTCATTTCCCTAAACTTTTGTACATAAGGTTTTGTTTAAGTGGATTCATTATAAAAGATTTAAGTTTCTAACAGAACTATTTTATGATGACTGATTGATTTAAAGTTTTGAAAAAAATGTTGTATAGATGATTTTATTGTATTTATATATCACAATGAGAGAAAGTTGTAGGTGGTAACAACAAAAATTTAATTATGACAGGAATTTGTTTTGCTGAAAATTTAAAAAAATTGATTGCTTTTAAACCATTATATAATAGAAGATAATAGATCTTCAGCAGCAAGTATATTATGTAAAACATGTTCAACTGAAGATGCACTTTAATTTACATGAAAAACAACAATAAAAGCTTGTATATGATTTTTTTGCTGTGCATGTACAGATATTGTTGAAGATGAATACCCCATATCAAATATGCTTTTTTGTTTGTATTCTTATAAGTGTGTTCTTGAACAATCTTGTATCTTCTGGTGTCCTGAGTTCAAACAGAAGTTGTACCATTGAAAAGGTTCACTGATCTTACTGGTAGGGAATTCACATTTTGTAAGTCTTATAAGTATTTTTTTTTTTTTTTTTTTTGTCTTTTCAACTAGTAAATGTATGTTGTTTAATTCTATTAGCATATTCAATTTGAAGTTTGGCAAGAAATTCTTACAGAAATAAAAGTGGTTGATTTTTTGAATGAAAATATATATCTGCTCTAAACCTGTATATTTTACTACCAAACTGTCACTGTTACATATCTGTTGAATATCAAATTTTATCACTGCAGTAATATTCAGATTTAAGGTTGTACTTGATTGACAGGTGTAAAAATACTCTGGAAATGTCAGAGTGCTCCTGTTTTAACATTTCTGTTTTTATGTTTTGATTGAAGCATACTTTCTTTTCTTCCCTGGTCAATTAATTCAGAATGGTTGTATGTTTTCTTGATCTATGGCAGCCTGTGTTTCCAATAAATTATAGAAAACTTAACTTCTTTGAACATTTTTTGTATTATTTTGTTTATGTAAGTAATAAGTAGACTAAATATTTTGGCATTTAACTTTTAACTTTTACTGTGACATTTGCCATCACAAAGGTGATAAAGGACTCCATGGAATCTTTACATATTTCTTCATACAATTTACACTTTTTTCTTACAAGGAAATTATAAGTCCCAATCAAATTATAGTGTGTGTCCACATGTACTCCTTTGGCATTATAAACAAACCCCGATATGCATTCACAGAATTAGGAGTGTAAATAGATAACTTATTAAAAATCCAGAAAGTGCTTAAGACAAACGTCGTGTTGCTTTCATTTTTTCCCCCATTATAAGTAGAACGAAACAGTGAAAATTTCCAAAGGGGTAAGTAAACTTGAATTATGGAGGGGACATTTCATTTTTGACCATCATTTTTTGTTGTTGTTTGAATGTTTTGCAGGTTAATAGCACACATGATTAAACATAGGCTTGTTTTTTTTCAGATTCTAGCAGTAGTTCCAGTTGGTCCCCCCTATATGGGGGTGGGGCACATCTAGATCAAGAGGCTATACAGTACATCCATAAGTTTTATTGTAAAGACTGTAGGATGGAAGCAGAGAAAGCAAAAGCTGCTGCAGCCGATGGGACAACACCTAAATTAAACGGAGAAGAAGAAAAACCAACAAGTCCACAGTCAACATTAGAAGAAATGTCATTACAACAAAGCATGGATAAAAATAAAGAATGTATGTAATACTTTTTTTTAAAGAAAAAGACAAAATAGCAATACTGCAGTGGATTCATCTATTTTCGTGGGTACCAATTTTTGTGGATAAGGATAACTTGTATTTTCGTGGATATGTAATTTTGTTGTTCTGGCGAAGTCTGTATAGAACCTATAGGAAATGTGTCATTTTTGAACATTCAATTTCGTGGTTAGTCTTTTACCCATAAAAACCACGAAAATTGGTATCCAAAGAAAAAAATGAATCCACAATAACAATATCTTGATGCTGTCTTAATGTTCATGCACTTAATGTCATACTTTTTTTTTAACTGAATAAAGTTAACAGGTGGAAATTAACCTTGAAAGAACAAACTATTGACAGTGTAGACTAATCCTGTACAACTTTAATGTAATAAAAGCAGAACAGAAAACTAGATTTAAAACATTGTGAGATTGCCCCCAAAAAAAAAACCTGAAAAAAATCAGGTTTTTTTAGTTAAGTTGTCTCCAATTTACTTGGTTCCTGGAATTTCATTGTTTATGTTTTAGTTAATAAAAATTGTATTTTTTATGATAACTTCCTAAAAATTTGTACCACATGATTACAAGTACCCCCTTGTATAATTTGTATGACTATACACTTGATAATACAAATAAGGGGTGTAATATAGGTGCTTATGGTTTCTTTCAGACAATGCAAAAAAAAAAAGAGAAAAAAAAAGGAAGCAAAATTGACAAACAAATATAAAATAGTTCATGCAGAATATTTCTTAATAGACTTAATAAGAAAAAGAAAAAAAGATACCAAGCAAGTCAATGAATCATGCAAACAGACCTTTTATGTACGAATTAATGAATTAGGAGAAATAGAAATTGTAACCAGATCTGGTTATGCAGTATGTTTTTACGTATGTATGTAAAATTTTTAATAAAATGGCTGTATTTCCATTTGTAGCATTGAAGCGAAAGTTGATGATGAGAAGATCTGTAACTGAACTTGTAGACCAAGGCATATATCCACGTATGTATCATGAACTAAATTTTGTCTATAATCCATCACTTACTAAAAATTTATTTTACTGTAAGAGTTGTTGATTGCATATCTCAAAATAGCATAGTTGAATTTTTGCCTCAATGAAATAGTTATAGGATTTTAAAAACAAATTCATTGGTTTATATGTTATACACTATATCTAAAGAGGATAAGAATCAAAGGGATGTACTGCATTAGCAAGACAACACATTTCCCTAGATTTTACTACTCATCTCTTAGGAAATGTACAGAGAAACCATGACCACCTGACAAAATGCTACACATCTCTGATGAAATGTATAGTCTCTTAATAATTATGAATAATCTTGTTCCAACATGACAGATTGAAGAAAGCTATCAGCTGATTTGCCCTCTTCCAAAGAGTTCCAATCAAAATCCAGGATTTGTGACACACTTCAATTACAAGTATAGGGCCTGAATTATTTGTGTTAATCAAATACTAAAAGTTATGTGATACAATGTATTTATTGTTGGGTATATACTATATACTGTATCTTTACATCCATTTATTGTCCTGAATATGCATGAAATACTTGCACAAGATGTCAAGCAACAAGCAACAATCAATCCATTTATTATTGTACATGTAAAATATAATTTATTTTCTGCAACTTCTCTTCACTGAGATCTTCAGTAAGTATCTATCACATTATAAATATTCTAATTATTTTTCAAACACGTGAAAACAATAACATAAAAGATCAAGACATTGGCACACATTGGCAGACTACAAACTTCAAAAATAAGATAACAAGAAAATCTGTAAATATTTAAGAACCAATAATATATCCTTTTGATGGAATTGCATCATTGAAAATAGGTTAATGATTTTATTGATGAAGTTAATAAGGTACCCCAGATGTTATCAGGTTAAATACATTTGTAAAAACATCTTAAATACAAGATATAGAGAACTCTTCCAATATTTCCTCTTATAACATAATACCTTAGGATTATTTTCAGGTTGTGTAGATGGTTAAAGAAATCTGAATGAAATAAATGAATTTGACTTTACCAATTATTGACAGGTGTTTTTGATCATGTGATGTACTTTTGTTTTTTAAGCTTTGAAAACCCCTCCAGCATTTGCAGAACAGAGAAAATCATTAGAAAGAGCTAAGGTAAGGAGAATTTAACAGTTGTCCAAGACATTTATGTATAGTCTTATTTTACATGACACGACAGAGTCAAACTTTCAGTGCTTGCCTTACTAATTTCATATCAGAAGTAGAGCATGCTTATCCTCTATTAAGTGGTCTATATTCAAATTCAATAAAACCTTTTTTTGAATACTTTCAAGTGAAATGAAATATAAATAACAACATTTAAGTTTAAGCGATGAAGTTTATTTTCCATTATGTTAATATAAGTCACAAGGTAACTAAGTTTCACACTTCTGCTGGTCAATTAACTTAAAACATGTTTCTGTCAAGAAGAAAATGGGCAATGTCTTATTAACAAGCTTACACTAATTACACAGTTATATTGTATTCCGATCTACCTGATTACTGAATTGTACTTGGAAAATAATTACATTGAGCAAAAACAACTTGTTGACTGACGAACAAACAAACAGATGTATCATTTAGAAAATCTGTACATGTGCAAGTCATTTTCTGTCGCCAGTTATTTTTCTGCTGATTAAAGCATTTTTGTAAACTTGGAAGCATCAGTAAATACCTCAGAATTATAAAGATTGAGGAGAAAAGTATAAAAAAATTATCTGTTTGATGATGTCAGCATGCGTTTTACATCATAGAGGTGTTTACGTAGTGGCTTGTGTAGGAAATTAGACACCTACACAAGTATGTGGTAAGAGAGAGAGTGCACTAAGTTGGCAGCGCTTGTCCAGGAATTAACTCAACAGTTGTCACGTCATTAACAATTATTAACAATTGTCACGTTTCATATAATTTAATGCTGATTGCAATAACAGCATTGCAGGTTGTTTGAAAAAAGACAAATTGATTCTTTTTTTTCTTTTCTTCTTTTATTCAAAAGAATAAAGGAATGATTATAGTTCTTTTGAAAGATCTGTTTTACGATTCAGTAAAATTGTATAAGAAGAAAGGCTGTTGGAACGAAATAATGATTAAGTTGATGATTGAAATCTGGCAGCAAGTCAGATCTTCTTGTCACTCAAATAGTAGGTCTGTCTGAGACAGAAATACATCTACTTTTATACCTGTCAGCAATTACAGATATCTTTGATTAGGTTATTTCTTCTGCTGTTGTGTTAATTATTTGTTAATGATTACCTATTGTTAAAGAGATTTCTAATTTCAATTGATGCTTTCTTGACCTTGTTCAAGGTTGCTAGAAGGTTATATTGCATTTTTTTCTTCAGGTTGGTGTATATACAGTACTGTTAAATGTTTTTGTTATTTATCTGCTTGGTACAGTTCATCTGAAGCAGTTATGTGTCTGCTTCTCTATTGCAATACCTTGCAAATAGTTTAGTAATCTGATCAAAATTTATTATAAAACAAAAATAGTAACTTTCGGCTGTTTATTGTTGCTTTTTATTCCTTTGAAAAGAATGGTTTGATAAAACTGGATTCATTATTATTCATGGAATACCAATTTTCATGGATTTATATTTTATGGGTATAGACTGAGAATTTAAATTATCAATGATGAATTTTTTTAAGTCTTGTGTCTTAACTCTGGCAAAACAACAAAATGAAATATAAATGAAACTACAAGTTTTCTTAATCCACAAAAATTGGTAACAACGAAGAAATAAATGAATCCACAGTAGTACATTTCATCTTCTCTTGATGGAAAAGTACACCAATATCCTAAAACTTACCAAGCTACTAATGGTAAAGAAAAAAAAGTCTTATGACAGTATTAGGCACATTACAAAGATTCTTCTTAACATTCAATCATGGCTGGGTCCAAAATAATAACTCACCTGACAGAAAGTGTACTTTGAAAGAACAAAACATGGCACTCTATCCAGAATAAATCTTCATGATGTGTTTACATTATCAATAAGCAACATCAAAATCAAAGTTTTATGACAAAAAATGTTTCTATTTAGAGTCAATGTACTTTAAGAAATGATTATCTAATTGATTCCAACTTTCATGCTTGTTACAAAATGACTAATATAAATTCCATGCTAATAGATATTTGTTAGAGGCAATTGATGAGAATGTTCTAATTCAAATAAAAATAGTAGTTTGTTTTCACCTATGCTTTGCACCTAAGTGGCACTTTAATCAAAACAGTTGTAAGTCCAAATCAGTTAAAAAGTTTAAGTGCATTAGAAACACCAAAATTACACCCAAATTTATCCAAATCTTGTTCAGACCATGAAACAAAAGATTCTTGCATCTTTAGAACTAGAAGCATTCCATTGTGTTCCCATGTTATAGAAAGTGCAGTCTTTTGGAAAAGATTGGTTCTTATCATAACATTTAAAAATTCTATAAACAGAGATTTTTTTTACATGTTTAATGGTACTTGGTATGACTTTTTTTTGTGAATTGTGGCATGTGTATGTAAGCTATTTATCAATGGTTGTCAGATTTTTTATAAGTTCTTTCATTTAGGTGAAAGTCATTATTTATCTTTTCAACAATTTGAATCAAATTGAAATTTCACAGTCTATACAATAAGTTGTTGAGATAATGATGGTATTTTCCAGTTCAAAGGCAGTTATAAGTACAAAGAGTTCATGGTACATTAAGGTTCAAAATGGCAATGGTTAGAAGTGTTTTGAAGAGTTATTGTTTTGAAGATTTCCTCAATGGCATTCTTGTTTCAAAAATATAAGTTAATATTGATTTCACTGCAAAAATTTGTCTAATGCACTCCAGAACTGTCATATATTTTAAATACAGTATGGATTGCTTTTACTTATATAAATTTCTTTTCTGAAAGGCTATTGTTTTATTAGTGGTATGAAAAATGTTATATACATGTACTAGGTAACCTTGCTTACAGTAACACAAATGACTTCAGGCTTTTTGTCTAGCCTTCATGCAGTTCTTGAGGTTAGACTAAGGCATGCTGGTTTTGTCATCAGTGATGTCAACAAGTGTTAAAGTTTGTGAGTAGATCAGAACAAGGAAAACCCGAAATCATAAGTCAATAGTATGTGGTAGTCAATTGTATTACAAATGTTTCATCCCATTTTCATGGAGATTATTTGGCCATGCCCCTCCTAGCTACTTATTCTTTCACAATTTTGTAACAAAGAGGAAAACCATATCTAAATCAACAGTTTATTCTTATCACAACAGTTGAACACAGATAAATTATATACTAACCTTCAGCAAATGGATGAAGGTCGGTGGTTCTCTCTTCGTACACTCTGGCATCCTCCACCATGAAAAACTGCCATGAAATAGCACTATAGTGTTAAAAGTGGTGTTAAACATCAATCAATCAAGCCAATACTCTTGGTAATTATGATTGCATTTGCTAAACGTATCCTTGTACCTAACTAAATGAAGTAAAAAAAATACATTTTTCAAGTTTTCCTGGAATTTGTTGATTCATTTCCGTCTTATCAATCACATCTGTACTTTTGTTTTTGAAAATGTAGATACTAATTACAACCTATTGTAAAACTTGTTGGCTATAATTTAAAAATCTATCTTTCAGCATATTTTTTTTAATTTTAAGTGAAAGAACAAGGTTAAGTCTTTAAATAATCTGATGTTCAAATGGTTAATACTTATAGCAATAATCATTTAGATGTCCAGAAGTGGCTGTTTACAAGTAGCAATTACTATCACCAAGTTTTTAAACGATGTTTCCATGTTTTTTGGCATGAAATCTGAGGAATTCACAAGAACGTTAATATAAATGTGAAACAAATTTGATTTGTATTTTAGAAAATTAGCTATACTTTGATGGTCATTGACCTTGATTTTGCAAGGTCACACACATGAAGGTTATTTTCATGTGTTGGTAATTTCTTTTTTTTCAACTTTGGAAAGTTCCTTGCATATTATCTGTAACTATTTATTGTTCACTGGTGGTTTGGCAGTAATCCAGATCTATAGATGTTACATATATGTTACTTTTTCATTTTTTTTGCTGAGTTACATTTGCAGAAAATATTGCAGTCAGTATAAATGAGGCTACCAGATGGTGCATCTTATATCATCTATGATTAAGTTATGTTTGAACTCTGTAAATAATTGATAACAAGTCTTCTTTGCTCAGTCTCCATTATATAGTTCTGCTTTTTGCATTACATGGAATTCTTCTTATCTCTGACTATCAAAACATATAAAAATTCCTGAGTCATCTTCCATGAAGTTCACCATGTTACCTGTGATGGTGACCTATGTAAGACCAGGTAAGGCCAAAAATGACCTCTACATAGATATAGTTAAAAAGCAATGCAGGTTGGTCGTCTGAAACTAAAACACTGTAGTTCTTATAAAAGGAGGAGTTATGAAAAAATTATAATTTGACCCTGAAATTGCAAAAAAAAACTTCCAAAGGATTTAGTGTAAAGATTCAATATTACGTAAATTACATAAATTACATTGATAAATGAACAGGACACTTTATTGCAGAAAGGTACTTGTGATGTCACTATGACATCATGAATATGTTGTAATGTATGTACCGTAGTTGTTCTATCATAGCCATTACACATGGTTTTTGGGTCAAAACATATATGAACAAGAGCTTTACACAAAAAGAAAATCTAAATAAATTGTGAAGCAAAACATCATTTTTTATAAAGCAGTATCTTATATTTAAATATTGATAACAAGATTTTTTAAATGTAAAAAAGTTTAAAGCCAAAAATGTGAGACAAAATTCAAAATATAAATACTGATGACGGACAGACTAATGTCTTGTGATCATCTGAAGGATTGTATTTGCTAGATTTATAATTTGTTTCAATTTTGAATTCCAGGGGCTAAAATGGGGCAATATCTTACCTTCTCTCATGCTGAAACTTTGAATTTCTAAAGAAATATGACTCAAATCTATTGAATGATTATTTCAAGATTCAGAAGCAGTTTTGCCTCAATGATGAAATAAAATTCTTAAAATAGAACTGGAATCAAGCTGAGGACTTCACATAAGTATGGAAGTCATTACTATGATGATCATTACATTTGTATTGGTATCAAAGTGATATGGCTGGCTATACAGCATTTACAACATGTTAACCAAATATCATACAACCAGTCAGTTTTATTCTTATTTTATCTAAAGATATTTTAACAATATTTTTATGTTTTGAAATAAATATAACTCAGGCAGTCAGGCTAAGCCTTTGGAAGACTTTGCATTAGTTCTACTTAGCTTTAACCTGTGTACACTATTTCATGCTAAAATTAGATTAGAATAAATCACTTGGAAGGAAATCAGTTGACACCAGTTGTAAATGCCAGTTTGTTCTATTAATTATGCTAAGGTGTGTTCTTGCAAGGTCATGAGTAGTTATTTTTTGTCAAAGGAATATTGATATTCTATTTATACTATATATATTAAGGTCAAACTGTAATGATACACATTGATGTTTTATTTGCCAATGCACTCACATTCATATTACTGTGTCACTGATGACAGTTTTTTTGCCAAATTTTCATGTATAATCTGGTTATACATTTATTGGTTCAAAGTCTGCTTTCCTTGGTATTTACCTAAGTGTTGAACATAGAGGAAATACGTGGAATCCAAATTTTTTAACATCTTGCTATAAACATTTTGCATTTTGTCAATTTGGTCACTGGATTATTCTCCTTGTATTGCAATTTTCAATATTTCAATAAACTCTACTTTATAATGCAGATAATTGCATTTTTTATAGTAACTTTGTTTAAATAGCCAAGTAATTTAAATCTATGTCATTTGGTCTCGTGTGGATAGTTGTCTTGTTAGCAATCATACCACATCAGGTAGATGTAAGTTGTACATGTTGGTCTGGTAGAGTTCTTCTGACCTTTTCCTGATTTACATGGCTCATTTATAATGATAAATTTGAGTGATATTTTGTAGTAATATCTTTATCAAAAAGACTTTCAACATAAAAGCAATCATGATAAGTTAAGCTGGCGAAACATTTCAGCATTTGCATTAAATGTTTTTGCTTGGCTTTGCAAGAAGTATCTTTGAAAGCAATCAGATTTAAAAATACTATAATGTTACTACACCTCAGCAGGCAAGCAACCTTCAAATTTTACTTGAAAGACAGTTTTATACTTTATTGTGAAGAACAACATCATTGGTCTTTTTATACCACTATTTTTTTTATCGCTTGCTTTTCAGTCGATAAAATTTGTGTTAGATCAATATTATGGAATACTTGTCCTTGAGTCATAATAGTAAGGAATTTTGGCACAATTTCAGAGGTTTAGGCAATTGTTTATCCATCTCATACACCCACATACAGGTTGTTATAAGACAATGTTATAAAGTCAGAAGTGACAGTATTATGCTGTACTGTAATCAGAATCAAATTGCTGAGTTTTACCTCCTTAAATATCAATTTAAACTTGGTGCTTGAAAATAACAGAATATTATCTTTAGTAATAGATTTCTTTCATCTTGATAACTTGTTTATTTCAAAAAGTCAAGTCTCTAATTTCCTAACTCATTAAATCTTTATATACTTTGAAGAAATATAGTAGAACTAGGAGCCAATGGTTTTATAATTTTTACAACATTAGAAATGGACCATAACAATCTAAGCTGAAACATTAGAATTTAAGATGGATACCATCTGTTTGGAAAGAATTAAGGAATAACAGTACATGTATCATATTTGCAAAATTGTCACCATCAATTGGATTTGATGTTCGCAAATGCACTCCTAACTGGTGACTTTGAGCAGATCCATTAAAATCAATAGTTAAAAACTGAAAAATAAAGATTAAGTGATTGGTGACTCTTTTGATATGGTACTGCTATTCATATTCTATTGCAATACTCTTCAAAATTCAAAATTCAAAATTTCAAATACTTTTCAACCTTCTGTGACTACCATCTGTGGACTTGTTAAATTGACGAATGCCATTGTCCAATTAAAATGTCCTGTTATTTCTTTGTGCACAAAAAATCTGTATTTTTTTTTATCTGCGTGTGTTTATTTTGCTAATGCTTACATTAGTTTGTCCAGAATAAATGAAAACAGACCAAGATTAACACATGCTAAAGTCAGGTCAATGGATCATCTAAAAGCGTTATATTTAGTTTTCGTTAATAAAAGTAACATAAAGGTATTATAGTTTGTCTTTTGCTGCATATCTCTAAGCGATCATGTTGTGCGTAATTGAGAATTACTGGCTGTAGAATTATGCTGAACAGATCAATGCATACCTCTAGTCCCTGTATCTGTCTGATCAGAAACAGGACCATATGTTTCATACATCCACCTAAAGGGTAAATTAGTACATATCAACAGTTAATTATTTACCTAAAATCACCCAGGTCTTATCTTTTGTTTTCATTGCATTATGTTCATCAATAATGAGCAAATACTTAACATTGTTGTAATATTGATAATGACTAAGCTTCTACCAAAATAACTGCTTCTTTTCTTCCTGACTTCTCTCTAATTAATTTAACTAGCGATCTGTACTTTTTTTTCAACCAAAATTGTTTCCCCTTGCTGTTATTATGCTTAAGTTCTTTATCTGTGACCTTGTGTCTTAGAGGACTTTAACTACATAAAGCAAAGTAAGGCCAATGGTACTAGATTTTTATACGACCGCAAAAATTGAAAATTTTTTGGTCGTATATTGGTATGATGTTGGAGTCGTCGTCTGCACCGTCGTCGTCGGAATACTTTTAGTTTTCGCACTCTAACTTTAGTAAAAGTAAATAGAAATCTATGAAATTTTAACACAAGGTTTATGACCACAAAAGGAAGGTTGGGATTGATTTTGGGAGTTTTGTCCCAACATTTTAGGAATTAGGGGCCAAAAAGGGCCCAAATAAGCATTTTCTTGGTTTTCGCATTATAACTTTAGTTTAAGTAAATAGAAATCTATGAAATTTTGACACAAGGTTTATGACCACAAAAGGAAGGTTGGAATTGATTTTGGGAGTTGAGGTCTCAACAGTTTAGGAATTAGGGGCCAAAAAGGGGCCCAAATAAGCATTATTCTTGGTTTTCGCACCATGACTTTAGTATAAGTAAATAGAAATCTATGAAATTAAAAACACAAGGTTTATAACCATAAAAAGAAGGTTGGCTTTGATTTTGGGAGTTTTGGTCCCAACAGTTTAGGAATAAGGGGTCCAAAGGGTCCAAAATTGAACTTTCCTCAAACATTTTTTTGAGAGGATTAATATTCAACAGCATAGTGAATTGCTCAAAGGCAAAAAAAATATTTTAAGTTCATTAGACCACATTCATTCTGTGTCACAAACCTATGCTGTGTCAACTATTTAATCACAATCCAAATTTAGAGCTGAATCCAGCTTGAATGTTGTGTCCATACTTGCCCCAACTGTTCAGTGTTCAACCTCTGCGGTGGTATAAAGCTGCGCCCTGCGGAGCATCTGGTTACCAATTGCTCTGACAGAAAAGTGCTATAAATGCATGATAAACAGACTTTGCAAGATGCTGTTTCTAAGCAATTCAGTAAAATGGTCTTGATAAAAGTGTTTCTTTCTAAAGCATGATAAGAAATCTGCTGTTTAAAATTAACCATGTGCAGATGCACTGTTTAATTTTAAGAAATGATTTTGAAGTGAAGATATTTAGATTAAGGTTGAGTAAATCAGAGATTGTAAGTCCTAAAAGTCAAGCATGTTTATTAATCAGTGCCAAACATGTTTCACAGGTAATTAACAAGAATTTGACATTTGTTCTCTAGTAAATTAAAGTTTGTTTTTTCTGCAGGTAAAATTTTTCAACTTTCAATTTTGTAACAACTATCATTCTAACAATGAAGTCTATTTTAAAATTATATTAATTAACTATTTAGATTAGTCACAAATGATCGTGTTCTTAATAAACATCTACATCAGGTGTGGACCAAGGATTTTGGAGGGGATCTAGAAACCAAGCATTTGGAAGTTTACACATTTGTCCTATATGTAGCTCTATATGCCCTAAACATGCCTCTGACCATAACTACAGCCTCCCTTACATAGTCTTTTAAATTATATAGGTTTAATATTCATTAATACATTGCTCTGTGCAGTCACTTTATACTTGAAGGTACCAATGAATCCAAACCATTGTGATTGTGAAAGGACTAAAAATCTCTTTGAACAAATAGTAGATTTGTACTTTGATGACTAATATTATTATATGTTATTGTCTCAGAAACATTTACTTCTCAGTGCTTGTTTAACGACAAAAGAAGAATAAGTATGTGAAGTAAATGGTACAGAGTATATAAATTGGACACTTTATGTTATTATTATTAGAGCGTTAATTCCCATATTTATATGTCACTTTAAGGAAACAATTTGTTTGATTGAGAATTGTCATCTGTACATTGTTCTTAGTCATTGACAGGAAATTGACTCTTTGAGATGAATGTTGAAGATGGTATGGAGACATATTTCAATTATATACTTAATTGTCTTGACAACTTATAATATATCTTTTAGTTGTTTTGTCAAAAAATGTTAATACATGTACTTGTCAATACTGTTTTAATCAAATGGTGACATTATTGGTTTTTTACCCCCTTCATGTATTAATACTGTGCAGGTGGGGAGGCAACCTCCCAATTCAGTTTATTTAATTGTACGAAAGACAGTATTTTCTGTATAATTCAGTCCTCTAAAGGAGGCTATCTCTACTAACCTCTAAAGGAGGCTATCTCTACTAAAAGGTAACATTTTTCTCAGCTGAAGGATAGTCACAGACCAATGAAGCACCAATACAACAAAAAAAAGACATTCAGGTCAATGACATGGTCTTCTTATAGTCAACATTAAATAATTGTCTTTTTACAATATATCAAGTATTAGATTGCCCCAAAGATGAGAAAATTAAAGAAATCATCAAGAGATCTGTCATTAACACTGTATTTCTTACAGTGCATAAAAAATATCAAAATAAAACTAAAGACTACATGTACTTTGTTTGACTTTGAGCAGGCACAGTTTAAACATTTTTTGTATGCTCTTTACCATCCTCCTTCAGCCATCTCCCAATTTAAAGCTCTACAGTTCTGTGATATTCTAGTCTCATGAGATATACAATAGATGATATACAACAATAGTAAATGAATGAAAGCTTCAAATTGATGTACTGGTTAGCATGAACCCGAGGAAAATTTGGGTCAAACAACTTAAGGCTTTGATTGCAATGTCAGCATATTTCTTAGTTATCATTATCATTGACAGATATGTAATTTGGATGCAGGTATCTGTCATAAATGTTAACTACATGATCAACCTTTCTCTTTATCTAAATCATAATAACATGATCAATGTCTTCTTCATTTATTGCTTAAACTGAGCTAAAAATAGAAATATGAAAGGCTTTGGAGTAAGGTAAAGCCTTAAGGTCATGAACATTCTTGAAGCAATATATTAGAATTTTTGGTTATGTTTAATTTCAAAGAAAGTGCAAATGCTGACTATAGTCTGTTCTCTTTGTAAGCTGCTTTGAAATACTTATCAGAAGAATATTGAAAAGTTAAATATCAGCTGATTTTCTTTAGTGCAATTTGTTGTTTATTTTGTTAACCCAGTCAGACAGTACGGTAATAATAACCAAAAGTACTGTCGCTTGGTTATAAACTAATAAGACAAAATATATGTGTTGAGCTTTTAGGTCCTTTTGTCTGTTATGGCACTGATTATACCACAAACATAAATATGGCATAAAGAAAATTGGCTTTAATCAATCCTGTGGTATTTGTTTTGTATACTTGTATGCCCCCATGGGATTTTAAATGGTTTTGGATAATTTGTGGAATCTTTATGGGATGCTCCTTTCCAAATGTACATTATCACAGATGTGTTTTGATTAGGAACTAATTGTTGTTTATTGACATAGTTATTTCTTTGCATAGATTTGCATAAATTATTAGTGTTAACTAGCTCTATCTACTTTTCTATTTTACAGTAGTTTACTGGGTTGCTATTATGCATAACTTGTTGTTGGTTAGGGAATGGCAGGTGAGAAAAGTGGGTGCTCACATGCTCTTATATTTCATTAAGTTGTGCATTTCACTATTTCATTCTAAAAGATTTTATGAGGAATTTTAATGACTTAAAAATTACGTAATTAATTAAATAAAACGGTTTGCCCTGTTTTAAATTTAGCACAGAAAGTCAGATAAGGACAGCATCAGTCTATTTGTTTACTGACTTACCTAGATTTAACATTATTTACTCTTGATTGTAAGTGCAAACTTGTGTATATAATAAATCGCATCAAAATCAGCATGTATTTACAGACACAGTGCAATTTGGGTGCAACGTTCTGTTGAATTTGTAGGACAAAAATCAGCTGGTTTAAGAAATGGTTAGAATAGTATCTGTTGTGTGTACATCTTTAAATTTAAAAACATTATAAACACTGCCTTCCACCCTCCTACATCTGGTTAATTAGAAATTAGATGCCTGCTTTATAAAATATGACGAGAACCATATGGCCCCTGGTTACTTACCATTCACTGAAGGAAATGATCATCTCATTAGAATGTGGTTATCATAACACCATGTAATGTGTAGATGGATGCATATTTACTCATTTTCAATAGTTTTTTGTCCAGACTTTTGTCCTACCTTAATACATCCCATGAAGTATTTAAGTATCTAGATGGATGCATATTTACTCATTTTCAATAGTATTTTTTGTCCAGACTTTTGCCTACCTTTATACATCACATGAAGTATTTAAGTATCTAGATGGATGCATATTTACTGATTTTCATAGTATTTTTTTGCCAGACTTTTGTCCTACCTTTATACATCCCATGAAGTATTTAAGTATCTAGATGGATGCATATTTATTGATTTTCAATAGTATTTTTTTGCCCAGACTTTTGTCCTACCTTGATACATCCCATGAAGTATTTAAGTATCTAGATGGATGCATATTTACTGATTTTCAATAGTATTTTTTTGCCCAGACTTTTGTCCTACCTTTATACATCCCATGAAGTATTTAAGTATCTAGATGGATGCATATTTACTCATTTTCAATAGTATTTTTTTGCCCAGACTTTTGTCCTACCTTTATACATCCCATGAAGTATTTAAGTATCTAGATGGATGCATATTTCTGATTTTCAATAGTTTTTTGCCAGACTTTTGTCCTACCTTTATACATCCCATGAAGTATTTAAGTATCTAGATGGATGCATATTTACTGATTTTCAATAGTATTTTTTTGCCCAGACTTTTGTCCTACCTTTATACATCCCATGAAGTATTTAAGTACCTGTATAGTCTGCATCATTGATATTGTTCTTAGTGAATAATTCAAAAGCTATGTGGGGAAGAACAGAATGTAATGATATAGATCTATTGGGTTTAAATAAGCATCATAAAGAAATCACAAATAGAAAAGACTTACCAAAATTCAAATCTTTAATAGATATTTTATATACATGTAAATTTGAAACATTATTTTGGTTTATTTTTGTCAAACTTTTGGCTTCAATGAAGAGATAACAATCAGATTGAAGAACATTATTACAAGCAAAAATGAAATAATGTAAACGCCCCACGGTAGACTGCTGTTCTCTGCTCGACCTAAATTAAGGAGGAATTTGGATCCATATACTGTCATTGAAACTTTTGTTCGCAGGAACTTTACAGTCTTAAAATATATTAAATGGCAAGGCCTTTAAACATCTATGTTGAAGAGAAAAAAAAAGAAAAAAAAGTCTCATATATAGATTTATAAAGAACTTATTATGTTCAATTCGATTTTAATTTCATATTATTTTTTACACTCTCTTTTCAGACAGGGGACTTGTTACGATATAAAATATCCCACAGACCAGACAGACAACAATTGGTACAGCAACACATTCTAGAAGGTATGGCATACATTTAAAAAGTATACACAGAAAATTTTGTAAGAACAAAAATACATGTAGTAATATTTAGAAAAAAATAGTCTACAGTCAGAAATTACAAGTTATATTTACAAGTAAACTTTCATCAAATATGCTTTGACTGCAGCAGCTTTAAAGCACTGTCTAGACTTCATTTAAATTTAAGAAAGTGCATCTTGTTTTTGCTGCTTTATTTGCTGAGATTTATACCATTTCCCTTTAGATAACTTAATGTACATGGCTCTGGTTTGTGTTTATCTTAACAAGGTGAAGGTACTAATATTTTAGATGGTAATAATTGTTAACACTAAAAAGCTTTATTTCATTTAGAAGTATGATCAAAATACATTGAATGACATAAACATCAAACAAGTGGCATTAAATTGATAAATATATGAATGAGGATTGTTGTCTAACACATGTAATATTGTCCAGCCTGCTTACACCTGTTTTGGCATATTGGAAGACACATTTTAAGGAGGAGAAAAGGCTATAAATATATTTGAAATGTACTAAAATAATTCCTATAGTGTTGAAATAATCAAGATACTTTGAAGTTTCAAATTTTTTGAACAATTCATGACTTTGATTGATTTTATCTTATAGACAGTACTTAAACCTTTCTATTTCATAATATTTTAAGTGTGAGCTATTTCTCGTGATTTCTGAGGTATTTAAAGTTAGAAATGTGGCCTTTTCAGTGAAAACATTTTCAATTTTTGTTTGGTATATTCAAATTTTACAAGGGCACTTAATTTTAAAATAAAGTTTGTGATGGTGTAAATCGAAACAATAACATATGATAGTCCCTCGGAAAGGGACGATAAGTGGCTGACCCGTGTTAAGAGAGAGCCATATCTCTTGCATGTTAAAGACACCCTTCGAGATTTTGAAAAAGAGCAGGCTAATGCCTATACAAGGCAGCACTTGCACCCGCAAAAAGGAAAGGGATTAATATAAGTTGCAAAACTTGTTTCCCAATGTTTAAAACTAAAAAAACAAAAAGATATTACCATACAATAGTTCTAAGATAAGTTCGGCACTAAGTCACACACTTTTACCATCACAACACCAAGACTGATCTGACATTTACTGACTTCTTTGTTGTCATTGTTAAACTTTTGGCCTCCATGAATAGATATCCATCAGATTGAAGAAAAATGTGAAGAGAAATAATTGTGTTGATATGTATGTCATTGTATATTGTATGATAATACATGACACATTACCTGCGGACAGTGCCAAAGAATCCCATCAAACTTTGGAACTGAACCAAAACCTTGAGTTGTTGATTAATATCAGGCCCTCTTTCCATTCCAACTTATCATTTGATGGAAAACTATTAATTAAAGAATACTTAAACCTGCATCAACATCAGTTTTCATGTAGTCTGAACTCTCTGTCTTAAGATGTTAAAACAGAACTGAATATTCATTAGATATGCATTAATATAAGTTCGCTAATTAAAAACAGGTCTATGATCGTCTCTGTATCTTAAGTTCATCATATTGGTTAATTAATCAATATTTTTCTACACTACCTGGCAGTATTTGAAGTCATACATTGTTGAAATACTTCTGTTATGATAGGGATGCCTTATGCTGAAATCAGGCCCTGAATGCTAGACGCAGACATTTTGATAGACCTGATTATTTCAAAGTGAAAAGAATGAAAAGCTAAATCATTAAACATTTTTTCAAAAAAAAAAAACATTTATCTCACTGGTATTCCTTATACTGTTTGGAAAGACTACTATGATGGCATCTCTGAACTTGGTTTGGTGTTTTTGGAAAAGGAAAGACTTCAAATATTTTTAAATTCTAGAATATGATAGTTATAATAGCAATTTGTCACAGATGCACACCTACCTTATTGAAATTTGAATTAAACAAACACTTATTTTGTCATAATTGTTGGAACTAAAACAAACATTGTATTTTATAAAAAGGATGTAACATCCACTCTTTTTGCTGGCTTTATATATGCTGACTTGCAATATTTGTATTCCTGAAAATAACTGTGATAATATATCAATCAAATAAGAAGTATCTTTCATTATGTATGTACTTTTATTTGTCAGTAGGTTGGTTACTACCTTTGATTGTTTTGTCATTAGTTAGATTATGACCTTTGATCTATCTGTACTTACAACAAGATCTATTCATATTTGATTTGATGATGAACTGTGTACATTCTTTATACATACTACTGTCTTAATGGGCCAAAAATTGTAGTAGCATAAGCTGAACTCTTTAGTCTGTAGCTGTTGACCATCTTTTTCATAGACAGTTTCAAAATTGCAGACTAAGCAGGTTGTGCCTATGAACTGTCAAATAAACATGTAATTCTCTGTATAGATTTCTTTTAAAAATCAATTTAGATTCTTAAAAGTAGAAATGTTTAACAAAAGAAAAAGATTTACAGATTTACATATATGTTTTCAATAATTTTGAGTTGTCAAAATTGCCAAGGGTTTTCAAAATATTTGACTTTGGAAATGGCAGCCATCTTGGTTAGCAACAGATTGAAGTTAGTATCCAAAAAACTTAATTTCAATATTTGATGTAAAATATAAAACAAAATAGCATCACCATTATCACTCTGAATAATAAAACAAACAAAACACTGTTCACAACTATGAAAGTACTGGTTTTCTTGAAAATTGATAACACCAAAACTAGTACTTAAGTGAAACAAACCACAAAGGCAACAGCTTTGCATGCTTACAGATCTAGTTATTACTTTAGCATGTCTCTATTAATATACTAATGCTTTATAACACATGTTTTCTTATAACCAGTCTCTAACAAGGGTCACTATCCTCTCTGTAGCAGTAAAGTGTTAATTCATCATGTTATTGATCTCAAAACAGGGAAGTTAGTTAGGCAGAAAATTGACTGCTTTTGAAAATGTCAGTTAGATACCTTGTAAATTATCACTTTTTTAACATCAAAAATGAAAAGCGAAGGGAAAAGAGCTGCTACATTTTACTAACCATGGATTTGTAACACTTGAATTATGGTTTAGATATATGATTTTGTTTTTGAACACACTTCTTATTCAGAATGTATTATTACATTTTTTGTACATACAGAAAAATTTAACCATGTACCAGAACAAAACTTTAACCATGTACTACCATTATAGGACTTTGCATGATGTGATCCTCCCTTTTTTCAGATACCACTATAGACCCATCTCTACATGAGCGACAACGTTTATTGAAGCGTGCTCGACTTGTAGATGATCTTAACGTCAAATTAAATCACAGACCAGGACCTCTGGATCTTATGAAAGGAAATATTTTAAAAACTGAAGATGAAAAGTTTATGGAAGCTCTTCAAGGTAGTTTAACGATATCATGAAATTCTGGAAGATTTAGATTGAAAGATTATTTGTAGAAAACATTTTAAAAAACTTTATCAGTGAATTAACATTTGTTGTTCTAATATTGTTAAATTTTATTAGAAGTTTTGTATGATGACCTTTTGAAATAACAACAAATAGATTTTGTTATAACAGCATGGACATTGGCTTTTACTGTTGTGTTCCCTTTATTAAAAGTTCAATGCTTAAATGCCAGTACCTCCTATTCAAAAGGAAAAGAATACATGTATTGTACAAGGAAAATGTTGGTATGAATTTTAGTCAAGAAGCATGCATGTTATTTAAAGGGAAGAAGTAATTTTGAGAATAGTTTTAATCTTTGTGAATTAAGGCAATGATTTTGCAAAATTTCTTTCAAGAAAAATATAATATTCATGTTACATGGAATGTATATTAAAGTATGATACATGTATTGAATCAAGCAGGAAAGCTTATTGATTTGGCATGCTTCAAAGATTGATTTTAAGATAAGCATAAAACAGCACAATTATTAGACATTCATACAAAACAATCCTTCATTTCAAAGCTTTTCTAGCTGTAGCATTCAGCAACCAGTTAATGCATATATAGCCTATTAATTGTAAGCATATCGCTATTTACATGTATATTCCATTTCTATGTATAACACGACTTTCACATATGTTTACTGCATTCCATGTATTATGAATTTACCCTTTGAAATTGTCCATAAAATGATTACCAATCACTGACACAACATCTGATTAATGATGTGTATAATATTTTACAGATGGAACATTGCCATTTCTACCAAACGATGATGACCATCCATTTACATTTGATGATGACAGTAACACAAGTGAAGGAGCCTACTCTCCATCCCAGGGGGATGATTCTGGAATGTCAGATATTGGTAGTCCTCCTATTATTCCACCAGCACCTAGTCCACCCCATCAAAACAAAGCACAAAAACTATTTCAATCAAATTTGGCAAAATTGCCAGTTGTTACGACACAAACATTTAGTATAACTAACTCAAATAATATTACTAGTGGAGGAAATTATTCAATTGCTCAAGTGAAAAATGGCAACTCAAATTATGTGACCAAAGTGCGGCCAAAAAAATCCAACCGACCAAAAACTCAGACAAAATCTAAAGTAATCAAATTCCATGAATACAAAGGACCTCCTAATGTTGTGAAAAGTACTAATCCTGCATCAACATCGACCACTCAGCAGCAGCAACAAGCACAACAACAACAACAACAACAACAAATACAACAACAACAACAGCAACTGCTACAAGATAAATCTGATACACCATATCATATACTACTTCAGCAACAGCAATTGTTTCTGCAGTGGCAATTGGAATTCAATGGTAATAATTTGAATTTGAACAAACTTGACAAACTCCCACCTGGTGTTGTCATGTCAACAGGAACAAATTCATCTGTCACGGTGACATCACCGACACCAATGAGTGCAAATCAAGGACATTTTCAAACAGTGACACAACAAACAATAACATCACCGCTAAGTGTAAGTCAGCCTCACTTGGTATCACAAGCAAATATTATGACATCAATATCACCATCACCATCATCAATTCAGACAAAGATGGTGTCACCAACAATTGTTCAATCATCACAATCACCAATATGTCAGCCACAAGTTCAACTGAACCCTAGTAAACCAGTTGCTACAAAAGTTGTGCCACACAAACCCCTGGCCAATTTGGAAGATATGAAAGTGGCTGATTTGAAAGCTGAACTAAAAAAGCGTAATTTACCGGTGTCTGGACCTAAACCACAGTTGATAGAAAGGCTAAAGCCATATGCAGATACTATTATCACAAACAGTTTAAATATTGCCTCGAAAAATATTTCAGCATTGTCAAAACTACCTGTTCAGGCAATTGTAAATGTGAAAAAATTCCCTGTTATTAAATCTGATGATGTGTCAATGAGTAATAGCTCTCCAACATCACCTCGTACACTGGAATCATTCATGCCTTTATCACCAGAAATAATTGAGATGGTGACCTCTCCCCAAGGGTTAGGTCCACAACAACAAAATAACATTATTCATAATTCTGTGCCTATGACAGTGGATAATTCACGGCCACCGTCTGTGGCACCAATGGAGATGGCAATGGAAGTTGATTCTACACCTGATCCATCCAATATCATCCAGCAGAGTTTTAATCAAAGTAATTTATCTCCATCACCATCAACAATAACTCTTGTCACATCACCAACACAACAACAGCAGGTTCATCTAATCCAGGCACCACTGGATCAACAGCAAATCCAGATCGTACAACCTCAGACACCAGCACCCAAAAACGGAGAAGCATTATCACCAGAACAACTGATTAGGGAAGAAATGCTGCAACAACAAAGACATAAGATATCTGAACTCCAGAGACAACTTGAGGATTCTCAACGAAGGTTAAAACTTCAACAGATGCAACATCAACACTTGCAGCAACAACAGCAGCAGTTAAATGTACTTCAACAACAGACTGCTCAACTAAATCAACTTCAACAACAGACCCAGCTGTTACAACAACCAACATCACCCCCTCAAATAGTCAGTTCACAGATGTTGCAACAACCAATTTCACCCCCACTGGTAGTAAACTCAAATATGTCACCTCAGCCAGTGACTAGTCCACTGACTGTCAAAACAAGTTTGATTCAGCCAAGATCGCCACCACAGGCTGTTAATATTTCTCCCGGTAATCATCAGATATTGTCAGTATCTCAACCAGAAGGAACAACCACAATACTACAGATTCCTCTGAATGCCTTACAGAATGCTACAAGGTTAACAACAGTGGATGCTTTAAAGGCTGTCAATACATCAGTACAGCCTAACGTTATAAATAATCAAGTTCCTAAAGTTTCGATGACGAACCTGTTTAGTAACCAGGTGTTACATCAGAGTTTAAATATGGGTACACCAGGAACCAGTCTATCTTCATTGATCAATATTCAGCCGATACAAACAACAGCAGGAAAGACGTTCAATCTACCACCACTCAATGGACTTTCTCAACAGCAGCATAGGTAATTGTATAGAATATAAACACAAGAAAAAGTTAGGGCATTTTTCACACACTAGTATCTATTAAGTCTCTTCCTGATCTTAAAGAAAGTGTCTTATTTAGAAGCACGCAAAAATGAAAAACCAATAAAAAAGATTACAGAAAACATCAGCGAGTATACACAAAAAAAACTTCCTCTTATAATCGGTAAAAGTAAATCATTTTGTTACATCCATGTTTAGAAATCAATTAGTTAAACAAATACTGAAAACTAGTTTTACCTTCAGAGGGCAGCTTTTTCATGAAAAAAGTAGTTGTTTTGGTCTGATATTTTATCAGACTTCCTTATGTTGTAGTGATGTGTAATCAGAATAGCTATAAAACATGTAATACCAAATACAAAACATGACAGCTTACTACATTTTTTGTATCTAGTAATTATTTTTCCTATTTCAGAGCCATTTCTGTGCCATCATCCCCTGTTGAAGGAAAGGCTAATATCACCAGAGCCAAATCCAATCCCTTCTTTATTCCCTCAAAGGAGCCACCAAGATATGATGAGGCTGTTAAAAATATGCATAACCTTGCTCAGGTAAATACAATTGTAACTGAATTGTGTCAGTAGACCTGATAAGTTGGCCTTACATCAATTAAAAGTTACTGGTACCTGAATACACAAATGTCCTTTATAGACAATGCACTTACTTTTTAAATTTAACCTGATCAGATGAATCTGGAAAAAAGAGGCGCAAGATACCTAAAGGAAAATGAAAACTCATAAGTTGAAGAGATATTAGAAATGAAAAACTTGTAAGTCAAAGAGATAGGAAAAATGAAAACTTGTAAGTCAAATAGTTAGGAAAAATGAAAACTTGTAAGGTAAAGAGAAAGGAAAAATGAAAACTCGTAAGGTAAAGAGATATTAAAAATGAAAAACTTGTAAGTCAAAGAGATCAGAAAAATGAAAACTTGTAAGTCAAAGAGATAGGAAAAATGAAAACTTGTAAGGTAAAGAGATATTAAAAATGAAAAACTTGCAAGTAAAAGAGATCAGAAAAATGAAAACTTGTAAGTCAAAGAGATAGGAAAAATGAAAACTTGTAAGGTAAAGAGATATTAAAAATGAAAACTTGTAAGTCAAAGAGGTAGGAAAAATGAAAACCTCGCAAGTCAAAGAGATAGGGAAAAGGAAAACTTGTAAGTCAAAGAGATAGGAAAATTAAAACTCATAAGTTGAAGAGCTAGGAAAAATGAAAACTCATATTAAGTCAAAGAGACAAAAATCATGACTAAAAAAAAGCTAAAGAAAAACAAGGAAATACCATGTAAAAATCTGAATCATGAGTAAACCTGACCAAAAACAGGTAAAACTATTTAAGTTACCAGGGTAAGATTAAATTTATAGACTGATTTTTAAACCACTGTATGAAGCAACTTTGCACAAGCACTGGTGAGAGTGCCTACTGGTTTACCATAAAATTCAATGAATTTCTTTAATTGTAGGGTGGACTTTCAATAAAGTCAGAACCTGGTGTTTCCTCTGCCTCTACACAGGCAATGACCAAGAGTATCAGTACACCAATCATAAAGAGCCAGGCTATGGATGATGTACTAGAAATATTGATCAGACATGGAGGTTTGTTCATAACTATATGCAAAAACATTAATCTCTCATAAAGAATAGATCTCACATTTATTTCAAGTATTGTTGGGTCTAAATGATTTTCTGAGAGTTGTCGATGCACAGAAATTATTTTCTTTCCATAAAATAGTATGACGATGTAAAAAACATTGCAGCCTCTGAAAACCAATTAAAAAAAGATTATGTTTGGGAGGGGTAAAAAATATGTACTCCAGCACATGAATGAAACACTAAAAAAATCTTAAAAGACCAATCAAGTCATAGTAAAACTATAATATCAGACCACAAAAGTCAATACAATAGCTTAAAAATTTAATTCTTATTCTTATTATTGTTATTCACAAATTATCTCTTTAACAGAACTACCTCCAAGTGCTGCACAGGAGCCTCCTCCAACACCAAAGACCACAGCTCAAAGTTTGTCTTCATCCACAGTAAATAGTGCTACAAGTTCCTATGGAGGACTTACTTCTAGTGCTGCAGGACAGTTTCCACAATTCAAAATGACACTAGCTTCAACAATGCCAACAACATCAACGACCAGTGCGACTGATGTGGTGTCATCATTATTGAATAATTCACCATCATATTCTTTGATAAAAAGTGAACCAATCACACCACCATGTTCGGTTGCTATGACAACTACATCAGACAATTTTAATTCTGATATATTAGACATTAATGAAATGCTAAATCAGGATCTAAGTTCTATGGATTGGACATCAGATTCGCCATTTACACAGTTAGACTTAAATGAAGGAACTTGCCTTCCATCAGAATTAGATAAAAATAACCAATCAGAAGACTTTTTACATGTACCTCAAGGAATTAATGGTATGAAACAAGGAACAGTGCATGGTTCAGAACCAGACATAGCTGCCCTTGGAATCAATGACTTAGAAAATTCTCAGAACATTAACATGCAGATGGATGTTTCTGATTGGTTAGATGTGATCATGCCCAGTACAGGGCTAACCCCTTTGAGTGCCAATGCACCTGTTGCGTTTCCATCAGACCCTATACTCACTCCTAAAACACAACAAGAAGTTTTAGACTTGTTTAATTTTGAAGATACAGACTTTAGCCAAACAGACATGCAGAGTGGTATAAATTGGGAGAAATTGACTGAAACAAATATTAATTAGTGAATTGTGGAGTATTTAATCTCGTTTTGTAGGTTGCAATTTAAATTTTTTATTGTTGCTTTTTTTGCAGCTTTGGACCAATTAAGTGCAATGGGAGACATAATGATAAGAAGATTTCCTAAGCTTATCTTGCAGTGCTATGTTTTGTTGTTGAATTGAATTTTTATTGTATTTATTGTTCAGATTTTATATTTATTCTATTACATCTCTGAGTTCTCCTTGAGGTCAGTGTCTGTGGATTTATTATGGGATAATTTTAGGATACTAATCAAAATAAAAGAATGTTCCTCCAGATCTTAAATTAGAATTTTGACAGGAGACACAATTGTTATTGACAAATTTTGCTTGTTAAAATTATATATTTTTCTCTTTACATAAGTGATACATCTTTGATATCATTAAGCATAGTTTCAATTCACTTGAATTTTTTTTTTGTTCATGTTTATCCATAGAACTTGACTTGAGGGAGAAACTCGGAAGCTGTATTCTGTGTGGTCCAATTTGTATATAATATCTTATATTTATGAGTGGGAGTGTCCTGCTAAAATGCTGACAAAAGTTTTGTTATGTGTTTTGGGTCCATTCTTATCGGATTGTTCATATTGTTGCATTTTGATTTTTACTTTTGTAACAAAACTTTTGTGATCGAGCTTTTTCCCTTATCATTAATTTATTCATTGTTTCATCATCAATGTATTTTTCTATGAGCATTCCATCACAGTTATAACAAAAATACCTTAGGTTGATCAGAGCTGAGTGTGTATTTCTTAAATGATCTTATTTAACTTCAGCAGTTCTTTCTTATATTTTGGCTAGCCATATTAAATAAAAAAACCTTATATCAATAAAAGTTGAATTCAAAAAATGTGTAGAGAAAAAAAACTTTCTTCAGAAAAAAATCGTAAAGACAGTACGGAACATACTTAAACATAAGATTTGAGTTACTCATCTTTACATCCAAATATTGTACAGAAAACTTTTAATCGTTTTATTTTGTTGTTGGTTTTTTAATTATGAATTTGTAATGAAAGTTGCCAAGGTGCTGTTTGCAGAGTTTTTTGGCATCAACAATTGTTAATGCTTGTAATTAGGTTATATATTGTTGGTAAATATACATGATCATTACAAGTTAATGAAATACACATTCAACTTTGTTTAAACTTATTTCTTTTTGGGTTATGGTAACTTTCTTCCATCAGCAAGGTGGCCATACCAGATTTATAAATTAAGTGGGGACCATTAATATAATATAAAATGTACCAAAGTAATAATTATGTTGGTCAGATATTGACCACATGTTGAGGGCACATAAAATGACCATTCTATAAAAGTTTCTAAATTTAGAATAGGAAAGTATGTGTGAGGGAATGTGAAAGTAGGCAGTTTACTTAGTTATCTGTAAACACATAATACAAGTATCATTAAGACAAATGTACCCACTTTAAAGTGAAAAATAGAGCTCTATATTAATATGGTAAAAGTTTCTGTAAACAAGTGTTCAACAATACTGAATTTAGATCAATAGTTGTTTGAAAAAGAGAAACTCAGATGATAATATTTTATATTCAGTGCTCTTGATTAATCAAAAAAATATTCAAAATGTACTTGATTTCAGTTTGATTATTCAACAGCTATGAACCTTAATTCATTAAAGTTTGCATGCATAGGAAATGAATTTGAAAACATAGCTTAACTTAAACACTCCTTTACATTTTTTTTTTTTTTCTTGAACCTATCAAGAAAAAAGTTAATAAAACATTTCGCCCTATTGTGACCAATTACAGATAACTAGGTATATAGATTAGTGTAGATTAGTTAATGTATGAGTGGTTGCCTCAGTCAGGAAAACAATGCTCAGTATAGCTACTAAACATTCCCCAAAACTGGTATCACCACTTTGCCATCAGTCTTCTTTGTAGAATTTCATTCCATTTTGTTTCCTGGTAGATAAGTAGGTCAATAGAAAGCAGGTTGGATTTTTTGAAGGTTTTCTTGCCAAAATTAATAAGGCCATTTTCTACTTACATTTTGTTATGTTTTGGTTTGAATCCATAAAATAGAGATTAGTTATATATAAATATGGAGTGTATGTTTTTTTATACGATAGTAATGATAAAGGTGTTTGTTTGATTTTAGGGGCATTATGAGTTTAAGGTCTTTCAATCAAGCAGTCGGGTCAATGTGGATATTTTTAACCAGAAGGAAATTATCTGTAGTATATTTTAGTAACAAGAATCAGTCAAGCACATACAATATAAAAATTTAGATGGAAACATTAGTGCTAATCTACAATGTGGATCATTGTGGGAATAGTCTGTCTTCCAACTGTTGATGTGCACTTGTAAAAAGCTGTATAAAAATGTCACCTTTAAATTTACATAAATTTGGTTAGTGATAAAAAGTATAGAATAGAAAAGTAGCCAAAATTGGTAGAATTTATTACTTAACTCATAATAGCTCAAACAGTTTTTGCATGAATTATGTCAAAGTAAGAGATAGTAAGACCTATTTTTGTACATAGAGAGTTGCATGATTTCAGTTAGACTGTACAGTTTGTAAAGAGTTGCATGATTTCGGTTAGACTGTACAGTTTGTAAGAGAGTTGCATGATTCAGGTTAGGACTGTACAGTTGTAAATTAGTTATCAGTGAACAATCAAGACAATTGCATAATAATTCAAGTTATTATTTGATAATGAAAATTAAGTGATTATGGCAACGCCTGTATAGTAGAAGAACATGTACTTTTAATGTTAGTTAATGCAGTAGTGACCTGTAATTAAAAATATTGCCCAAAATAACAGTGCCATACTTTGTAGTTTTCCTTTTGGTATATCTAAAAGAATCTGGGACAATACAGTAAGCTTTATTCAGAGTCAGTACAATTTAACATACAAATATACAGCAATCTCTTATCAGTATATTCAAATCTACAGTGAATTCTGATCTTAGATACATGGTCCATGAAATAGCTTCATTATCGACCTTAGGGTTAATCTAAGAGAGAACTAACATTTTACTAACTATTTAGTCTAGTTACAGATTTGCTCACTCCCCGTGCACATTGTGCCTTAATTGTTGTTGTCAGTTAAGTTATAATGTTAGTTCATTGTTTTGTCTCAATAATTAATCTGTACTTTTCATTGCTGATTAATATGTTAAGTTTGTCTAATACTTTACATTAGCAAAACTCGACTAAAATCTCTCTAATATGATAATATCTGACCCCAGTTGACTTACACAACTTCTATGTTTAACATATTTGATAGAATGAACAAGTGGGCAAAGGAACATTTTAAATGATAGATTGATAACTCTATAATTTCATTTGTTTAAATCCAGAAGTTGTTAATAACTTGATGTGACTATGTTATAAAAGTAATATACAACTTGACTAAACTTGGTTAAGGGACTGGCTATTAAAAGTTCTTAATGATGTGATAACAGAATCTGAAAGAGTTTTCAAATAATAAATCTTTTATTGCATATACATTTACCTTCTGTGTCCTTCAATCCACTTTTGATTGTTTGCCTGCAGATGTTTGCAAGCTGTTACAGTGACATATTTAATGGAGTTATACCCCTTGAATATTAAAAGCTTACAGTTTGTTGAAGCACATTGGACACAATTTTGTTAGCTTTCACTTTTATTACAAATTCAAATGTTTATTTAAAATATTCTGTGATAATTTTGCACCATAAAACTTACAAATTTGGTTTCGACCTATCATTACCAAATAAGTTGTAAAATAGAATCAACTCAATTAAAGAGACAAACCTTTGAACTGCTCTACATTTAAGATTGCTTCTATCCTATGGTAATTAGTTAAGCATGTTATTGTTAATTTGAGTGCATATGTACTTAATATTGTAAAGAAACATATTGTAAAGAAACATATTGTAAACATAGAACTGATAGATAGATAGTTTGTCATCAAATGTACTTATTACTGTGTGGAAAAATTTTGTATTTTTTTTGGGGGGGGATTCTTTTTTGGATCCATTGTTCTTGAAGTCTAGCTACACTAACATCTCTAAATTTAGCAACTGACTGCTTAATTTTCTTTTGTACTTGATAAAATAACCTTTGTACTTGATAAAATTACTTTTAACTCGATAAAATTACTTTGTATTCGATAAAATTAATTGTACTTGATAAATGTACTTTGTACTTGATAGAATTACATGTACTTGATATTTATTTTTAATGAAAATACAAGCTATGGATAAAGTATACATTGTCTTTTTATTTTTTATTCAAAAGTTCAAGTAAGGGGTTGTTATTTTGTTAACCAAAAAAAAAGTTTTAAATAGAGTAATTTCTTTAAGGTATACTTAAACTGCCTTTCATTTTAGAAAAATTTTGTATTTAATTCAAATTTGGTATTTTTAAGAGATCAGTAATAAGTACATTGGGTGACGTATACACAGTCAGTAATGTTTTGTTGTGCCCTTGTATAATGTATGTATATTAATGATGTGATTGGATATATTTTCTTACATTATAATATATTATTTGTTAAGTTAGGCCCACATGACATGGATAATGTTATTACTAAGGTTAGTTAGGCCAGTTGATAAATAGGTAGTCTCAAATTTGTGTGCACTGTCCTCCATTTTCCAAATATTTTTTTATATATACATGAATGACAAATTCTTAATTTGTAAAATACAAATTAATGTCTTTTAGAACAACTAAAATTACATGAAAAGAAATAGATTTGATTAATTAAAAGTAGATAACCTATTTGTCTTTTCTCCGTATGAGCCTCCTTAAATTAGGAGTACCACCATGAGTTGTGGTGTACAAAGGAGGACATTTGGAGTCTGTCCTATATATTTAACTTACAAATAAAGAGAACAATTTTTTGTTTAAATTTTTTATAAACAGTAGTTTCTAGGGGAGCAGTTATTTACAGTATTGTGTGATGGATTTATGAATTGATATCAGATTGTGTTATCCTAACCCATGTTAAATAATGATTTAATTAATTTATATTGTTAGTTCTGTTGTGTTTGCTAGTGATCATGGTTGCAGTATGTTGTTAACAGATTGTGTAAATTAAATATGAAGTTGAAATGTACTTTTTCATGAAATTTATTTCAGATGAGTGATTTTGTGTCTTTACTTAAGAGTCAGCTTTGCAATTAATTTGAGTTTTTTTAACCATTTTCCATTGCTCTATTTCATGTCACTAAGTTTCTAGGATTATTTTTTTGATTTTTTTCCAAATGGATTGCCAGAAAAAATTCAAAATACTGGTAACATGAATCAAATTAAATTAAATGCTTTTCTGCTATCTTAACTTAAATTTAATTCATCAAATAGTTGATATTAAAAGTCACATGCCTGTACATGTGTAATTACAAATCTATAAACTTATAAATTGGCATAATATCATAATCAGCAAGATCCACTTTTATTTGCTTCATTTTACATACTTGGTAGATTTTTTTTCAAATTAAATCATCTTTACATGACAGCTATAAATTTGTTTCCAATTTTCATGAAGCTCACTAGATCTTTTACTAGGAATCAATTTATTAGTCAAACTTACATATTAATCACAATACTAATCTGTTTTTGATACATTTAGCCATCAAAATATAGAGTAATTTTAAAGGAGTATACTCACTGAACAAAATAAAAATCATGTATACATAAAACAAAACATTTTTTTTTAAATTATGCACTCTATTAGAATGTAGATATATAATTAGTTTTTTTTCAGTTTTGCATTCCACTAAAATATATATTTATCCATAATGTAACAAATGGCACACACAATTGTTCCTTATATAGGCTCTCATGCAAGTTGAAGACAAAAAAATCATGAAAAATTTACTGAACACATCTTTAGTAGAAGAATTTGATTAATGAAATATTTAGAGTTTTTATAGTCTAATTATTCATCCCATTGGCATGTACCTTAGTCAGTATTGAATGAACACTTTTCCATGTGACAGATCAAAATTTAAATTCGGTGAGTTTTTTGTACGGCCTCATTAGGGTTTAGTGTATTATTAGGGTCAAAAACAGTTTAGATTTTGTATTTATAGAAATTCTTGATTGTAAAATGATTTAGTAATTTTAAGAATGCTATAGCATGCTAAGGACTGAAATTGCAGAATTATAGAAAATATAGATGGCCTTCATGTTGTCACATGGTTAAGTAAATTGTTACAGAATTTTGTTACATTTGTTATTTTGTACATATATCAGTCTTGAAAAGACCCACATAGGTGTACATTACCTGGCTCTTTGTAAATGCATTTCACCATGTCATTACTTAGATCCAAATAAAACAGCTTTGATGTTGAACTGTCGTCTTCATTTTATTTATCCATTGCTGTGATGGTTTGAATATTTCCCAGATTTCATCAGCTAGATTCAGATGGCTTCTTCACCAAACAACTAGGAAGTGCAATTGTTTACCATTGAGAAATAATATGTATGCCCCCGCCGTAGTGGAGGGGGCATAAGGTTTTACCCTTATCTGGTAAAGGTACATCCCAAAGTAGATTAGACACTGTACCAAATATACAAATAAAGTATGATTCTCAATGAGGCAATATACCACCAGAGTTAAAATGAAGTAGTAGTTAGCAATGGCCACAATTGTGCCTTCAACAATCAGAAAAAACCTATACCATTAAGTCAACAATGAAAGACCTTGACAAGAAAAACATGAAACTATTCTAACTAAAAAACTAATGGCCTCATTTATATGGAAACAATTATCAAAAACAAACATGACCGACATAAACTGACTTCAACCACTGTACTTCAGGCTTCTGACTTCAGACAGACAAACTAACGGCCTCATTTATATGGAAACATTATCTGACTTCAGACAGACACACAAAGAATTTGGCAGGTTTATACATGTTGGTGATTGCTCAAACTTCTTCTAACCTGGAACAATGGTGTAACAGCAGAACATAAAAACAAACTAATAAATTGTTGACACAGAGATATGTCTTGCCTATCTTTAGAATATCAACTTTATAGAAAATATCATTGATCTATCACAAGTAAATCAGATCATACAAAGCAAGAAAGTAAATCAGTTGCAATTGGCTGAACTCATAATATTGGTACAAGGCATAAATACCGCCAAGTAAAAAAATTAGACAACGATCAAAAAAATAAGAGAACCTAGTTCAAAGCATTACATCATGTTCTCTCAATCTAAAGTAGCAATCAGTGGATATTCAACAGATTTAGATTAAAGATGTCATGACCTGTCTAAAAAACCATATCCTTGGGTAATGCCAAAATTGTTTACCATTCAACTTTATAAATCAGGTGATCTTTAGGTGGGAAACATGGTTTGAGTGTTATAATTTCATTTGTGAATAATGAAACTGAGAATGGAAATGGGGTATGTGTCAAAGAGACAACAACTCCACCAAAGAGCAGAACACAGTCTTAAGGCCACCAATGAGTCTTCAACAGCAAGAAAATTCTGCAGCTCATGTGCTTATGCTAGCCCTAAAAGTGAAAATTGATGTCATACTTAACTCTAAAACATATAAATTAACTAAAATTAAAAAAACATACAAGACTAACAAAGGCCAGAGGCTCCTGACTTGGGACAGGAAGATGCTGTACAATGTTTTTATCTTCCTGTCATAGTTGAGATCATTGGATACTTCTAAATTGATGTAATTTGTCAGTTATTTCCCTTGGTTGCCATGTTTTGAGGGCATACTTGATTTAAAATTTAGTACACACAATTCTTACTAGATCTAAGTGATGAAATAAACACAGCTTAAACAAAGGGAAGAACGTTCACCAACACTAATTTTTTTTCGATGTAAAAACAAGTTGAAGTTAGTTGATTTATGAAGGAATTTTTGTATGTTGGTGGCAAAAAGAAATAACTCTCAACTCATATAACATCAATTGAACACTGTTTATAGGGGTAATATCACCATTTTTTTCTCATATTACTCTTTGTTATAAATGAATTGTCATTTCTAAAAATGGTGCAGAATTTAGCCTAGTTTCTAAATAAAGAAATACTTGGCATGAATAGTCTGCACAGACTTAATTTTTCAAAATCCATAAACATATAGTAGTTATTTTGCGAAACTCAAGCTTGAGTCCACTACAGAGAAAACCTAGAAAGAACACCAGCACTGTCACAAACTGCTCAGCAAAGAAATTTGATTACAGAATTTTCTTGTACAACCATCATCATTATTTAATTCATAGCCATCAGAAATGTTTGTGTAATTATAAATAACAGACATAGATAAAAGAAGATGTGGTATGAGTGCCAATAAGACAATTCTAGCCAATTTACAATTTGTATAAGTAAACCATTATAGGTCACAAAGTACGAACTTCAACAGGGAGCCTTGGCTCACACAGAACAGCATAAAGGCCCCCAAAAATTACTAGTGTTTTTTTTATTGTTTACCCTCACTAACCCTCATAACTAGCAGTTAATAAGCAATATAATTTTACTCTTTCATAGCAATGAATATCTCTCCCTATTGTGATGGAAGAATATCCAAACCTTTAGTTTTTGTGTTTGCCATTTGTGTAGGTGATTACAAAGTATTTTCAATTTCATGATTTTATTTTTATCTGTACAAATATCTTCACAAAATTGTAAAAACTTCGAAAAATTATAAAAAGAAGAAGACATTCAGGCATTAGTAGAATATATTTAATAAATAAATACAATTACAAAATGTACAAATCACTATGAAACACAAATTAAGAAAAACTTTAAAATATAATTATTGAAAATTTTTAAAATATGACTATTGACAAGTTTGATCTAAGTGGCAAATTGACCTTCATCATTGTGGCAAATGAAAAATAAAGTCCATGTCATTTTTCTTAGGAGACAGATTGTCCTTTACACTAATGACTGTTACTAGGCAGATTTTTCTTTTGGAAGTAACTTATCAGAACTGTAAGCTCTATCCACCATGAAATCTATGACACGTTCTGGTAAAACATTTCCAAGTCGAATCAAAAGCTGAAAGTATATATACAAAAATTATATCAAAGTTTAAGAAGCACAATAACCAATTAGTAACATAGAAAGCTATGGCAATCAAACAACAATTTTGTAAATTAAAAATAACAAACTATGAAAAGCTGGCATATCAATTGAGAAAAATTCACAAACAGTTTTGAATTATTGCCATCATGAAGGATAAACCGAGGAATAATGTTAAAGTTTATTTTCTATTTCTTCTAAGTACGGAAATCACTACCAGGGTAATAGTAGAGACTTGTCCAACATAAATTCCTGATTGGTTTAACGGTTTCATTGTTTCTGTTTTATTGTGGTGTGTCATTGACATATACCCTATATCTTTTGAAATTCACATGTGCAACAAATTATCAGTGTTAGTAAAAATGGATTACAGAAAAACACAAATTAACTGCTACAAAATGTGAATTGACCTATAGTTGAAATCTTTTAAAATTTGTTAAAGCCATGAAAGGAATATGTCATATGACATTTATGTACCTACTTTTTGAAAATTTTATTGTAGGTGAGACAAAAAATATTTTTTCTACTGATTGACTTTGTTCTGTTTGTAGAAATATGTCATGATTTAAAGATAAAATTAAAATACATGTGCAACTTGATGTAATGGAAAGCAAAGGATCAGCGCTTTTAATGTTGTTTTTCATTTCATAGTCGATGTGATGTCTAGAAGTATGAAGGTAATTCAAATTAAAACAAGCAGTATATAGTTTTAGGCAAAAAGTACAATCATATGAACAGATGAACAATGGGGATTCCTATCAATTTGGTGATGCTTTATGTATTCAATTTTCTTTGGCCAATAAACTGGCACTATTTTTATTGTATTGTGTATTGTGCTTTATACTTATATTTTTGATAAATTAACTCATATTTTGCTGTGTTACATACCGGTATTTGTTTTTTGTTCATAGGTTATGCCCCCGCTGTAGCGGAGGGGGCATTAAGTGGACATTAAGTTTTACCCTTGTTCGTCTGTACGTTGCCTCAAACAAATGTTATGAAACTTATACACAATGCTAGCTTATTACCACTAAATACAGATCAGGTTTGAATTTTGGTGCGGTCACTATTACCGTTTTAGAGTTATGCCCCTTTACAAATGGAAAAATTGCTATATTTTTCGTTTTCCGTCTCTTACTTAAGTTTGCCGCAACCAAATGTTATGAAACTTATACACAATGCTTATTACTACAATATACAGATCAAGTTTGAATTTTGGTCCCATCACTTTTACTCTTCTAGAGAAAAAATTGCTGAAAAATTTCAAAACTATCAATCAAATAAAAAAAAATCTTCCTTTGTCCGTAATTATAGATTCAATTTTACTACCAATTGCTGAATTTTTATGCCCCACCTACGATAGTAGAGGGGCATTATGTTTTCTGGTCTGTACGTCCGTTCGTCTGTTCGTCCGTCCATTCGTCCCGCTACAGGTTAAAGTTTTTGGTCAAGGTAGTTTTTGATGAAGTTGAAGTCCAATAAACTTGAAACTTAGTACACATGTTCCTTATGATATGATCTTTCTAATTCTAATGCCAAATAAGAGTTTTGACCCCAATTTCATGGTCCACTGAACATAGAAAATGATGTGAGTGGGGCATCCGTGTACTGGGGACACATTCTTGTTTCGTTTCTGTTCTCTTAACTTTAGTTTGTCTCAACTAAATTTAATGAAATGTATATATAATGCTTAATACCACTAAACTCAGTTTAAGTTCAAATTTTGGCAGCTAAACTTTTACAGTTCTTGAGTTTATCCCCTTATAACGTTATATGCTAGCGGAGGCATCATCCATCATCTGTATCCATATGGACCCATTCCCTATTTATTTTTCACATTAATTAGACCGTTAGTTTTCTGATTTGAATTGTTTCACATTTGTGATTTCCATGCCTTTTATAGCTGACTATGCAGTATGGGCTTTGCTCATTGTTAAAGGTTGTACGATGACCTATAGATGATAGTTTTTGTATCATATGGTCTATGGTGGAGGTCATTTAGCATTGGCAATCATACCACATCTTCATTATTATATAATGTATATCTGACTCACATTGTCTTGATCTACAAGGCTACTACTTCCATCAACAAGGTATCGTTGTTTTGGGTTTTGAGATATAACCGACATTTCTATAGTATCGACAACTGCTGCTATAGAGTTACTGGACTTGGATGAATAGTCTGCTATGGATTTGATCATTCCGTCAACATATGTTCTACCATACGTCTGTTTCACCTCTTGTGGACTACTCTGCCACATCTTTTCTAATTCAGTCTCATAGGTTGGTAGCTGTAATTCAAAAACATTACATGAATATAAAGTGACTTTTTCACATTTTGACAAAAAATTCAATTATCCTAAAGTTTATAATACTGTAATATGCTGTAATATGGAAAACCCCTAAATATAGTTCTTTTCTTAGCAAGGAATAAGGAATTTCTAACTACAAGAAAAATGAATAAAACAAATTTTGTATTGTAAATCTTGTTCTTATATGTAAATAAATACATACTAAAGGGAAGGACTATATCTATCCAAAATATGCTTAAAGTCATATACTTGCTTTTTTATACATATTTTGTGTTCTTTCTGGAAGGCATTATTGCAGGCCCGTTTTTTGTACTTGCATGAAAGTTGCTATTTTGTAGCATAAAGTAAAACAAGAATATGATGCCCTGTTCACACTATTTCAATGCCAAATTCAGTGAACTGTGAATCAGGATCATATACATAGTTTAGCATATTTCATAAAAAGTTCACAACATAATGAACATATGTACTCATTTTCATGTTGATGTGACCACTACTTCATGGTAAAATAACATTACTTTAAACTTTAATCTGGTAAGGGACAGATCAGAAAGCATTATGATCCCCTACTTTTCTAGAACAGAATAAATTAAAATAGAAAAGAATACAAGATAAAGTAATTACAAGTTATACTGAAACATGGATGCAAAATTGAAAATGTTCAATTCTACATAATAGAGGATTTGCCTTTGAATTTCAATTAATTCAGATAAATTTGATATGCAAAATTTTCCTTCATTTAGCAATGAACAAACCTTATTTTTGCTTAGCATGGCAGTGGATCCAGTAAAATTACCAGGTTCTACAGTTATCACTTTCACACCAAATTTCTTCATCTCCATTCTGAGTGCGTCTGTAAATCCTTCTTGTCCATATTTGGTCATACAGAATGCTGAATTACTGGGTATACCTATTCTTCCTTTATTACTGGTTACATTTACTATTCTACCTTTAAAAACATAAAAGATGTATACATGTATAAACAATTCATATATTCATTTTATACCATTCAGGTTTTAATGTATTGTTGTCATATGTCTCTATAGACAAGCTTGTATGCTGGTTCCCTTTAAATTTAAAACACTGATTTGAATTTAGAAATGACTCCTTCTGTAATGACAGAGACATATAATTCAAAATAGTATATGTCTCTGGTAATGTCATTTCTTCTGAGATTAAAAGTATTATTTTGTCTTACTTTACAAGACAAGAAAATAATAAAGTTGAAAAAGTCTAATGACAGATTTTGACAACAAACATGTATTATTGGGTTATTTCTATTAATAAACTTTAAAGTAGTATTCATGAAGTTAGATTAGTCTAACCAAACTGTTGTATATCCATATTAGAATAAATCTAACCTGTCATACTATAT
Organism: Mytilus edulis; assembly: GCA_019925275.1. Classification (NCBI taxonomy): domain Eukaryota; kingdom Metazoa; phylum Mollusca; class Bivalvia; order Mytilida; family Mytilidae; genus Mytilus; species Mytilus edulis. The sequence continues at coordinate 67,988,271 of CM034356.1, forward strand.
TGATAGCAAACAAACATATTTGTGTTCTTGGGTTGCTGTCTCATTGTCTATACTCACTATTATTATCTCCCTTCTATTCATGCATTATATACCTCTATATAATAAAAAAACCATATCATTATATATTTGTATATTACCTTTGGATTTTCTAATTAATGGTATAAATTTCTTTGTAACTCTGACTAGACCAAATAAATTAACTTCTGCAAGGCGTCTATATTCATCTAGGGGAGAGAACTCTACATCTCCAACACCATACACAGCAGCATTGTTTATCAAGGCCCATAATCCTGTTAAAATGCAGAATCCTCAAAATATACATCAGTCTTTATACAATACAAAAGGTTGCACTATAATATACAACAAATCGTAGAAAAATTTGTAAGGGTTCCGCGGAACCCAGTGTCTTGCCTACTTTTGCTTTTGATCGCAGACTCAACAAAAATGAGGAAAAAAATAATAAAATAATCCCCTCGATACTATCTTTACATTGAAAGAAGCTTCAGTCCAAGTTTGGTAAAAATCCAGGATAGTTTATGAATCTAATAAATGTTTTAAAAACTTTAGCTGCAGACTGTATGTAATGATAACTGAAAGAAAAACTAAGTCCATTTTTAAATAAATATGAAAACAGGTACAAAATTTTAAGGAAATTTCCTTCTAGATACTAGCATTTGTTCACAAACAAGCTTATGTCCAAGTTTGGTTCAAATCAAGGCTAGTTTAAGAAAGTTATCAAAATTTTAAAAACTTTAATGACACAGTGAATGTTTCCTGTCAGAAAAACTAAGTCCATTTATAAGTAAAATACGAAAAAACAGGATTTTTTTTTTTTTACAAAATTTACTTCTGGATACTATTTTATGATCATAAACAAGCTTCTGTCCAAGTTTGGTAGAAATCCAGGCCAGTGGAGGTTATTAAAATTTATAAAACTTTGACCACAGAGTGAATGTAATGTTTCCTGGCAGAAAAACTAAGTCCATTTATAAGTAAAATACGGAAAAACAGGAATCTTTAACCAAAGAGTGAATATTTGTGGACACCGCTGCCACTGACACCGACAGAATGTAGGATCGCTATGTCTCGCTTTTTCAGACAAAAGTCGAAGGCTCAACAAAAATATATACAACCTGGTAGTAAAAGAGAAAGTTATAGTTTATAGTTTTATATGAAAATTTGAGAAGAAAACAATGAAAGTATATAAGTTCCATTAGTAACAAGATAATATTTTACAACAGGGATATAGTTGTCATAAATTGGTTAAAAATTTACCTCCATTTATCACAGATACAAATGCATAGTAATTTATTGAGGAAGAATTAATCCACTTACAGGTATTCAACAAAACACACATGTACATGTAACATTTCAGACCCATCATTTTCCTTTTCTGTTATTTATGCAGCTTAAAAATTAGGAATTGTCTATTAATTATTTGATTTGGCTTAAATAAAACACTGATACTAAGAGTATCATTTATCATTGCACCCGAAATTTCTTAAGGAATGAACATCAATTTGCTACATGTAATTAAAGTTTGACAGACCAAAAACAGTTCTAACTTTAACTTCACCATTGAATTATGTTCAAATATTTTGTGGCATTGTGTCTTCCTGTTTCTGCGTATGATGCTGATATCAATTTGTCATATACATGTATATACATGTAAATACCTTTATCTTTGACTTTCTTCTCTATCTCAGCAAAAGCATGGTCAACAGAATTATCATCTGTTATATCTAGTTTTATAATCTGTATACTACTGTACTCTGATCTAAGTTGACTGGCTCCTTTTCCATCTGGATTATAACACCCAGCAAACACAGACAATCCTTCTCCTGATAAACGACGAGCCACAGCATTCCCAAAACCTTTTAAGATAAAGTTACCAAAAAAACAAGATAAAAACTCATTTTCAATGCTTTAAAATAACAACCAAATCCTGAAAGTTTGGATTAACTTCATGACACCACTTTTGAGTTCGCCTTAATTTACTAACATGAAGAGGACAAATACATACAGTAATTTATACATGTAGTATCCTTTGAATTTGGTTGAAATGTTTTTTTTTATCAGTAACAATTTTAATGTTCATAAGGCACAATATTAAGCAATTGATCATAATTACTTTTACTTTACTTTAGTCTGTACTGTTCCGCCTATATAAGACGACCCTTTTTTCAGTGTGAATATCATTAAAATTGTCATTTAATCAAATGCACTAGTTGTATGTTATACCATAATACCATAAGAATTATTATAATTAAATATGGTCCAAATCTACCTGATATTACTTAAGTTTGAAAGTCAATAACCAGAGACTATCAATCCATCTTCTTTTGCTCCGCATTGAAGGCCTCACTTTGACTTTTAAGAAGAAAAACAGCAATAAAAGTGTTGTTTCCTAAGTTTTTTTGAGTGTTTTTTTGAAGTTCATGTACTAGTTTTGTGTCATGGAAGGATATCCCATATATCCTTTGTCATGTTTGTTTTCCTATTACATTATTACCTGTATCACAACCAGTAATAAAAACATATTTTTCCTCTGTGTTTATTCGTCTGAAGGTAAGTTTCTGATACACTACATTTAGTATAATGAGAAAAGCCACAAACAGTATTGTTTTGGCTATAAATGGTTGGACTAAAATGAATGGTAGCACTGCCAATACTCCCAGATAAGTCAGTTCAAAAGCCTGGAATCCTATAAACTTCTTGATTCCCATTCCTAAGTAACTTCTTATGCTGTCCATTCTGATAGCTTGTAGTTTATACTGCTCTCTGTAATTAATCAATACACATGTTTAACAACTGCAGAATGAGTTTTCTTAGAATTGATCTGTTTAATCTTACTGAAGCACACAATGTATTTAATTTTTGAATAACTAGCATTGACTAGCGAAAGCTAAAAAAATTCCAACTGCACTCCACAGCACAGAGTAATTTTGTAGGTGTACCAACAGTCATGTTTGTCCATTTGTTATACATTTTAATGAACATTGTAAAGGTTCATCAAAAGAAATTGAAAATGGCTGCGTTAACATCACAAAATCTACTATGAATACAGACAAACTGATGAATCTAGGAACGTTTTAAGGCATGGCAGGACCTAGATATATAAAAGTTACAAGTAGTCTATGTTTCAGAAAATTAAAAACTTTTACCTGGATTTTGATGTGCCTTTTTTTACAGTCTGCAGAAGATAGCAAAATAAACAAACACACAAGTTTCATTCGATACAGTCAACTCAGTTACACAGTTTAAATCACCTCTTGTTTGCAATGTCTATTGTCCATCTATTGTCCATTTAGATCAATACTACATACAACTTTGATTATATGAGAGGAGATTCTCAAACTTTTCCCAAACTTAGTTTATTTTTGCACCTTTTTCAGGAATGAAAAAACTGAATAGCAAAATCCATAAAAGGTTATAATTTTCTGAAACATAAAATGCATAACCTGACGGTACCCAAATTGCACCTATTTTGACAGTTTTTTCTCCTACGTTTTTTTATGATCAAGACAAAAATGTCCACTCTGTGTTTATTTTGTAGCTGTATCCTTCTTTATTATAAAAGTACACCAATTTGATTATTAATCCATATTGAGTCATAGGTTTGAATCGACCTCCAAACTATTCATGATTTCGTAATGAGGAGTACCCAAATTGCATCCATGCTTAAATTTACATCATTAAAAATGGAATAACAAATGTTTTGTTTTATTTTTTCAATTATTTAGAACAATTGGATATTAGTCCATATTTAGTCTTATTTTTTTAAGAAATGGATACTTGTAACATATTGTTTTTGTTAATTTAAAAAAGATGACGTTTTAATGATGTCGCATGGCGACGTTTCCGTACATTTTGCTTTTTCAGTAAACACTTCATCTGTTGATAAATACTGTGAACGTTTTGTGTATATCTAAATATCTTTACATATGTTGAAAGACGTGCATAGTATCAAATCATAAAAATGCAAATTGTTTAGTCTCTAGGAAATCTTGTAAGATATCCACTGATATTTTTTCTAAATAGGTGCAATTTGGGTATCGTGACGTGACGTTATAGAATTTAATTATCTATTTCCTGCCATGCCTTAAAACTTCTCCGGTGGAAAGGTTTGTCTGTACTTAGAGTTAAATTTAGGGTGTAAATACTGCCATATATTTTAGCAAAAAGGTTATGATGAACTGAGCTAACAAAGAAATGTTAAAATATTTGCATTCCAATACAAAGAATTATGACGTCTTATAGTATAATGATGTTCATAACTCTATGAAACTTGAATATTTCATATTTCATTCTATGAAAATTGTGTTTTTGATAGTTATGTAAATACTTTACATTTTTACAAAATAATCACCTTATGATGGCCTATCGTCCTCAATATCGAACCATACAAAGTGCCAAGTGAAAGTAGCCGGAAATAGACTAGAAAAGGGAGACTTCCTGTTAAATCGAAAGTAGAGTTGTGAAGTAGGAGTAAACTTTGAAGTCTGCTAGGCTAGAAAATGACTTTCATCAGAGGCATTAATGATTTTGACAATTGTATTTTCTAGATCACAAACCTGCATTAATTAATGCATGAATATTTTAACGAGAAACAAGAAATTTCCACTTCATGTTGTTGCAACAGTGATAAGTTGTCAAACATTTTTACTAAGCATAGTCAAAGGCCAACTAGTAGAAAATCAAGCGACCAAGAAATAAAACATAACAGCACACCAAATCATAACAAAAGCATGGCTGTTAAAGGAGGAATAAGCCTGATTAATTTCTTTGTATTCAATTCAGAATATGGACCAAGAGAGGGTGATGTAAGTTTATACAAAGTACAAGGTATTGTGCCTTGGTTATTTAAGAATATACACTCTTTTGATAATTCATATTCTTAGCTGAGACTCCATATAAAAAACAAAAATGAAATGTGCAGAATATATGTACCAATATTGAGAATAAGACCTGGGCATATAAAATAGAAGATGTGGTATGATTGTCAATGAGACAACTGCAGTCCACAGGAGACCAAATGACACAGACATTAACAACTCACCCTTCACCCTAATTCAAGTCACCCTAGTATCTGTTCACCCTTATTCTATTTCATTTTGATGTCTTGGTATACATAATTTATATAATTTGAATACACTATGTTAATGTAAGTTGCATAAAAAACTATAAACTTAAAAATTTCGCATTTACATGTAGAGTGTGTCCTACTTATTTGACTTTCTCAGTTTATCAACACTAAAAGTTAAAATTTTCCATGTTTTATTTTAAAACCATGGCAATGATTTCTTAGATAAAAAAAAATGATATGTCAAGAATTGCCACTCAAACATTGTCAAACAGAACTTTTTGATAATGCTAAAATGTTTATTTCAGGAAGAGAAAAAGATAATGTATTACTATCCAAAGAATGACCATATAGATACTAAGATAAAACAAATTGGACTGTGTGAAGCTATCTGCAAGTTTACTGAGTAAGTACATTTTGAATTGTTATTTTTTTTTAAATATCTGAAGCAATTACACATGTAGGCTTGCATTTTTGCATGTCTCTTCTACTTAAAAAAATTATGATTAGGTTATATATTGAAGAATGATGATCAGACATACATGTTTGATTACCATACAACTTTTGACCCTTATCCAATACCTTGAACAAACTTTTTCTAGAATTTCCAATAGGTTGAAGAAGTTTTCTATTGATTTTGATTTTGGTATCACTAGGTCAAAGGGTAAGTGATAGAATGAAATTTGGACAAATTCTGGTTTCCTACCATATGTCCAAACTTCATTAATTTATTTAAAAATGACCTTTTCAAAGAATAAGACCTCTAGATTACAAGGTTCAGATCAAGGTCATGGTCACAACACCTACAAATAGACTGCCAATTTTGGCAAAGATTTGATAACTGGGCAATACATTTCAATCCATGAATCAGATGTTTACTATTTTTCATTGGATTTTGGGGTGAAAAAGATCCATGTTGATTTTAGGGTCACTTGACCAAGATAAAGATCACAGCAGTGATTAAAAGACTGAAATTTAGGTGCATTTTAAGTGTTTGCCATTGATATAGTCCTCTAAACCCTACATCTAATCTTGACCAAAGTTAGTCTTGTAATTTCCACTAAGAAGGAAACAAATCTGGGAAAAGGTTTGTTTCCTAACAAAATCTTTTGACCTATAAATCAGATCCTTACCAAAGCATGTATCAAAATATGATGCAATCAAAATATGATTTAATATTGCAAACTGAGCTTAATAATGATTTCAGAGGCAATAAACTATATGGTAACAAGCTCAGAACTTATAGACTTTTTAAAAGCAGATTTTGCTTAGAAAATTACCTTTTGCAGGAAAATTTTAGATATAGACATTATTTAACAAAATTCCATATCAGTGCTCACGATTTAGAGATTGAGAGAGGAAGGTACAAAAATATGACAGTGTCAGAACGTATCTGTAAATTGTGCGGTACTGAGGTTGAGGATGAAATTCATTTTCTTCTTCAGTGCCACAAACTTTCAAATATTCGTTTCAACTTTTTAAATGAAATAAAACAACGGTTTAAAAATTTTAGTGGTTTAGATATTAAATCACAATTTATTTGGCTAATGTCCTCTGAAGATACTTTCATACTCCAGAAACTCGGAGAATTATTGGAAAATTTATCCTCATATAGGAAAGTTTCCTTAAATGATATATAGATATAGAAATGCCCAGTGACCCTCCTTATATTATTAAACACTGTGCTTGTTGTATTCTTGTACTTGTCTTAATAAATATTTTTTGGTTTGGTTGTTTTTTTGGTTTTTTTTATAACATTGTGTCTTAATCATATAGAATCACTTGTAATCATTCGTATGTAATTAATGTTGCTCCTTGTGGGCGCTTTGATTAGCAATAAAATATATTTGAAATTTGTATTTTTTGCTTCCTCAACAAAGAAGACAGCATTTGAATTTGAGGTCAACATGTTAATACATATACTATAAGGACTTCAAAATTGTGTTAACAAATTAAATAAATTTACAGTTGATTATAAAATGACAGTTAACACAAAAAAGACCAAGGTTCTTGTATTTAACAAATCAGGAAGACTTAAAAATATTAAAATTTCATCAGGAAACCAGACTTTAGAATGTGTACAGAACTACACATACTTAGGTATAAATTTTTCATCATCTGGGAGTTTCCAAATAGCAAAGAAAGAACTTTATAACAAAGGAATGAAAGCATATTTCAAATTAAGGAAGACCTTTTCAGTGGAAATCCCAAAACCTAGTACTTCATTACACATCTTTAACCATACAATCCGACCAATCTTGTTGTATGGATCTGAAATTTGGGGTTATATACCACATAAGAAACAAATACATTTGGATAACTTTATATCAAAAGAAACTGATTATCTTGTACTAGAGAAAATTCATACTAAGCTTTGTAAATTTTCACTTGGAGTTAATATAAAAACATCAAATATGGCAGGTTCACTCCCTACACTGTATTATGTAATAATGAATATGGTAAAATATTGGATCCATCTTATGAAAGATATTGAACCTTCAAATATTATTCTAAGGGAAGCCATAAATCTATCTCATTCTATGGACAAACATAACCAGGAATCTTGGATAGGAAAATATTTAAATTTCTAGACTTAGAATATCTATTTGTTAACCAGTCAAACTTTAAACAAAACCATATAAAAAGTAAAAACATCTTTAACTATTAAATTTAAAGAAAGCTGGTTAGCTAGTTTAGAAAGCAATTTTGGGAAGTGTACTAATTTATAATCTGGCAATAAATTAAGAACTTACAGAAAATTTGAAAATATTTTTATGTTTGAACCATATTTAAAAATGAATTCAAAAAAAGACAGGCAAATAATCACAAGATTTAGAACTAGCTGTCATGATCTTGAAATCGAAAGAGGGAGGTATACTGGAATTAAAGCTGAAGACAGAAAGTGTAAGCTATGTTAGAATGCAGTTGAAGACGAACTACATTTTCTTTTAAAATGTCCTGTTCTAAAAGATACTCGATCTCAACATCTATCTAATTTAAATTCTAAATTCAAAAATTTTTCAAGATTATCTGATGAAATGAAATTTGTCTGGATTCTTTCATCTGAAGATTTGTTTGTTACTTCAAACTTATCTGATTTATTGCACTCCCTTTTTGAAGAACGAAAGAAAATTATAGATAATATTGTTGTTTGAAAAAAAATTAGAAGAAAAATATATATAGATATATATATATTGGAAATAAAATTGATCAGGAGTTGTCTCCCATAGATCTAGAACTATAAAAAAATTATGTAATTTCTCCAGGTCACAGTGGCACCCATAACAACTATGTTTTGGCAATAACTTGGTTTATATCAGGTTAATTAGTGTAAATGTGTATTCATGTGTTTTTTTGTTTAAATGTACTTTAATCATTCTAATCATTTTCTGTGCTTTATTTTGTAATTCATTTGATTGTATAGCTCAAATTTTGGGCACCATGATTGGTTAATAAAATTATCTATCTATCTATCTATATTTAACTTCGTTAAAAAGAAAAATCTTAAATGAATGGGAAAATTCTAGGGTAGTGGCTGTCCTACAAAAAATTGTCAAAAGACACAGTCTATACAATTGAATTAATAGTTGGAAAAGGCTGATTTGTCATAGGAGAGTGTAACATTTCATACACAATAATTGAAATAAATGTACATGCAAACAAAAATCTATCTAATATATCTTATATTGAATAAAATGTATTATTTATATATTTGTAGAACATTTTCTGATAAACCATGTCAAAGTTTACATACACAAAAGACAAGACAGACATATTTAGAACCAGAGAAAGATTTCTGGATAATCATGGTAAAATAAAGAAATGTACTATATTTAAGAAATATCAATGAATATTTTTTTCTGCAGATCACTCATTTCTTTCTTTATTCTGTTTAGAAAAATGATAAATTAATTCTTGTGATTTTTTGCAAAATCAACCTAGTACTGTAGTTTCATTATTGTGCAATATCAACCTAGTACTGTAGTTTCATTATTGTGCAATATCAACCTAGTACTGTAGTTTCATTATTATTTGTTGGATACCAATTTTCATTGATTTAGTTGGTACAGGTGAGTCAGGAAATGAAATGTTATTTATGTACGCATGCAAAACTAAGAAATTGAATATCAACCAACATGCAAGTTTTCCTTAGGGACGACATCAAAAGTTCTATGTAGGATTAAAAACTTAAATCATATAGTTTTTTTCACTGACCCCCCTACTCCCCCCCTCTTTTAACTTAATTTGGGTATAAAATCAATGTCAATTAAACAAAACTTGCAGCAATTTTGACCCCTCCACCCCCAAACTATTTGAATTAAGTTTTTTATCCTTCATTGATTTTTTTATGTCGTCCCTTAATTGTTGAAAATTGGTACCCACAAACATTTATTATTTAATCCACAGTATGTAATAACTTAGTGTACCATATTAGATATATATTAATCCTGTGATTTTATTGCAGACAGTAATTGTACCCTTTACAGAGAAGACAAAGGACGGACAGCCTATAGTTGAATACAGGGAAGAAGATGTACAAGATTGTGTGTATGAAGCTTTACTTAAACAAGCTTACAGAATGTTTCATGTATGTATTAGTTTCAAAGTTAATCATGATTTAAACAAGTTTTGTTGTTCTTCAATAAATCTTAGTCTAATTGTCTCTTACAGCTATAAAAGGCCTGGAAATAACAAATGTAAAACAATTCAAATGATAAAAACCCTGATTTATGTGCAAAACAATGAAGAAAAAACAAATATCATTATATGATGTACATCAAGAAACAATGAACACCAAACACTGAATTACAGGCTCATGGCATGGGACAGGCACATACAGAAAATGGCCGGGTAAAACCAGTTTGTTGGTGCCCCACCATTCCTCAAACCTGAGACAGTGGTGTAACAGTACAACATGAGAATAAACTATAAAAATAAGTTGACAAGGGCTTAACTTATCAGATAGATACAAAGCAGACTAATATATAACAAAAACACATGCAGAATGTGGTAGGGTATTTATTGCTTTAATTTGTCATTGAGACTGAAATGATAAATTATGCAGCAATAAAATTTCAAATTCTGACTGTTTGGACTAGCCAAAGCCAAAAATTATGAGTCCTAGGACTCTCCTTCAAAAACCCCTTAGTGAGAACACTTATATAGTATAGCATACAGGAAATTAGTGACTATATTCTGGCAAAAAATATTTATGTGGGATATTGACCTTATTAATATGGATTCTAGGGAAATAACTAGTTATAAAGTTTATTTGATTGAAAATGAATAGATTCCTTTGTCCTTGAAAATTGCAGATAAAACCTTGCTTATAAAGATAAATGCCCAATATATTTATATCCATGTTATTATTTCAGCTTTTTAATGGAACATTTACACACATTTTATCCAAAAACAGCAATGATGTACAATGCCTTAAACAGAGATTAGAACATTTCTACAGTAGGGTAAGTAATGCAGTCATGATAAATGATATTTTTTTCTCCATGTTTGCACTTGTAATGCATTGCATCTATGGAAATTCCCCAGTGAAATGAAATATAAGGGTTAGAAACATCTTTTTCAAAGAACTTTCTAAAATAAATCATTTTATTATTATACAACTGCAAAAAAAATTTTGGGATCGTATAATGTTTTGATGTCGTCGTCTGCGTCGTCAGAAGACAAATTGGTTTCCAGACAATAACTTTAGTTTAAGTGAATAGATCTTTATAAAAAATTTTCAGAAGGTTCAATACCACAAAAGGAAGGTTGGGATTGATTTTGGGGATGATGGTCCCAACCGTTTAGGAATTAAGGGCCCAAAAGGGGCCTAAAACAAGCATTTTTTTCTAGTTTCAAGACAATAACTTATGTGTAATTGTATGGATCTCTCTAAAATTGTACCACAATGTTCCATATAACAAAGGGGAGGCTGGGATTAAGTTTTGGATTAATTGCCCAAAATATGTAAGAATTAGGGGCCAAAAAAGGGCCAAAAAGAAGCATGTTTCTAGTTTCCAACCAATAATTTGTGTTTAAGTGTATGGATCTCTATGAAATTGTACTACAAGGTTTCATACTACAGAGGAAAGGATGGGATTGAGTTTTAGGGTTATTGCTTAAAGGGGGGTTCAATAAGTTGGGGGGTGGTTACAATTTTTTTAAGGGATTCCTTTTTTTTTTTTCAAATTTCAAATTTTGAAAAGTTTCAAGAAATCTTCAATTGCACAGTATTGTGCAATAGATTTGTTAGATCTTTGACCACATTTATTTCATGACAAAAACCTTTATTATGTCAAAAATTTTGAATTTGCCTTTGAGTTCGTATATTTGTTACTGTGGAATCATTTACTTTTTGTGGGTATCAGTTTTTGTGGATTGAGGAAAACTTGAGTATTTGTGGATTTTTCATTTTGTGGTTTAGTTATCTCAGACTCTGTATAAAATTTATAATTCATTGAAGATTTGAATTCAAGGTTCAACTGTACCCACAAAACACACGATAATTGGTATCCAGCAAATAATAATAATCCACAGTATACCCTTTTTCCTCAATCCACGAAATTGGTATCTATGAAAATAAATGAATCCACAGAAGTATTTGTACCTCCTCTTTGTTTCAGTATCTACAAACATTAAAACCTCAGTTCTGTGATATATTAGATATATTCTGTGGAATCCATTTCATGCCATTGGACAAGAACACATTCCTCAGAGTCCAGTGTTTCATCAACCTGTTAGAAGCCAAGTTCTCAGCTGTTAAATACACAGCTTTTCTATACAACGATCAGTTAGTCTGGTAAGAGCCAAGTTCTCAGCTGTTAAATACAAAGCTTTTCTATACAATGATCAGTTAGTCTGGTAAGAGCCAAGTTCTCAGCTGCTAAATACACAGCTTTTCTATACAACGATCAGTTAGTCTGGTAAGTTAAATATACAGCTTTTCTATACAATGATCAGTTAGTCTGGTAAGAGCCAAGTTCTCAGCTGCTAAATACACAGGTTTTCTATACAACGATCAGTTAGTCTGGTAAGTTAAATATACAGCTTTTCTATACAATGATATCAGTTCGTCTGGTAAGTTAAATATACAGCTTTTCTATACAATGATTAGTAAGTCCTGGTAAGTTAAATATACAGCTTTTCTATACAACGATTAGTTAGTCTGGTAAGTAAATATACAGCTTTTCTATACAACGATCAGTTAGTCTGTTAAGTTAAATATACAGCTTTTTCTATACAAGATTAGTTAGTCTGGTAAGTTAAATATACAGCTTTTCTATACAACGATTAGTTAGTCTGGTAAGTTAAATATACAGTTTTTCTATACAATGATTAGTTAGTCTGGTAAGTTAAATATATAGCTTTTCTATACAACGATTAGTTAGTCTGGTAAGTTAAAATATTCAGCTTTTCTATACAACGATTAGTTAGTCTGGTAAGTTAAATATACAGCTTTTCTATACAATGATCAGTTAGTCTGGTAAGTTAAATATATAGCTTTTCTATACAACGATTAGTTAGTCTGGTAAGTTAAATATACAGCTTTTCTATACAATGATCAGTTAGTCTGTAAGTTAAATATACAGCTTTTCTATACAATGATCAGTTAGTCTGGTAAGTTAAATATACAGCTTTTCTATACAACGATTAGTTAGTCTGTTAAGTTAAATATACAGCTTTTCTATACAACGATTAGTTAGTCTGGTAAGTTAAATATACAGCTTTTCTATACAACGATTAGTTAGTCTGGTAAGTTAAATATACAGTTTTTCTATACAATGATTAGTTAGTCTGGTAAGTTAAATATATAGCTTTTCTATACAACGATTAGTTAGTCTGGTAAGTTAAATATACAGCTTTTCTATACAAGGATTAGTTAGTCTGGTAAGTTAAATATACAGCTTTTCTATACAATGATCAGTTAGTCTGGTAAGTTAAATATACAGCTTTTCTATACAACGATTAGTTAGTCTGTTAAGTTAAATATACAGCTTTTCTATACAACGATTAGTTAGTCTGGTAAGTTAAATATACAGCTTTTCTATACAACGATTAGTTAGTCTGGTAAGTTAAATATACAGCTTTTCTATACAATGATCAGTTAGTCTGGTAAGTTAAATATACAGCTTTTCTATACAACGATTAGTTAGTCTGTTAAGTTAAATATACAGCTTTTCTATACAACGATTAGTTAGTCTGGTAAGTTAAATATACAGCTTTTCTATACAACGATTAGTTAGTCTGGTAAGTTAAATATACAGCTTTTCTATACAACGATCAGTTAGTCTGGTAAGTTAAATATATAGCTTTTCTATACAACGATTAGTTAGTCTGGTAAGTTAAATATACAGCTTTTCTATACAACGATCAGTTAGTATGGTAAGTTAAATATACAGCTTTTCTATACAACGATCAGTTAGTTTGGTAAGAACAACATATGAAAGAAATGTCATTTCATTTAAAATAAATGGGTTTAAAAATCAATGCAAACAATCAGACCAAATTCAGAAAAAAAATCTGTTATAAAGATTATCATTTTAACAAATGGATAATGAACCAGGTTATACTGCTTGCTTTGACTCCCAGTCCTTTCCGTTCCAATTAACACAATTTTTAAATCAATGTCCGGAGTGGACATGTCTGAGTATTCAAACTTCCCAGTTCTAATATTTCATTGCTACATCCTCTTTTACAGCACATATGACCATATTGTATTCAATGAATAAAAAAATTAAAAAGTATTTTTTTGGTCTATCCACTAGATAGAGCACAGTGCATGCATATTCTATAAACAATGCCAATAAAAAACATATCATTACAGATGCATTCTCCAATGACCATGTGACAATGACCTCCATTTTGGCAGCCACAATCAAACTCTGTAATATAAGAATGACTCAAATGTTAAATATGGATAATGTTACCTATCATAAAACTCTCCAAATCATCTATTGAATCACAGGGTCAACCTATTAGTTTGATGTTTATTGCTCAAAATAATCGTAATTGTTGCATTGCAGGAGTGGGTTAGAGCAAGAAGATATGAGGATCATGTACAAATATCTAACTACAAGTCTGTTTCCAACTCATTTAGAGCAAGAACTCTTAGGTAGTACAACAACTTCACCAGCCAGAGTTCAAGGAAGTGTTCATTATGGCAAGTAAGTAAAATAACACACAGTAAATTGCTAATAGGAATATGTAATTAGATTCCAGTTTATAAGACAATTTTAAAGTGATGTTTTTAGGTTTGCTCAAGACTGCAGTTTGTGAAACAAAGTATGTAAAACATTTGGTAGTATTGAAAGGTTAAACTTAAAAAAATGTACATTGACAGTGACTGACTGAATTTTCATTATAAAAAGTAACTGTCTAATAGACCATTGACAGTTTACAGAGTTGATTGATATTATGAAAGAACATATTTTTTAATTATTAACTCACAAGCTTGATATTTTGTTTGCATGTTATGGAATTATTGAGACTGTGTTTTTGTGAAACAATTCTAATATTAAGACATGAATAATTACTTGTTTTTTGCAAGAGAGGATAGATTTATGGTGTAAAAAGTAAAGTCAACCAAACAGGATAGACTTTTATGGTGAATAGTCAGAGTTGTTTTAAAAAGCTCTCAAAGTTTGTTCTATTGTATTTTTTTTTATATCCACATAACATTAAAACAACAGTATGTATTTGAAATAATAGGGTGTATTTATTTGATTGCTTTTTTTTTATTGAAATTTCCAGGTTTATAACAGGTCCACCAGATATAAAAGATGACCAAAATATTGGTAAAATACCTCGAGTATACTTAAATACCTCAGAGGAGAATGAAGAATGTTATTTACTGGTTTACAGAGCACACAATGCTAGTGTTTGTATGTTAATTAATGGTAAGTTTTTGTACTCATTAAAATATTTTGAAACATTTGTTAATTAATAAATATATTGTAAGCATTATGTTTAATTGAATAATAAGATGTGGTATGATTGCCAATGAAACAACTCTCGACAACAGACCAAAATGACACAGAAATTAACAACTATAAGTCACTGTACAGCCTTCAACAATGAGCAAAGCCCATACCGCATAGTCAGCTATAAAAGACCCTGAAATGACAATGTAAAACAATTCAAACCAGAAAACTAACAGCCTAAATTATGTACAAAAAATGAATGATAAACAATTATGTAATACACAAACAACCACTGAATTACATGCTCCTAACTTGGGACAGGCACATACATACATATTGTGGGTTAAACATGTTTGCGAGATCCCAACCCTCCCCCTGACCTGGGACAGTGGTGTAACAGTACAACATAAGACCAAAATAAAAATCAGTAGTAAAAGGCTTAACTCATCAGATGGATAAAAATACAAATACTACAAATACATGTGGAGAGTTACTAAATCATCCAAATAACACAAACATGATGAAGTTAGTTTCAGAAATGTTGTCATTAACGTTTAACTTTTATATTGTATATTTTTATTTTATCAGTAGCAACAGCATTGAATTTCGACCTCTGTCAGAAGTTGGATGTTTTCTTGGGACCACAGTTAACAAACTTGGCATCAGACATTGGTGAACAATACTCTAAGCGACTATCTGTCAGGTATAGTTTTCTTGTTTACAAGTTCAAGTGAAACAACAGAAAATTCATGATTTTTTTAATTTGAATGATGGAAGAAGTGAGATATATTTTAGGTATTTTCTGGATGATAAATAAGTATGCATCATGTAAAATGTCTGTAAATGAGAAAACATATTGGACTAAGATGGGCTATTATTTTTATTGGAGTCCATTATTATTGATGCATAAAAGAAAAATGTGTGTTTAAGAATACACTCTGCAGTTTTATTCATTGATATTGGTAGTTATTTCAGTAACAAAAGGACACACATTTTTATTGATTCCGATTGACACACAGATTTCGGTACATTGAAATATTGACTGTCTTGTTAGTGCTTTCACTCCTACATTTAAAAAAATTATGAAATTTAATCAAAGGTTTTATATCAACAATGGCTTTGAAAAGTTTTAAAATGAGCTGCTATCATTTTTTTAAGGGAATCATGACCTTGGAAAAGTAAGTTTTTTTATCAGCATTGTGTAAGCATCAACAGGTTTTAAAAAACTAGGCAGATTAGGTATTTTAAGGAAGTTATGTACCTTAGAAATATAAACTATATGGAAATATCCATGTAAGTTATCTAATGCCTACATTTCTTGTCCAAAAAAAAAATCAATATAAAAAAGGTTTAGATTGATAATGTCTAGGACAAAGGAGTAGGTCCGGTAAGGGCCGATTTTGGCCCCAAATTTCAGTTTCATCTAACGAGATATTTAGGACACTTTTTAAACACTTAAGTGTCTATTTCAATTGATTCGATTAGTTTATGTTAAAGATTTTAACTGATTCAGTCATTAAAAACGCTCCGATTGAAGCTTAAATATGAAAAATATATATCAATATGCCAAAAAACGTCACTTTTCAGATGGTTTTTGTCAAAAATGAAAGTGGCTGCATCCGTGTTCATCCTCAAACTTTATATATGTTATGTATTATCATCAAATACTACTTACATTTTAATATTATGAATGAACACGAATGCGGCCACTTTCATTTAAGACGGAAACCGTCTAAAAGTTTACTAAAATGCTATAATTGTGAAGATTTCAGTAATTTAGCATGACTTCATTATGCTAGTACACGATATATGTGCATTGTATTGTCAAAAACAGCACATATTTATGTAGCAGAAGCATTCTACTTTCTAAAAATTGCTAAAAGATTACATTTTCACAATTTTGCAAAACTGCTAAATTTTGGGGCCAAAAAGATAATCAAAAAGGGGTCTTACTTTAAAAGTGAACACCATTCAATTATTTTTAAGTGAGTTATGTCCCTTAGAAATGAAAATTTTGGAAAGTTTCTTTATAGATGCTTTAAAATCAACATTTCTAGTGAGACTTTAATGGAATTCATATCAAAGGTAAACTTATTTGCAATAGCAGGGACATTAGAAGGATAGTCTCTTTTGTTTTGTGTACTTATTGCAATCTTTGAAACATATTTTCTAATGATATCATATGTAAGTGTCTAAAGATTCAACTTAAGACTTAGCTTGTAGTTGAGGCTCACATTTTCTTTACCTCTGGTAAAGAAACATTTATGTACAAACTGTCAAGTTCATTCAAATTTTGATTTTTGACTGTCAAGAAAAATTCCCATGTGTATTAAACTTACATTTAAATTATTAAATATTTTGAAGACCTTTAATAAACCAAATAGATTTCCAAAATTAATAATAGTTCTTTCTAGTGGGTAATTACCTTAAGTGTTTGTTTTAAAAACAAGATTAGAATTAATGAGACTTAATGTGTTTTAAATGGAACGACCTCTAAATTAATAGCCTGTCTATTATCTAATATCATGGTACACTCCTTTGATCTGTTTGTTTTGTGTATTCTAGTTATTAATATTAAAAGAAACAAAATGCTTTTTAAAGGTAGTTGCTTCCTTGATTGCTGTGAAGTAGTCGTGGATTGGGTTTAAAAGGTCATTCTACCAAACTGGTCAAACTAGATTCTACTGCTCAAATACACTGCTGCAATGTTAAATATCTTATTTTTTTCTAGTCTGAAAATAATGAACTTAAAGGCACCCATTATATCAAGGTTAAGTTTTCTGTATCCATGTTTGTATCAGAAGTCAGCACGCTAACTTTTATGCAGTTAATTTACTCTGGTATTCCCTATCAAAACTTCATCTTTTCACCTCATTTTCTGCTAAAGGAGTAGGTTCAGTAAGACCCCTTTTTTGGCCCCAAAATATAGCAGTTTTACAAAATTGTTAAAATATTAACTTTTAGTTATTTATTGGAAAGTAGAAAGCTTCTGCTACATAAATATTGGTAGTTTTTGACAATACAATGCACATATATCGGGTACTAGCATCATTAAGTCATGCTGAATTACTGAAATCTTCACAATTTTAGCATTTTAGTTAAATTATAGACAGTTTCCGTCTTAAATGAAAGTGGCCGCATTTGTGTTCATTCTTAATATTGAAATGTAAGTTGTATTTGATGATAATACCTAACATATATAAAGGTTGAGGATGAACACGGATGCGCCTACTTTCATTTTTGTCAAAAACCATCTGAAAAGTGACTTTTTTGGCATACTTGTTAGAATTTTAATATATAAGCTAACATCGGAGCGTTTTGAATGAGTAAATCTGTTAAAATCTTTCACATAAACTAATTGAATCAACTGAAATAGACACTTAAGGGGGCTCCTGGGTATAAATAATTTTTTTTTTCTAATATAGGATTTCGCTATATTTTTTCATGAATGAACTTTATCATATACTTAAAAGAAAAATGAAATAAAAAAATGGGGTCACCGTTCATTTAAGCTAAAATCTGCCTCTGGAAGAAGCATACATTTTTGTTAATGTCCTGTTGAACTAATAGGAGAAAAAGAGGAAATATCGAAATAAAAAAATAACCTAATATAAGAAATCGCTTAAATTTTACAATTATTTAGTTTATGTACAGCTTATTTGAAAACAATAATAAAAAATATAGGTCACCGATGAGTTAAAAAAGATATTTCAAATTTAAGGCCCAAAAATGGCATTTTTGCACCAAAGGGAGATAATTTGGAGCTTTTTCAATTTTTAAAGTCATCTGGGGCCAAACCAAATCATTTTTTTGGGTTGTTTTTTGTACCATATCATAAAGTAACAACTAATAGTGTAATAAATAAAAATTGTAATGAAAAAATAGAGGTTTAATTTTTTGCTAAAATTTTTGTACCCACGAACCACCTTAAGTGTTTAAAAAGTGTCTAAAATCTTTTGTCAGATGAACTTGAAATTTGATGCCGAAACCGGCCCTTACCAGACATACTCCTTTGCAATGTTTTCCATTGTTGTTTATTTACTCATCCTTGCAATCAGGATCAAATCTTTGATGAACTAATAACAAAATGTTTTTATACATACTCATTACATTTTTTCAAAAGAGAAAAAAAAATTAACTTTGAACGTATTTATTTTTCATTTATTGATTTGTACATAAACCAGTACATTAGTTTTCTTGCTTCCTTGTTTTACATTTTATCATGTTTTTATATTTACAAGGTAAAGGTTTTACTCAATATTGAAGTCTGTTCTGACCTATAGCTGCTCACATCTACGAAATTTTGTCTCTGGTGGATAGTTATCTCATCTTCAATCATGCCACATTTTTAAATTTTAACATATACTGTAAATTCAGAAATTAATGCGAGGTTTTTATTATTGCGAAAAATGCGACTGAGTTGTAAACGCAATAATTTAAACTCGCATTTTGAAATATTTTATATGAATTTGACAGGATTTTTCTCAAAATCGTAAATATTAAAATCGCATTTAAGTCTAAAATGACAAAATCGCAATAATAAATGCACGCAATAATTTCTGAATTTACAGTAAACACATGACCTTTTTTGTTTTTCAGTAGTGACCCACCTTACAGATATATATATTTCAACCATATGAACCTAGCTCAGAAAACAACAGTTCATACAGACAATAAAAAAGTTCCAGGTGTCAATATTCCTCAAGATACATTACGTCTCATTAGTGACATCAGTTCTGATATGTCCAGGTATGTCATCTAATTATAGAAACCTAAGTTAAGTAACGAGAATGAAATAAAACTTATCTGTAGAAATTTTAATTATACATTTTTTCTTCTTCTGATGTTTGGGTGAGAATGAGAAAGGAAATTAAAATGCATTCTATTCAGTCTTGAAGATACTGTAGACCAACTAGTTTTCACAAAATATAAGTTGGTTTGCAGTATTTAATCAGATATATCTAGAAAGTTTAAATTCATATCCACTCGGTATAGTTGAATTTTCAAAAAACAATTAGATCAACAATTAAAGTATCTGTCACCTTAAAAAAACAAAAAGCAAAATACAACTATTAAATTTGTCAACATTACCATGTGGTTTACCCAAGCCAACCACCAATAGGAGATAATAAAAAAGTGAAGCATTCTTACATAATAAAGACAAGTCAAGTGTTTTTAAAAAACAAGGAAAGGATGATTTTTTTAAAATTCCGATAACTTTAGAATACATTGTAACACTGTTTTTGGATAAGCGTTTTTTCTTGTTTATGAGATAAACATAGTTTATGGTTCATGTGGGAGTTTCAGTAGTCTATTTGATAATATTTTATGTTCGTTAAATTGAAACGAATTATAACATAACATTGTATTTCTCAATTAGAAGTTGACATAAATAAACAGTAAATACATTATGCTGTTTACTCATTAATTAACCCTCTACTAGGAGATTTGAATTTACAAAAATGTATTTACCTTTTCAGAAATGGAGAAGATGGTGAGACTATTGTAAAGACGGCCTCAGATAACTGGGTTGTTGGTAAACGGTCAGACCAAAGAGAATTCTATGTTGTAATTAACCAGAAAAATGCTAACTTAATAGAAATTAATGGTAAGTTTTCTACAGTTTTACAGCTATTCTTTTCATCTGACATCAGGTGTATACTTAAACATATAATATATCAATGAAGATTATATAACATTACTGGCTACAAAATTATAAATAAAAAAAACTGTTTGTAAGTGAATGTATCAAATTATTATTAAACAATAATTTAATTTTGAATGTAACACGTCTTCTGATTGGCTGACGTTATTTTGTTAGAAGCCCATAGACATAATTTAGTCATGTGACCGTGACATCATCAACGTTTTTACAATGTTTTCTACATTTTAAATGGAATTGAGAATTTAATTATCAGAAATGACTATAATATTTTTCTGTCTATTCGAAATAACATTAAAAATGTGGTGCACACTGTTAAATAACCCGCTACACACGTTATTCAGTGTGCACATTCCTTAATTGTCAAAATATGAGAACATCTTTTTAAAAGATTTGAAATTCCCTTTTGACACAAAATTGACTGATTAAGTAATATTAATAGTTAAAATGGTAATATAAAAAAAGTAATTAAGGGTTTTTTCCTGTGGCTACTCTTAATAACTAGCAACATTTTATTCATGGACAAGATTAGGACAGTTATGAAGTAATAAATATAATATTTTTCAGAGGAAGTAAAGAGATTATGTGCAAGTCATTTTAACAGTATTTTCTTCCTGGACTAATAATATGAGTGAATGGTAATGAATTATGACAAACTAATTTATTCAAATTGTATGTGATGTAAGTTATGAATGTGCAATAAATGACAATACAATATTATTGCGTGATATTTTAAATAACATCTCAAGGCAGTATATGTATATCTATTGGTAAAGATATGAGAAAAGTAATTGTTACAGAGGAATATACTTCACAAGGTCTCATAAACTAATGTTATCAAACTAATACCAAATGTAATTTTTTATTACTGAATAGTTGTGAATGAATATAATATTACACTGCATACAACACATGTTCATGGAATAACTATCACCAGGTATGCTCATTTCACTCTATTAACTTCCAACCTCTGCATACCACCTACAGAGTATTATTGCAGGTTGGCAAATGCCAAGAAGGACACTACTGCATGAAAGCTGAAACTAACAGCATATTCACAGTTAAAACCTTTTTGTACATTTGAAAAAAAGCTCTTGACTTTATATGCTGGGTGGTGTTATTGGCTTATGCTATTTTGTTTAGGATGTCTATAGTTACAACCATGTTTGTCAGCTTTGTCCCACAGGTGTATGACTGATAAGAAATATTAAGATAAAGACTTTTAGGTTTCTTCACTACCTCAAACTATTGTTTCATTCATAAAAGTCACACATGTTTTGAGTAGACTTTTAAGGAGTGAAGAAGTAAATCTCTCCAAAGGTAGATTATAGATATGTTTTTCAAGACTCATACAATATAGCTTATCATTGTGCATGAAAATTGATAAGCAATAAAACAGCTAACCAACCTGTAAAATACCACTGGCCTGCATGAAATTGCATATAGAAATATCTAGTTGTGGTATAATAACCAAAAGAAAACTATTCACCAAAAGACCAAAGGACATTAAAGGTAAAACAATTCACCTCATTGTACTACCTTCAACAATGAGTAAAACCCATATAAAAAATAGTCAGCTATAAAAGGCCCTGAATAGCAAAATCTGAATACTATAAAATAGAAAACTAAGATAGTATACTCTCTTCATAAAAATTGTGTCTGTGGGAAAAAAGTTAATCATAATGACTGACAATAAATGAGGCCCTGCCAAAAGGATTCATTGCTTCTTGGGGTGGCTGATTGCCACTTTTAAGTATTGGTTAAATCAAACTTTGTGATCTGTATGAATCAAAATTCCTTGCTTATCGTTCTCCAAGAAGATGATGACACTAGATGTGTAATTCAAAATGTTTCCTAGCTTATAGGTTTTTATTTTAATTTTGTAATCACAATCACATTTGTTCTCGTTATACAACATCTTGGCTTACTTTATCTGGTTTTTTTTCTGAAGAGTGTTATTGTGCAGTTATCAGTTATCCCATTTTTAACTTAGGAAGCCTGAGGTGATTTTATCTCTCTAGCAACAATGTTACTCAAGGCAAGATGTGTTAATTGCGTTTGTAATGTTAGTGAAATACAACAGCATTAGTTTTTGCCATTATTCCTTTTTATTTAGACAGCCACATATTTGGCAAGACAAAAATCTTTGTTGTCAGTCACTTTTAAATTAATTTGACCTTATTTTGCTCACCTGATCTGAAAGCCATGTGAAGTATTGTCATAACTTGGCATCCAACGTTGTTGTCTGCAAACATTTCATGTTTTTATCTTCTTCTCTGTAACCACTTGACCAGTTGTATAGAACTTGGCAGTAATGATGAGGTCCTGTACAAATGATCCTTATTTGGCAACATTTAATACACATGGTATGTCCATTTACAAAATCATGCATCATTGTTATATTGTTTTTGTGTTGTTGCTGTGTTATTTCGTTGTTTTGTTTTGTTGCTGCTATGCTTTTTTGTTGGTTTTTGTTGTGTTGTTTAATTGTTTTTGTTACCATGTTTTATATCAAGATGAGAGAATGTGGTATGATTACTAATGAGACAACCATCCATCAGAGTTGTTGTATCTTTGATTTGTTGCTGTTTTGTATCTTTATTCAGTAACTCTACTTTATCTTTGTTTTGTTGTTTTGTTGCTGTGTTGTATGTTTTGTTGCTGTTTTGTATCTTTATTCAGTAATTGTACTTTATCTTTGTTTTGTTGCTGTTTTGTATCTTTATTCAGTTACTGTACTTTATCTTTGTTTTGTTGCTGTGTTGTATGTGTTGTTGCTGTTTTGTATCTTTATTCAGTATCTTTGTTTTGTTGCCGTTTTGTATCTATATGCAGTAACTGTGCTTTATCTTTGTTTTGTTCTGTTGTTCTGTTGCTGTGTTGTATCGTTATTCAGTTACTGTACTTTTTCTTTGTTTTGTTGCTGTTTTGTATCTTTGTTCAATTACCGTACTTTATCTTTGTTTTGTTGCTGTTTTGTATCTATATTCAGTAACTGTGCTTTATCTTTTTTTTTTGGCTGTTTTGTATCTTCATTCAGTATCTGTACCTTATCTTTGTTTTGTTGCTGTTTATATCTTTATTCAGTATCTGTACTTTATCTTTGTTTTGTTGCTGTTTTGTATCTTTATTCAGTAGCTGTACTTTATCTTTGTTTTGTTGCTGTTTTGTATCTTTATTCAGTATCTGTACTTTATCTTTTTTTTGTTGCTGTTTTGTATCTTTATTCAGTTACTGTACTTTATCTTTTTTTTTTGGCTGTTTTGTATCTTCATTCAGTATCTGTATTTTATCTTTGTTTTGTTGCTGTTTTGTATCTATATTCAGTAACTCTGCTTTATCTTTGTTTTGTTTTGTTGCTGTTTTGTATCTTTAATCAGTTCTGTACTTTATCTTTGTTTTGTTGCAGTGTTGTATATTTATTCGAAAATTGTGCTCTATTTTTTGTATGCCCCATTTATGGGCATTATGTTTTTTGGCCTGTGTGTCCATTCGTCTGTTCATCTGTTCATGTCTGTCCCGCTTAAGGTTAAAGTTTTTGGTCCAGTTAGATTTTGATGAAGTTGAAGTCCTACTTGAAACTTAGAACACATGTTCCTTATGAAATGATCTTTCTTATTTATGCCAAATAAGAGTTTAACCCCAATTTTATGGTCCACTGAACATAGAAAATGATAATGTGCTTGGGGCATTTGTCTACTATGGACACATTCTTGTTTTTCGCTGTGTTGTATGTTTTGTTGATGTTTTGTGTCTTTATTCAGTTACTGTGCTTTCTCTCTATTTTGTTGCTGTTATGTATCTTCATTCAGTTAGAGTGTTTTATCTTTGTTTTGTTGTTGTGTTTTGTGTTTTGTATCTTTATTCAGTTACTTTGCTTTATCTTTGTTTTGTTGCTGTTTTGTATCTGTATTCTGTTACTGTGCTTTATCTCTGTTTTGTTGCTGTTTTGTATCTTTATTCAGTTTCTGTGCTTTGTCTCTGTTTTGTTGCTGTTTTGTATCTTTATTCAGTTGCTGTACTTTATCTTTGTTTTGTCGCTGTGTTGTATGTGTTGTTGCTGTGTTGAATCTTTGTTTGTTGCTGTGAAGGGTGAATCTTTGTTATGTTGCTGTTTTCTCTTTATTCTTTATTCAGTTTCTGTGCTTTATCTCTGTTTTGTTGCTTCGTTGTATGTTTTGTTGCTGTTTTGTATCTTTATTCAGTTTCTGTGCTTTGTCTGTGTTTTGTTGCTGTTTTGTATCATTATTCAGTTACTGTGTTTTATCTCTGTTTTGTTGCTGTGTTGTATGTTTTATTGCTGTGTTGAATCTTTGTTTGTTGCTGTGAAGGGTGAATCTTTGTTATGTTGCTGTTTTCTCCGTGTTATTGTTTCTTTATTTAATTGCTGAGTCTATTTGCTTTGTGCTGTCTCTCTTTTTTAAGTTGCCGATTTGTTTCTTTGTACGGCGGCTGTTTCCGTATTTCTTTGTATTCTTTCTGTTTTACTCCTGTAGTGTTTCTGTTTATTGTCATGTTGTTTATTTGCTGTGTTTTGTATCTACTGTATTTTGCTGTTGTGTTGTTTCTTCCTTGTTGCTACATGTATGTTGTTTTTATACGCCCGTCAAAAATTTGGCGGGACGTATTATGGTATACAAATGTCCGGTGTCCGTCCGTCCGTCTGTCCGTCCGTCTGTCAGTCTGTCAGAAAAATAAGATTAAAACTTTTTGAGTTACGGCACTTTGTAACTAAAACAGGGGTGTGCTTTTTTCACATGTCGCACCGTATCTCAAAAACGATTCTTAATTATGGCTTAAAACTTTAAACACTTCTTAGTTATATTAATCTTAATATCTGTATACTTTTTGGTGATGATTCAAAATTTTATTTTTGAGTTATTGAGTATTTTGTAAAAAAGGGGGAGGGTTTTTTTACATGTCGCACCATATCTCAAAAACGATTTATGATTATTGCTTAAAACTTTACACATGTCTTTGTTATATTAATCTGAAGATCTGTATATTTTTTGGTGATGATTCAAAATTTCATTTTTGAGTTATTGAGTATTTTGTAAAAAAAGGGGGAGGTTTTTTTTGCATGTTGTGCCGTATCTCAAAAACCATTTATGATTGTTGCTTAAAACTTTACACACTTCTTTGTTATATTAATCTAAAGATCTGTATACTTTTTGGTGATGATTCAAAACTTTATTTTGGAGTTATTGAGTATTTTGTTCAACAGGGGAGGTTTTTTTTTACATGTCGTGCCGTATCTCAAAAATAATTTTTGATTATTGCTTAAAACTTTACACACTTCTTTGTTATATTAATCTAAAGATCTGTATACTTTTTGGTTTTGATGCAAAATTTTATTTTAGTGAAATTTAGTTTTTTGTAAAAAAAAACAGGGTTGGGGATTTCACATGTCCCAGCCGTGTCTCAAAAACAATATATGGTTATTGCTTAAAACTTTCTCAGAAACTATTTATGATTATTGCATAAAACTCCCACACAAGACGTCGGGCGTATCATGCGGTCATGGCGCAGCTGTTTATTGTGATATGTTGCTGTAGTATTTTTTTTATTGCTTTAACCATGTCCTGTTGATGTGTATTGTTATCTGCTAGATTGTATATTCGTGTTCTTTTTT
This sequence comes from Mytilus edulis, assembly GCA_019925275.1. NCBI lineage: Eukaryota > Metazoa > Mollusca > Bivalvia > Mytilida > Mytilidae > Mytilus > Mytilus edulis. Next base: position 68,014,568 of record CM034356.1, read on the forward strand.
AGTTGTTTTTTAGCTCACCTGGCCCAGAGGGCCAAGTGAGCTTTTCCCATCACTTTGCGTCCGTCGTCTGTCGTCGTCCGTCGTCGTTAACTTTTACAAAAATCTTCTCCTCTGAAACTACTGAGCCAAATTAAACCAAACTTGGCCCCAATCATCATTGGGGTATCTAGTTTAAAAAATGTGTCCGGTGACCTGGTCAACTAACCAAGATGGCCACCACGGCTAAAAATAGAACATAGGGGTAAAATGCAGTTTTTATGCCCCACCTACGATAGTAGAGGGGCATTATGTTTTCTGGTCTGTGGCTCTGTTCGTTCGTTCGTCCGTCCGTTCGTTCGTTCGTCCTGCTTCAGGTTAAAGTTTTTGGTCAAGGTAGTTTTTGATGAAGCTGAAGTCCAATCAACTTATAACTTGGTACACTTATTGCTTATGATATGATCTTTCTAATTTTAAAGTCAAATTATACTTTTGACCTCAATTTTACGGTCCATTGGACATAGAAAATGAAAGAGGGAGTTTCAGGTTAAAGTTTTTGGTCAAGGTAGTTTTTGACGAAGCTGAAGTCCAATCAACTTATAACTTGGTACACTTGTTGCTTATGATATGATCTTTCTAATTTTAAAGCCAAATTATACTTTTGACCCCAATTTCACGGTCCATCGAACATAGAAAATGAAAGTGGGAGTTTCAGGTTAAAGTTTTGGTCAAAGTAGTTTTTGATGAAATTGAAGTCCTATCAACTTGAAACTTAGTACACTTGTTGCTTATGCTATGATCTTTCTAATTTTAAAGCCAAATTAGACTTTTGACCCCAATTTCACGGTCCACTTAACATAGAAAATGAAAGTGGAAGTTTCAGGTTAAAGTTTTTGGTCAAGGTAGTTTTTGATGAAATTGAAGTCAAATCAACTTGAAACTTGGTACACATGTTCCCTATAGTATAATCCTTCTAATTTTAATGCCAAATTTGATTTTTACCCTATTTCACGGTCCATGGAACATGGAAAATGAAAGTGGAAGTTTCAGGTTAAAGTTTTTGGTCAAGGTAGTTTTTGATGAAATTGAAGTCAAATCAACTTAAAACTTGGTACACATGTTCCCTATAGTATAATCCTTCTAATTTTAATGCCAAATAAGATTTTTACCCTATTTCACGGTCCATTGGACATAGAAAATGAAAGAGGGAGTTTCAGGTTGAAGTTTTTGGTCAAGGTAATTTTTGATGAAGCTGAAGTCCAATCAACTTATAACTTGGTACACATGTTCCCTATAGAATAAACCTTCTAAGTTTAATGCCAAATTAGATTTTTACCCTATTTCACGGTCCATTGGACATAGAAAATGAAAGAGGGAGTTTCAGGTTAAAGTTTTTGGTCAAGGTAATTTTTGATGAAGCTGAAGTCCAATCAACTTATAACTTGGTACACTTGTTGCTTATGATATGATCTTTCTAATTTTAAAGCCAAATTATACTTTTGACCCCAATTTCACGGTCCATTGGACATAGAAAATGAAAGTGGGAGTTTCAGGTTAAAGTTTTTGGTCAAGGTAGTTTTTGATGAAGCTGAAGTCCAATCAACTTGAAACTTAGTACACTTGTTGCTTATGCTATGATCTTTCCAATTTAAAAGCAAAACTAGACTTTTGACCCCAATTTCACGGTCCATTGAACATAGAAAATGAAAGTGGGAGTTTCAGGTTAAAGTTTTTGGTCAAGGTAGTTTTTGATGAAGCTGAAGTCCAATCAACTTGAAACTTAGTACACTTGTTGCTTATGCTATGATCTTTCCAATTTAAAAGCAAAACTAGACTTTTGACCCCAATTTCACGGTCCATTGAACATAGAAAATGAAAGTGGGAGTTTCAGGTTAAAGTTTTTGGTCAAGGTAGTTTTTGATGAAGCTGAAGTCCAATCAACTTGAAACTTAGTACACTTGTTGCTTATGCTATGATCTTTCTAATTTTAAAGCCAAATTAGACTTTTGACCCCAATTTCACGGTCCACTTAACATAGAAAATGAAAGTGGAAGTTTCAGGTTAAAGTTTTTGGTCAAGGTAGTTTTTGATGAAATTGAAGTCAAATCAACTTGAAACTTGGTACACATGTTCCCTATAGTATAATCCTTCTAATTTTAATGCCAAATTTGATTTTTACCCTATTTCACGGTCTATGGAACATGGAAAATGATGATTGAGTGGGGCATCCGTGTACTTCGGACACATTCTTGTTTGCTTATAACTCAAAAACCAAAGCATTCAGAGCAAATCAGACATGGGGGGTAAAATTGTTTATCAGGTCAAGATCTATCTGCCCTGAAATTTTCAGATGAATCGGACAATCCGTTGTTGGGTTGCTTCCCCTAAATTGGTAATTTTAAGGAAATTTTACTGTTTTTGGTTATTATCTTGAATACTATTATAGATAGAGATAAATTGTAAACAGCAATTATGTTCAGCAAAGTAAGATGTACAAATAAGTCGACATGACAGATATGGTCAGTTGACCCCTTTAGCAGTTATTGCCCTTTATAGTCAATTTTTAACCATTTTTCGTAAATCTTAGTAATCTTTTACAAAAATCTTCTCCGCTAAAACGACTGGGCCAAATTCATCCAAACTTGGCCACAATTATCTTTGGGGTATCTAGTTTAAAAAATGTGTCCGGTGACCTGGCCAACTAACCAAGATGGCTGTACGGCTAAAAATAGAACATAGGGGTAAAATGCAGTTTTTGGCTTATAACTCAAAAACCAAAGCATTGAGAGCAAATATGACAGAGGTAAAATTGTTTAACAGGTCAAGATCTATCTGCCCTGAAATTTTCAGATGAATCGGACAACCCGTTGTTGGGTTGCTGCCCCTAAATTGGTAATTTTAAGAAAATTTTACTGTTTTTGGTTATTATCTTGAATACTATTATAGATAGAGATAAACTGTAAACAGCAATAATGTTCAGCAAAGTAAGATATACAAATAAGTCAACATGAACGAAATCAGTTATTGCCATTTATAGTCAATTTTTAACCATTTTTGTAAATCTTAGTAATCAGTGTTTTACAAAAATCTTCTCCTCTGAAACCACTGGGCCAAATTCATCCAAACTTGGCCACAATTATCTTTGGGGTTTCTAGTTTAAAAAATGTGTTCGGTGACCAAGCCATCTAACCAAGATGGCCGCCACGGCTAAAAATAGAACATAGGGGTAAAATGCAGTTTTTGGCTTATAACTCAAAAACCAAAGCATTGAGAGCAAATATGACGAGGTAAAATTGTTTATCAGGTTAAGATCTATCTGCCCTGAAATTTTCAGATGAATCGGACAACCCGTTGTTGGGTTGCTGCCCCTAAATTGGTAATTTTAAGGAAATTTTACTGTTTTTGGTTATTATCTTGAATACTATTATAGATAGAGATAAACTGTAAACAGCAATAATGTTCAGCAAAGTAAGATATACAAATAAGTCAACATGAACGAAATCAGTTATTGCCATTTATAGTCAATTTTTAACCATTTTTGTAAATCTTAGTAATCAGTGTTTTACAAAAATCTTCTCCTCTGAAACCACTGGGCCAAATTCATCCAAACTTGGCCACAATTATCTTTGGGGTTTCTAGTTTAAAAAATGTGTTAGGTGACCAAGCCATCTAACCAAGATGGCCGCCACGGCTAAAAATAGAACATAGGGGTAAAATGCAGTTTTTGGCTTATAACGCAAAATTAAAGCATTTAGAGCAAATCTGACAAGGGTAAAATTGTTTATCAGGTCCAGATCTATCTGCACTGAAATTTTCAGATGAATTGGACAACCCTTTGTTGGGTTGCTGCCCCTGAATTGGTAATTTTAAGGAAATTTACTGTTTTTGGTTTTTATCTTGAATATTATTACAGATAAAGATAAACTGTAAACAGCAATTAGTTCAGCATAGTAACATCTACAACTAGGTCAACATGAACGAAATGGTCAATCGACCCCCTAAGGAGTTATTGTCCTTAATAGTAAATTTTTAACAATTTTCATAAAATTTGTAAATTTTTACTAACATTTTCCACTGAAACTATTACCTAGGCCAAGTTCATTATAGATAGAGATGATTGTAAGCAGCAAGAATGTAAAGTAAAGTAAGATGTACAAACACATCACCATCCCCAAAGCACATTTTGTCATGAATCCATCTGCTTCCTTTGTTTAATATTCACATAGACCAAGGTGAGCGACACAGGCTCTTTAGAGCCTCTAGTTTATGGTTGCTGTTATAGTATTTATTATTTGTGGCATGATTACGTCTGTTTTTTATTGTGTCGTTTCTTTTCATTTTTAGCTCACCTGGCCTTTATTTTAATTGTATACGTTGTTAGTATTTTATTTATTTGCTATGATAGCGTGTTGTTACATTGCTTTATTATTGTGCAATTTCGTCGATTTATAGATTGCTTTTCTTTTCTTTGAATTGTTGATGCTATATTCTTTGTTCTGTCGTTAAAAAATATATGCTTTGTTGGTGTGTTGTTTTTTTCTCTATTCGTTTGTCATTTCTTTGAAATGTTTTTTTTGTTGTTGTTGTAATTGTTGTTCAGAATGTTAGATGGAAACATTTTATAACTATCTAAATCTTTGCCATTTAATCGTGGATGAATGTTTAGCTATTCTGTGTATGATTGTTGTCTTTCACAAGGCTCAAAGATTTGATGAAGTAGAAATCCAAAGATGATGTTTTTGAGAAAAATTCGGAAAACAAAATAGAAAAAAAACAAAAAAGTTTACGACTGAATTTTCTACTCCAAATGCAGGCATTAGTATCGTTATATAAAGTTCAACACATAAACATGAAATATTTCAACTTTTTTGTCAAAAGATGTGTCTTATTGTTAATTCGTATTCCCGAAATTGTATCAAGTTCTACTGAGTTTAAAATTGTGACAAAATAAAATACTGGTATGCATGTCAGATGATTAACACTCAGATGTTTTGTCTGTTTTCGTCCTCATTGTACTAGATATTCATTTCTGAGGATTTATTTGAAACTCTGTAGATTAATTGATTTATTGAGTGTTGGTTGCCTAACGTCCAGTGGCAAATTTTGCATGAATGTTCAGAACTAGAAACTCCGTAGAACAAATACACAATATGTAAAACAGACATTGGATGTATGTGACTTTTTATGTTTTCAAGTATATTTTCTATTTCCTGTCATGAATAAATATAAGGAAGAAAACAATCCTCTCGTGCAGTACCGCATGTCGTGATTTTCATTTATTTCTAGGAAGAAAATTTTACTACCTTCATCAATTATTTAAATCAATATAACTCCTAAGAGTTTTAATTACTTCAATTAATGTGGACTTTCAAACTAATTACTATCAATAAATGAATGTATAGAACATTGATCTGTTACATCATATCTAATATGAAAACACATTTTAAAATTGACAGAATTTCCATTTGATGCGAATTTTGCTATTGTTCTATTTTTTCTTTTCTCTTGACCACATGGAGTTCTATGACTACGTCGGAATATGTACAATACAATAACTTGACAATAAATTAAACATTTCGATCCCTTATTTCTGAAATTTTGTTTTATTATACGGTATTGTCTGTATGGATAGTCTCAAGGACGATCGAAGTGCAAAAACTTCTTAGCAACGTTATTCGGAATGCAAAAGTCGCTATAATAAATAGACCATTATGACGTTACATCAGAGGCATAGTTGCAGAAATATGAAGGAACGTCTTGCTTTTCGTTGAACATGATTTCAATCATAGAATGAAAATGGTCACTTGAGAGGAACTTATGGGATAAAGAAAATGTCAGTAAGGGATTCTGCCACTCCCCGTGAATTCCTAAGATTGGCAGATACCTTGGTTGACAAAGGATATCGTCTTGGACCGAAAATCGGAGAAGGAACATATGCAAAAGTTCGTGTTTGTGAAAGAAGTACAGATGGTAAAATAATGGCGGTAAAGATTGTAAACTTAAAGATAGCATCTCCAGATTACTTAAACAAGTTCTTGCCGAGAGAACTCAGCGTAATGCAGAGGATGAATCATAAGAATATAATAAAAACGCATGAAGTTATTCGGAACGACGATTTACTGTTTATGGTGACTGATTATGCTGAACGCGGGGATCTTTTATGTCATATCCGAGATCATGGCCCGATTCCTGACGACGATGCAAAAAGAATGTTCACACAAATAATTGAGGCAGTGCTATATTTACACGGTGAAATGAATATTGCTCACCGAGATCTCAAGTGTGAAAACATTCTGATAATGAGAGACAGATCTGTTGTTCTCAGTGACTTTGGATTTGCCAGACCTTTGGATCAAAGTGATCCGCTAAAAGGAAAAGACCTCAGTAAGACATTTTGTGGAAGTCCTTCATACTGTTCTCCAGAGGTTTTACGTGGGGTTCCATATGATCCAAAAATGAATGATATTTGGAGTCTTGGTGTTCTTTTGTATGTGATGGTTACTTCAGCTATGCCTTTTGATGATAGTAACGTGAGAAAGATGGTTAATAAACAAGTTTGTGGAGAAATAAAATTTCCACCACGAGTGGAAAGCAGAATTCATCCTGATTGTAAACGACTTATTTCACAGATGATAGAACCTCATGCATGTAAAAGACCGACTGTGGATTGTATATTGAAGTCAGAGTGGATTTTATCCAAATGAAAATAGATTACGACTATTTATCCAGTCAAAGTTCAATTACCAGTTTCATGGTTTATTCATAAAAGTATTAAAATCATTTCGCATATTGAAAATATTATTTCGATTTTGAATAACTGATTTAACTTTAGACGGAAGCTTGAAATTTATAATTGCGCATTAAATATGCACACAACAGTTTTTTTTTTTTTTGTCTGTATAATTGATATTCAAATGTTACTGTAAAATCATAATACCCTTTTTGTAAGGTCACAATGTATATTAAATGAAATATTGGAAAATATGAAAGGTCTTGACAATCAGTGTTTTGGTTTATCATTCAGTGTTCGACATACTCATTTGTGTTTGGTGTAATTGGAGTAGCGGAAAAGAGACATGGCGATCTAACATCCCGTCGTCGTTTGCGGTGTCATACACCATAAAGTTGTGAATGACAACTTTTGATAATTAATATTGAAAGATTTAAAAAAAAAAAAATACGCTGGTGTAAAATAAATTAGGTAAAATTGGTTCTACTACCTCTTTCCCATCATAGTAATACCCTACTTTTATGTTTTGCAAATGTTCATATCTAATACAAAATGTATGTTATGAAATTCTATTCATTTATCTTTTCCAGAAGCAATTTAATAAATTCTTTTCATTAATTAATATTAATTAATGCAATCGTTTATAAATAAATAGGAAAAATAAGCCGGATTGCCAATGCACGAACTATCCACCAACTTTGAGTTCAAATACAACGGATGTTGCAATTAAAGGAGCCGTACGACCTTCAGCAATGAGAAACCGTGACCCATACTGTAAAGTCGGCTATATAAGGCCCTGACTCAAAAAAATTAACCGAGAAATTTAACTGCCTAATTTATAACAAAACAATTTACGAAAACTAATATGATGGACGTTAACCAACGACAACCACTGTTCTACAGGGACCACGACTTTGGATAGGTACATAAATAATGTGGCGTGGTTAAGCATGTTTGTGAGCGCTCAACTCTCCACTAATATGGGACTGGTGTAACAACACAACATACGTTGACCTATAGTTGTTAATGTCTGTGTTATTTTGGTCTCTTGTGGACAGTTGTCTCATTGGCAATCATAACACATATTCTTTTTTTTATATATATAAGAACAAGGACTGACGAAATTTCCTATAACAAGGAGTATACTGAGACCGATGTGCTCATAACTCCCGGCAGTGAAAAAGGTAGATTTCTGGGAAATTAGGACTATTAATTATGAATGACTCTGAAAAGCTTCTTTCTGTAGGTCAGGAATATCTTGCGAATATTCTGATCAAAATACAGCAAAACATATAAAAAAATTCCATGAAAGACTTTAATGCATTTTCCATGGTAACTGTGAAACGTAATACTGTCGAAGCGCATTTCATATGATACAAGAAGCCGTTATCCCTCTCATAAATGGCAACAAGTACAATGAAGCCGAATACCAGTACACTTGAGAACGTTAACCCCTGGCCATGGTTGAACACATGGCTAATGCCACAACAATTTAAACACTTCCTAGGCACAGTGGTAGCTTACGGTGCAATTTGTTGTCCTTTATTTATGCTTAATTTGTATATACAAAGATTTTTTTTTTAATTTAATTTGTTGTTTACAAATACCAATATTATGATGTTATCAAAATAGTTTTGAATAACAACTTATGTACTTGTGATTTCTAACCATAATCTGTTTTAATCCTACGTCTATAGATTAACATGGATCACTCCCGTTATGTGTAACATGTCGCTGTAATCAAAACATGACTTGTAGACCATTAATTCACAGCATGGTGTACTATTCCATAAAAGGAAACAGTAACGTTAATCTGCAGATAAAAGGAAGGAACCACGGTAGAAAAAAACTAAAATCGAAACTGCCAAAAGCCCTTTGACACCTACTTAAAAGTATTGAAATTTCGCTTCAATGACCTGAATTAATCTCATATTTTCACATATACTCTTAAAATAGTATGCATGTATATATTATCCCTCATTAAGTCTGTGTAAACCTGCTTCAATAGGGCGAATTGGATTTTAGAATTATGACTAAAGCCTTAACATTATAAATGATAATTCACTGAAATGACCTAGGTATATATGAAATTGTCCAAATACTTTATTGAAGTAAATGTGATCTAGGTATACATACTATCGGAACATATTAAGAAGAGGAAAATGAAGTTAAAAGAGGTAAAGGATTTTTCAATGGCATTGCAGGTAATATTCTTATATCTTATATACATTAATTAACCTTGTAAATTGCCAAATCATTTTAATAATTGCAAACGTTTCAAATGAATTCAGTTTCACGAATAGCTTTCTTCTCCAAAAAAGGACATCTGACTAAACTTTACTTATATTAAGTTGATCTCCAATTGATGAAACAGCAAATGTGGTTCATAAGTGTTTCTCGTTTTTCGTTTTTATATATAGATTAGACCATTGGTTTTCCCGTTTGAATGGTTTCACACTAGTAAATTTTGGGACCCCGGCTTTATAGCTTGCAGTTCGGTGTGAGCCAAAGCCTTGTGTTGACCTATAATGTTTTACTTTTATAAATTGTAACTTGGATGGAGAGTTGTCTAATTGTATTATTGAAATTATAGTTTTCCTCTCCATTTTCAACCTCTTTTGAAGATACTAAACTATATATCTTTTAAACTGTAAACAGTAATTTGCAGATCATCTGGTTGACCTACTTATGACATAATACTAGTCCGCTGACTAATAAATTGTCATGAAAAACAAGTTGTCTTCTTTGATTTTAGTCTTTTTTTTTCAAGATGTTGATCTGAATTTTCGTATACAACTATATGATCATTAGATACAGATTATAAATGAGTTTCACTTGACATTATCTTGTCTTTTATATGTCCAACTGACTCAGTTTCTTTTAAAGACTCAGTTTCTTTTAAAGCACAGTCTTCTCATCTGTTTTTCAGCATGTCATTTGTTATGTAACTTTACAATAAGTGTCCATACGAGTTGTGTGCTTATTAACTAGCATTTGTTCAACTTCGAAAATTGCCTTACCTTTCCTTCTCATTTTCTGTTTTCTGTGAAGATATTGAGCTGATATTTGATTATCAAATTATCCAATGATTAGTTACAAATCAGCTAATATAAAGAGTTTCGTTCTGAATGACTGAAATGTTGGTCCTTTTACTCAAAATTCCATGAAAATGACAATTGGTTCACAATTTTTATTACAGACCGAGTTGCTATATATCTCACCTATGGGTGATGTTCCTGGTGACCTACTTTTGGCCTAATTATGATCCTCAAACAGAAAACGAATCAAGGTTTCAGTTGTCATCTCCATTAAGAAAGTTTCGTGAAGATAATAAGGTTATTACTGATATATACTTATGTAATGAGAAATCACCTTTTTACTAAATTGTTTGTTATGGTTGACCCTTTTGACAAATTACAGCCAAGGAACTTGGCAATTGTCTTCCAAATTATCTTTGATGTCAGTTTTCATTTTGGATTATAGCTCTTCATCTTTTATATAAGCTTTGGATTTCAAATATTTTGGCCACGAGCATCACTGAAGAGACATGTTTTGTTGAAATGCGCATCTGGTGCAAGAAAATTGGTACCGTTAATTTTATTTCAGCAAATCTTGATATAACACGATTGTTTGCAACAATACCAATTTTCGGCTCTCCCTTGACACCATTTGCGAGTATGGTCTCGAGGAAGCGATGATAGTCCGTCGTAAGGGGACGATAAATGGCTGACCCGTGTTAAGAGAGAGCCATATCTCTTGCACGTTAAAGATACCCCTTGTAGATTTCGAAAAAGAGCAGGCTAATGCCGCTACAAGGCAGCACTCGCACCCGCAAAGTGGAAAGGGATTAATATAAGTTGCAAAACTTGTTTCCCAATCCACTATAAATAAATATGTTTAAACTAATACCAATCTTAATATAGATCGAGTGCTTAAAAAATCCACGAGACTACACATTTTCTCCTGCCGAAGCTGTATATATGCTACTGTACAAATTGAAATCTAGTAAAAATCGGTATCAAATATCTACCATAAGGAAATTTAGTGGTATAAATTGGGATATCCAGGTTTATACTGTTTAAGGAGTATCCGAGAGAGTATTCTGGGACTGAACAAGATGTTTACTCGAACAAACAAAATTAAAGAATTATTTTGTTTATCTTTATAATGAAATAAACTGGTTAAATTCAAACAGTCAAGAGGTAGGGCCAATTTCTTATGAATTCATTTGGCAGCAGAACCTTCTTCTAGAATTTCTTCAATTTTTTCTTAAATTCACAGTAAAAGTATGAGGTACTTTGATTTAGTGTACATGTATTTCAAGACATTTGCTCAAATTATAAATACCTTAATATATGATATTCGTTGAGTGTAGAAAAATATATATCGAAAGAGACAACGAGGGTACATGGACGCTCGAACGAAGTCTTGTAGGTAGCAGTTACTGAAGAAAAGAAAAACAGATAGTTTGTTCTTTTGTCGAAAAACTTTAAACATGATCCGTTGTAGAGTACATTGTAATGAAAATCAAAAATCAGTTTACAATTACCACGAAAACAGGAGTAAATCTCGAATAGCCTCGTTTTCAATCCTGTTTTCGATAGTTTGCTTAAAAAATAATGTATTTTCCGTCTATGTACGAATATTGTATTTAAAAGAATGGCTATTTTACAGAACTTAGACCCCACCATCAGCGGAAGTCTAACAGACGATGAGGATGGAGATAAAAGAAACAGAGAACATAGTAATCTGGAATTTAGGTCCGCAAGAGTGAGTCATTATTTTTTTTTTATATACTAGTGATAAATTTTGTAACAGTTCGATTTTATTTATCGAGACTCATTGTCCGATGTTATCGTATTCCATACAAAATGACTATATCTAGTACATGGAAGATTGGTCGTGTATTTTTATGATACTTGATTGTTTACATGTAAATTTCATTTCTTTTGTTCAATGTGTATGGATTGTACTTCAAATCTTAATGAATTGTCCAGAACTTAACCGAAATGAAATGATGAAAGCTACCATAAACCTAGTTTGGATGCTTTTGGTCTTTTGAAAACTTGATTTCCATGTCCGGTTTTCTGCTTGGTCACTTCTGTCAAGTTTATTTCAATATCTAAATGTACCAAGTCTTATTCTGATGAGCAATTGAAATAATTGAAAATATTTCTTCCTATAAAAAAAACTAACATATAATCGTAAGTGTTGCGATTTAGGAGAATTTGGCTGTGCGTAAAGATCTGCCATAATAGCCACTGTTAAATGTATTCGTTACTCTTTAAACTCTTGTCGATTTTGGTGTTTGGCATATTATAAGGACACCTATTTTTTGGTAAAGATTGTTTGTAGAACTTTATGTCATTTGGTTTTCATTGTATAGGTTAGTTGCTGTCTCGTCACTTCTTGTAATGGTTCGGTTGTGATATAGAGATGTGCGACACATCCACTCGTTCGCTGAGCATGCTGTTAAAAAGTTTCAGGATGTGACTCGCAGCCGAAATTATACAATATATCCTTTTATACAGAAACCTGATAATAGGTTATTATCGTTCTACGAAGCTTTTTTGTTTGTATTTCAGCTGCTCAATTGGCAATTTTCTCCTGAATATATTAGGGCGATTTCAAAACAGTTTTTGGTGCCATCTTTTCACAATTCTACCCGCGTAGCAAAGCTTCTTCGAGGTTTTAAGCTGCATTTTTGTCTGTAAATTTAGACTTGAACATTGTCTTCTTCGGCATTTTTTTCATAATTAGATGACTTTCTGATTCTATGGATATACAAATTACATATTGATCAGTCTTCAGTTTACTATTCAGTTTAGGAAACTATAAAGACACTTTGGCAATAACATTCCACTTTAATACGGATCTAGACACCGTTCGTGAACACAGATCGTTGAAAATTGCATTGCATTGCCTCTATTTCATTACATATATTTACAATGGTGAACTGAATTGATTCGAGTACACACTTACAGTGCATTTAATTAAAATAAAATTTCTTGGTTCCTTCAGATCACAATAAACTTCATTTCAAATAGTATTTCCAAGTGCATTTAATTGAATGTAAATTGTATAAGGCAAATCATATTTGACATGAAAGGTCTTTATCAAAATTCTACTTATCGACATTTTTTTTCTAGTAGAATGTTTTTTTTTTTGTTGTATTTTTGAAGTACCAGGGTTATTGGCTTGTCAATATTTCATTGAATAAAATAATAAGTAATCAATTTACAATTTACAGTTTTTGAAGCGTAAAATTATTTTAAAATTCTAGCTATAGAGTCTCTTTTCAGTGGTTAATTACTGATATGAATCAGACTTTTTTTTAGTGTTGTTGTATCATTCTCTTTTCTTGCAACTTTCAATAATTGCCACGTTCAATGACTGAAGCCGTAGAATCTTTAATAAAATATTATCATATCCAATTAAAAAGCAGAAAATAGTATACTCATTTCCCTCGTCCACGTTCAGATACCAGTGAGTTGTAATGTTATAGTTTATGTCGGAATTTCTCCACCACATTCGTGATTGAATTAAAGTATATAACTGTGCGTAAGCTTTATTTAAGTATTGGTATTGTCATCTGACAAAGTCATGCTGGTTCTAATATGCACAGATTCGCTGTTTTATTTTGGTCATTTTGGTTTCTTGTGGACAGTTGTCTCATTGGCAATCATACCACATCTGTACACAGGAAATATGATACTAGTTACGTACTAACGTTAATCATTTCACGTAAATGGTCATCTTTTACTTTGTTCCCATAACAAAAAATGCCCGCGTTTACATAACACGAAACGGATGACCTTTTACAGTCATAAGTAAATAATTAAAAAGTATATACCCCCTTTTAACAGGGATGTTAATAAAAGAAATGTACTTTTCAAAGCGCAAATATAAAATTGCAATCCTGGTATCTATGATGAGTTTATTCAAACTGTAATAACCCACTTATTATTTGTTCGTTCACAAGCATTTAAAGTAATGATAGGTATTCAAACTTAAATGCTATGTGTACCTATATCATTTTAGATGGAAATCAAAATCGTCATTTAAATTATAAAACTGTCAACTTTGAAATGGTAACACAATTCAATTAGTTGCGCTACTGATAGCAATGTATGATTTAAATGATATATCAACAACAAAAAATGTAGACTAAGGGTGTTGACACGTTACAGTGATAAACATCAAACTGATAGGCAAATATAATATACAGTTATATACTAGGATGGAAAAGATATAGGGTAAACTCGAATGATACCCATAAGAATCTTTCCTTTTTGATATATGTAACACTCAGTGATTTTCATCTTGTAGAACTACAATAACACAGTAGTCTTAGATTAGACTCAGTGTCAATTAATTGAGCATACAATACACAAAAAGAAGAATTGCTATTGCTTGTACTATTATGGTGAAATATGAAATAGTATTTTGCCCTAAAATCTATATAAATTACTACAAATGAACTATTACTTTTGAATGAAGTATGAAAGCATACACTGCTTTGCAAAATAGTAAGAAAATACCCGACGCTCCAATACTGCAACCCTAGTACCTACTACTGTACACCTATGTTGCCCCATGAACCATGAACCAATAGTTATATCTTGAAGAACAAGATCGCATCAGATGCATGCATTAACATAGTGCCCGTCCATTTTAAACGTAACATTGACACAATATAGAAATGTTATAACCTTGACCAAGATCAGGGTTACAGTTAAGAAGATCTTACTACATTTTCATAAAACTGTACGAGTAATACTTGAATCCAAGTCGCATATCTTTTCTCAATTGACCAAAGTTTCGTCACGACTGTAAAATCAATCTTAAGATCTCATAAGGGTTTTTGTCACCACTGATATTTCATCGAACATATTTCAGGGCAATATCATTATGATGTTTACCTGAATCCAAGTCTTCTCTATCCAATGGTTTCCCATGACTCCATTATGAGTGTGATATGACCTTAAATCAGATCCAATGGAGAGTCATAGCCATGTGACAAGGTCTGGAATTGTGAATTTGGTGATTTACCCGAAAGCTTTGTTTTGCATCCCCAAATCATATATAACGGAGACAGAAATACAATTTGGCAAAGCATTCAGCTCTGTTCAGGGTAACATCGAATGTTATTTGGGTTCATCAAATCTGTTTAGTGCCGATCCAAAAAACAAAAGATCATTTATGCATGAATGTGACCTACCGAATTAGACTATTTACCGGATTTGATATCACATAAGCAACACGACGGGTGCCACTTGTGGAGCAGGATTTGCTTACCCTTCCGGAGCACCTGAGATCACCCCTAGTTTTTTGGTGGGGTTCGTGTTGTTTATTCTTTAGTTTTCTATGTTGTGTCGTGTGTGCTGTTGTTTGTTTGTCTTTTTCATTTTTAGCCATGGCGTTGTCAGTTTGTTTTAGATTTATGAGTTTGACTGTCCCTTTGGTATCTTTCGTCTCTCTTTTTTAACAGCATAGTTTTACTTTTGTTGCTGCACTTCAGTGTTTCTGTTGTTCTGTTGTTTTCCTCTTATAGCTGATGTGTTTGCCTCGGGTTAAGAGTCCTGGTATCTATGATGAGTTTATTTGAAAGCCGTATATTTGTTTTCGTTCAATCGAGTTATGACTTTTGCATTTATTTACAATTTGGATTTTTTTCTGACTTAGTCAGCACTTCGGTGTTGACTTGAATATCAATTATATGGTAATTTTTTTTAATTTTCTTTTACGAAACTTTGAATTTTTCGAAAAACTAAGGATAAAAAAGTAATATGGCACAACTTTTTTGAATTTTGGGTCCTCAATGCTCTTCAACTTTGAACTATTTTGGCTTTATCACTATTTTGATCTGAGCGTAACTGATGAGTCGTATGAAGACGAAACGCGCGTCTGGCGTACTAAATTTTAATCCTGGAACCTTTGATAACTAGGTATATATTTATAAACAATGTGTCCATCTATTTGTCTAAGATAATAATATACCATTTAATCAAAGGAACCGGATAAATTAGAAATACAGAAGTTTTAAATAAACTATAAATGAGCATCTTTATTTTAAAAATGTTCGATATAATTAAGATTCTATTTAAACATAATATAAAACGAAACAAAACAAAACAAAACAAAACCCCAGAATAAATAAAGAATATTATGTAAAATACAACTTTTTACCAATCATTTTGCATCCATTTGTCTTTTCTGAAAAAATAAACAACGATTTTTTTTTATTTGGTGTGCTCTGTATCAAGATAACATCGATACCAAAAGATTCACAGAACAGATTTTTGATTTTCTTGACTTTTAAATATTAGCCCATACCAATTAAACAGACTCATATAATTTCTCCTGCAGAGCTAGTTTGGTAAAATAACGAGCATGTATTTATTTGTCCTTCGCGTTATGTTTTTTGTACTGTACACCCAAAAATGTTATGTTATCGTATAATCTATCCTTTAACTAACATTAAATAAATACTGTAATTCTCAGTGGTGTAAATATTTAATTTTCTGAAACGTTTTCGTAGCAAGACGCTCTCTATGACACTTTATACGGTTAAATCAATCATTACTTTAAAGACAGTGAATTCGACCACACGAATTAAAATTACAGTCGTACGCTGTAATTGATTTTGGATATTTGGTATAAAAAGAAATTTAGATGATGACATGCTAGTTATTGGCCTGTCTTTTATAAGTTGTCGATATCATGTTGGATTTAATTCACTGTGATAAAAACATTTGTGAAATTCTCGGTGTAATTAACACGGATTGATGATACGAAAGATACTTAACTAATTATATTAAAGATGAATCTGAAGGTAGGTTGACGGTTGTAGAAATACACGAGCCATTATTTATGTTTCCATGTTTTGATGATCTGTTTTGATAAGATATTGTTTTGAAATCCGGTTTCAAGCACACTACGATTTTATCAAATATTAACACGCGATATATTTTTTTTAATGTTGTTTTCAGTTTCATTCATATATGTCTCTGATTCTAGCCATCGTCATTTCAGGCTTCCTGTAGTGTCGTTGTTAAATACAATAACTCGATCTATTTATCAACTGAAGCTTCATTGACAACAGTATCAATTGAAATATACAATTTCTTTAATAAACGTCTTAATTTTATGTACCTAGCATAAACTAAACAAATGGGTTTCTCTTGTCTCTCTCTATAACAAGGATCAAGCTCTCATTAAGTAAAGATAGAATAGAGAGGAAAGTTTAAAATTCATTTGACCGATACTATTTTTTTTTGCCAGTCAATTATTACTACTTAGAGTTCGTATGATTAATTAGCAGTTGAATGTTGCAATGTTATTCAGATGATTAATATGCTTGGTTGATTGAACAAAACTATACCACTTTGCGGGAGTCGATTTATATCATTATTTTTATTTATTGTATAAATTTTATGTTTTGTTTTTTTATTATTTAAAAGCTTTCATTTTTACGACCAATTACATATAAAAATCAATGATAAGTGAAGTTTCTTATGAATTTCATATCGTTAATAAATGTAGATAGTGAAATATTTTTGCCATGTTTCTACTTAGGGTTGTCTAAGACATAGCTGTAAGCCAGCTGGTTAGACTTTTTAAGGTGCGAATACAGCAGCTGATTCTTTGATTATAAGTATTTACTTCCGGTATCAATCGTAGCAACCATTATCATCTGCAACTGTTTGGAATGAAACTGCAAAAAATCGTTAAAAACTTGACAACGTCGTAACTGATACGTTGTTTAATCAATGGCTGTAAGTGTTCAATTGTTCCTTTTCTAAAGTATTTTATTGGCTTAGTTAAAAAAGAAACGAAGAATTTAAATGAAATTCTGACGAAAGCATTTAGAAATGCAGAATGTGTGCTTTTTAAGTTGACATAGTGTTATGCAATTTTATTGAAGAGTTTTATATATTGTGAAAATTATTACACAATTGTAATCAAATCATTTATACAAGACAAGGCATCGAATTGATATAACCAGCTATCAACACTATTGTTATACAAGTAAGAGGTTTAACTAGCTATAAAACCAGGTTTAATCCACCATTTTCTACATATACAAATACCGGTACCAAGTCAGGAGTATGACAGTTTCTATCCATTCGATGTGCTTGATCTTTTGATTTTGCCATTTCATTAGGGACTTTCTTTTTTTAATTTTCCTCGGAGTTCAGTATTTTTGTGATTTTATTTTTTGCATTGGATACAACACCAGCTTTTGAACGATGACAGAACAAACAACATATGATAAAGTTAGTTTAAGGCGACTGTTTCAAAATTTTACTAGAATTGCTTACAATTATCAACTTGCACCATACAGACCAGGCGACGTGTATAAAGTTTCATAACAATAAAATATCAGAAAAAAAACATATCTTAGTCTATAATTCATTTTATTCAATATGATAAAAAAAATGATAAATAAAAATGTATAAGGCTTAATGCTATTGACAGTTTGGAATACACGGCGGTGCACACAGGTAAAACTAGTCAAATTGATGCCAAGTATTAAAACGTCATCATTCTGACTAACATCTCAATTGACAAACTTATTCTTACCTACTCAGTTTAAAGAAAATGAAGTAGTTTATATAGTACAGTAAAATGGAAAAATAATGATTCAAGTTGTGTTACCGCATTTAAAATTTAATTTAATAGTTCAATCTTTCGTGCAAATAGTCTCGCATGTTGCTATAGACTTTAATAATAACGATTTGAGTATCATTGTTGATATTAAATATTTACTTATTTAATTCTATATGGCGTTGATAACCATAAAAACAACAAACGACATAAGTAGCTACTGAATTCCAACTTTCATTGAAGAATGTCTATGTCAACGACCACGAACACGTCAAGTTCAAATACGTCTCCATTAAGTTAATGCTTTACATTGTATCTCTGTCAATAAGCCGTATTCTATTTACAATATAAAATTGTTTACCAGAGACTTCGTAAATTGAAATGAATTAATATCTCAGATGAAAAAAGAAATGTCAATCTTTAATTTTTCTTCAGGTTGAGGGCATAAAAGTGAACGTCTTAGCCGACTATACGGCATGGATTTTTCTCATTGTTGAAGACCGTACGGTTACCTAAAATTGCTTGCATCAATTCTTTTGAACTTTGGTGGATTGTTGTCTTATTGCAATGAAATCATCTCTCTCTATTTTTATATTCTTCGTTTGACCAGCAAAATTTAAATCGATATGCTGGTAAATGAAATGTCATTTTACATAACTTTTAACTGCACGTAAAAAAACCAGATTTTACTTACAAAAAATATTATTAATTCAGTGGAAAAGTCAACGGTTGATAGGGGGACAATTTTGGTTGACATTTTTATCAATAATTGAACCGACCTGCACCTGCCTTTGAAATATCTGCAAGTTTGGTATTTTAAATCAAATTGGCTTAATTGGTTTAGATCTAAGCTTCCTATCTCCCAATCAAAAGTCAAACATTCTAGCCTTTAATCTCCATTGCTTAACAGTGAGAAATAATTTGAGATAAACGGTGACATTATCAACTTTTATAATATGATTGATATGTTGGTTTAACGGTAGCAATGCTTAAGCTATGTTTATTTTGTGGATAATAAATTAAAATATTTAATCAATTGGTTTTCTCCTGTTTATTTGTTCCATTGAAAAACATTTGGCATCTTTTTGTATGAACTTAACGATATAATCAGATTATTCTTAAAATTGGAAAGAGACCTCAGAAACCTTTCCGACCAAAACCTGTATTATATTATCTTTTGCTATAAGTAATGATTACAGTACATATAAGTTCAAGGTACAATAATTTCTCATAAGAGTTTGGAGAGTTAATTTGCTCATTCCTGTGTGAGTTTCTACATATACTTTTTGTAGCATTTGATAGCATTTTAGGCACGGTATCGACAACTGATTTTTTTTAATTAAATTACTTTTTGATAACGTCAAGTTATTTTTTAACAATTGAAAATGTTACAAATATTTCTTTCATGTCATGTCAGAAATATTTATTAAAAAAACGTACCTAAATGTATAATACATATGTTATTCAGTTGTTTAAGAATCATTTTCTGTAGGTTTTTTATTTCATTTTTTTTAACGGCGGTTCAATATTAATTGATAACCCTCTTCTCTTGAACGAACACAACTTTACATTTTTTCAGTAAAGACTGCAATACACTATAATTAATAGTTGCATGCATTAAGTCTTTGAAGCGTCAAAAAATAATTATGTCTTCAATAATATACAGTTTTAAGGGTATTTATTATCAAATTAATGATTATTTCAGCTTCGACCAATTTTGGATTGTCGGATGCCGACACTGGCGACAAAGACTGCCTTTCTATTACCGGCCCTCGATGACATGTCTAAGCTTCACAGAAGGTCTATGGCAGTACAACAGCTTGAGACAAATCCACCACGAAGTCTTGCAAAGCTACGACATTCAATATCTTCTGAAATAAAAGGACTTTCGAAAAAACTTTCACGTTTGGAGAGAAACTATTATGGTGTCGGTAAAAGCCTGCAACATGAAGTAGAAAAAAGTATACTTCGATTAAAAGGAGTTTTACGCATGTTAAACATCAGCGAATTTTCCTCAAAGGCGTCTCTAGAAAAAGCAATCAAAGATGGTTCTGATGCAGAAAAATATAAAGGCGATCCTAACAATATTTCTCTGATAAAAGAATTATATGGCAAAATACAAACCTTTATGCCAAGCAAATTTACTGACTTGATAGAAACGTGCACAAATATCAAAACACTGCTTGAAAAGTATTGTGTAAGTTTCTATGATCCAGAAACAGACCATTACTTGGAAACGGCAGCTCATTACCAACAACAGATTGAAATTTGGATTGAAACAATCAGTAAGAGTATTACAAACATTAAAAAGCTTCAGAAGAACTACCAGGATATCATGATTCACCATACTCAGTTCACTCCACCAGTTTTGGCATTTTGTCAAAAGAATGAGTGCGAAAATGTTCCAGTGGTTTTGCTCTTTGCAGACGGCTGTACAAATATAAAAGCTGTGATGTCTGTTGCCAATAATTGGATTCAGGCTGATCAGAACTATCCCGTATTTCTACGCAATGACATAGACGATTTAGATCGACAGCGAGAAGAAAAGGTTCGCTTACTGAGAGACGCGAAAACAAAATATCACACGCTGACTTATAAATTAAGCCAATCAGAAATAGAGTATGACAAAGCATTGACTGAAATGGAAACATGGAAAAACAAACAGAGTCGATGAAAGACGAAGCAGATAATCTTCGAACCCTCTCGATTGAACTTCAGACAGAACTTGAATTCAAGGAATATAGGAAGAAAGAATTAAGGAAACGAGAAAGTGAATATTCGCAGGAAACCTATATTGAAACATATGAAATGTTGACTGATGAAATTCATTATGCCAAGGAAAAAATGCCACCATTAAAAAGACAATTAGCGGCAGTTCAATATAAGCTTGAATGGATGACACAGAAAGAAAATCTGGTAAAAAGGATGGGTAAAGAAATCAAAGATATGAAAAAGGAATTGATTGACATCAGAGTGGACAGGGAAAGGAAAGAGGAAGAATTTGAGCAGCTAGATAAGGCTCTAGATTTAGCCAGACGAATACATCGATACAAAACGAGCACTGACGTCACTGAAAAAATATTTTTCAGCCTTCCAATTGGACAAAAGAAAGGAAAAGGTAAACAAAAAATTATTCAATTAAATATCTCGAACACTACTTCCCTTTAAAGATTTTCGGTTTCTTAACAAATTTCCTGAAAATCATGGACTGATAGATAAAATCGAAGATCCAACCTGGGTTTGCATAAATTCACATACACGAGAAATGCAAAATTTAACACTTGTTATTATGTTCTTTATGCAAGGTTTTTAATATTGCAAATGAGTTCAATATAAACATCTATTTTGACAAGGTATCAAAGCAGAATGTAAGGTTTAAAAACATAGACAGTATAAAACTACTTTAGACTAATTAACAAATCTAGTCAGTCGATTGAGCATGATAACACTTATTTGCAGTTGAAATAAGTACAGTGTTTGAGAGCTAGTTAAGATCTCAACAAATGTACCGTAATTAAAAGAATCATATCACGTTACGCGGTATACTTGTGTCAACACATAAATGCTTTATCGAATTCATCAGTAAACATGAATGAAAAAGATCAACCTTGTTACACATTCTGAAATTTTGTTGACGTAAGGATTGTAAAGAAACCTGGTTATATATCTCTTTTAAACAATATATTCAATTCAATCATTTTCATCGAGAGATTTAGAATCTGGGTTCTGGCAAATGCTTAATGAATAGACTCATGTTTGATGACATTATAAGTCAATAATCGTAAATGTGCATATCATCATGATTACTGTGAATGGAAAATTTGTGAATTTGCTTTAAACACATTTCCTTTTAGAAAAAATACTCTGAAAAGAAGAGAGAAACATGCCTCATCACAATACAATATAAACCAGTCAATCAATCGAACATATTTTTTCAAAATACATAATAACAAAAACTACATTGACAATGCTAGTTGTAGTGTAAATTTAGCATATAATTGATATAATCTTTTCATTTTATGCTATGTAATCCTATGTAAGGATAAACAGTTTATAGAATTTCCAACAGTAGAAACTTATCACAGATCAATTATGTAACATATTATGAAGCTTTTTCGGAATTCTTCAAATGGTACGAAAACCTTGATGTCCGTCGATATAATAGTTAAGAAATATAATACGTGTTTTATCAATCTTTTTTCTTCAGCCGACTATAGATAGAATCTCGTTTTCAGTTAAATTGATTTATGACAATTGAACAGTTAGTATACTACTAATGCCTTATTTATATTCCCGACTTTATTTTTATGAGAACAAATAGGTCTATACTTTGTTTTCAAATATACCCTAAGACGGTGAACGAACACGCGGTAGTATACAAAACAGTAGATAAAAAACTACAAAAAAACTTGGTTTGAATGTAGGTTGTCCGAAATTGTTGAAAGATTTTGCCCCACTAATGGCACCTATCGTGTTGCGTATGTCAGGTTTAAATTGCGTGTCAAGTTCAATGATGTCATCAACGAGGCAAATAGTGAATTGGATAAAGCTACGAGTTGAAATAAAATCGGTAGGCATCAGCATCAAAGTTATTTCCGAGCAGTCATTCAAACTATGAACACTTTTAGAGATAGTACGCAAGCTTCCCCATTAAAGGAAAACAACCTATATAAACTGCATGTGTCAGAAGTACTTATATCAGAAATGCTCAGACACAAACATTTGAAAGAAAGTTGATGAATGAAAAAGTGGACACATTGGTCGCTATGGGACCAAGATGAATCTAAAAAGAATAGCTTCATTCATCTATGGTCGACTTTTCTGTTGGTTCAAAAGTAATTTCTATTTTTCAACGGGGAGTGATATTTTATAGAAGAATAAATGTTATTACAATGTCAGTACCAAAACACTGACGTTTGAACTGACTATATCCTCCACCAGTAGTGGAATATATCCAGTGCAAGTAAATAAATAGCCCTTTATGCATTTAAATGAAGACACACTCTCATGTACGAAACAACCTTCTGTCAAGAAAATCATATTAAGAAAATACAAGCCCTGGTATATCAAACCAACTGGGAGCGTCAGTAGTTATCAAAGGTACCAGGATTATAATTTAATACGCCAGACGCGCGTTTCGTCTACATAAGACTCACCAGTGACGGATCAGAAGAGTTATAAAGCCTAACAAGTACAATGTTGAAGTCAATTGTGATTTAAAAATGAACGGGTTTTTTTTTTGTTTATTTTTTTGTTTTGTTTTTTTAAATTGAATGTTAAAAGCATACATTGTTTTTTAATTATTTATGTGTTCAGCCAACAGTATCAGTTCCTGTAAAACTTAATTATCTTATTACACAATGATACCATGTTAATCAATTATTTTGCTATTTTTGTTCGTTAATTAATCAGCGTATTCTGGACAAATCATTTGAAATTAAGTTAGATCTACCGAACATATACTTGTAGTGATGGTTTAGAATTAACCTCGTGTTTATTATAAAAACAGGTCTCATTATCAGATGATATGTGTTAAAACGGCTACAGTGCTATTTAAAAAGAATTTCTTTTAGTCTGTGCTCTTCAGTCCATTTCGACTGTTTTATTTTAAGTTATTTGGTTATAAGAAATGCAATGTTTGAAAGATACAGAATATTATTTTGGATTTTCTTTAGAAAAGTCTGCTAGATTTCAAAAACATCTTTGAAATGTAAATATTTAATGATTATCGAATTTCTTTGTTCAAATTAAAGAACTGAAATGTGAGTATATACATGTAAACATCGATCCAATTTCTCAAGAAAAATAAGCTTATGTTCAAAATGAATAATTATCCCCAGTGATGGTGTCATGTGTGCATGTTACTTATATATTATAATAACCTGGAACTCATTATAGTTTTGTTTTGGCATAACAAAATAACAAGTACCTGCTCGTGTAATTTAAATGTGTGTTTTCCTTGTTATGTTTCATTACTAATGCAGTTGAGCAATCCAAATTGTAAAATTTGCTATATATAGTTATTTCTAAATATAATTTTACTAACTGTATGTTAATAACAAATATTGACAATCAATTTGCTTCATGGTTTGGGTAATTTTTCTCGTCTCTAGAATGCCAGAAAAATAGCAAACACGATTAGTATGAAACAGAATGTGTTGTTAAATATTTTTATTCTACTGTTTACGTATCAGTTTTTGTAAAGTTGCTATCTAATTAGTTTCTTAATTCTACATGGAACAGGACTAATTCATCCACCTGCTATGATTTTTCGTTGTTGTTCTGCGGTTTGTTTGTTGTGACGACTATTACATATGATTTGTTTGTGTGTTTCTCTGTAATGGGTATTCGTGTGTGTGTTTATTCTGTATTTCTGTCACGTAGTGTTGTCCTTTTAGCGATTTTTTTTAACATTGTCATCTAAAGCGGGAGGTTTGGCTAACCTTAAAACCAAGTTGTACCCACCTTTATTTCTTGAAATATCCTTTACCAAGTCAGGAATATGGTAGTTGTTAACAAATAGTTCGTTTCTATGTATGTTGGTGCTTATTTTTGTTGCACGATAGTGGCCCTGTTGTTCGTTTGTTTTCCTCTTATAGCTGATGTGTTTTCCTCGATTTTGGTTTGTAACCCGGATTTGTTTTATCTCAATCGGTTTATGACTTTTGAACACCATTATACTACTGTTCACTTTATTTTTTATCAGTCAGAAAGGATGTGCGTCAACAGTTTTTAGCTCACCTGGCCCCAAAATGTGTCCTGTAACTCTGCCAACCAACCAAGATGGCCGCCATGGCTAAAAATAGAACATAGGGGTAAAATGCAGTTCTTGGCTTATAACTCAAAAACCAAAGCATTTAGAGTAAATCTGAAGGTAGTGAAATTGTTGATCAGGTCAAGATCTATCTGCCCTGGAATTTTCAGATGAATAGATAACCGGTTGTTAGGTTGCAGCCCCTGAATGGGTAATTTTAAGGAAATTTTGCTGTTTTTTGTTATTATCTTGAATATTATTATAGATAGAGATAAACTGTA
Source organism: Mytilus edulis (assembly GCA_019925275.1). Taxonomy (NCBI): domain Eukaryota; kingdom Metazoa; phylum Mollusca; class Bivalvia; order Mytilida; family Mytilidae; genus Mytilus; species Mytilus edulis. The sequence continues at coordinate 68,039,919 of CM034356.1, forward strand.
AACAGCAATAATGTACAGCAAAGTACATGAAGTAAGACCTAAAAATAAGTCAACATGACCAAAATGGTCAGTTGATCCCTTAAGGAGTTATTGCCCTTCGTAGTCAATTTTTAACAATTTTCATAAAATTTGTAGATTTTCACTAACATTTTCGCTGAAACTACTGGGCCAAGTTTATTATAGAAAGAGATAATTGTAAGCAGCAAGAATGTCTAGTAAAGTAAGATCACCATCACCAAAAACACAATTTTGTCATGAATCCATCTGTGTCCTTTGTTTAATATTCACATAGACCAAGGTGAGCGACACAGGCTCTTTAGAGCCTCTAGTTATTCTTGTTGCAAAAGTACGCTCTCGTTTCTTTCTTTCATGCATGACATGTTTCGATTTGAAATTCAGCAACAAGCCGTCAGTCACTTCAATTTGAATAAGAGACGCATATTGCCCGAATCCTTAATGAGCAGCGTGTTACTCTTCTTTATTTTTAAATTTTTAATATTTGGCAAATAATTACCTTTGAACAGCATTTTCAATATTCTTATTTTGATCAGTATTTTGGGGGAACTAACTTACATTGAGTTCAACATTTTCGTCGCTTAGAATAAATTACTGGATGTTTATTGTAATTTTAGGGTCATATAGGAACAAATTATAAACACAATATCAATTATTAAACTTGTCAATGTTATTTTTATAGTGATTAAGATTATAACACAATGTTGACTGATGTATCCCTATATATTGTTAACGATTTTACCTATTATGTCAGTTTGTTTGTTCACGAATCATTGCCAATATAATGGAATTTTATGCGACTGGCATACAGTAAGGTTAAGCAAACCCACCATTTTCTACATAAGAAGATGCCTGTACCAAATCAGGAATATGACAGATGTTGTCCATTCGTTTCATGTGTTTGAGCATTTGATTTTGCCATTTGATTAAGGTGTGACAGCACTAGTTCGGTCCCGGTCAGACACCACATACAATAAAGTAGTACATATTTAACACACAATTGTTCCTACGCATCGGTGTAACTTTCAAAATAGGTATAAAATTTAGGTAATGTTGGTATCAAATGAAAGGTGAATTACTGGTGATTATTGTAGAACATTTTTTGACTTATAATTTTGAATAATAAACAATTTTAAAAGTAGGACATTTGGCCAGTTTGTCAGATCTAAAGTACCTATTTGGTACATCTGAAAGTCCAGGAAAAAATTGATCGTAAGTAATAAGGAATAAAGAAATGTGTATGACTCACGAGATTTTAACTCTCAAGATTTTTTTGTGAAAAGGGCCGCAGTTCTTTCGTATATGCTGTTCAAGGTATGCTGGTTTTTTTTAGTACAAGACACCATAAAGTGTTGCTTTGACATGGCATGATTTTCACTTTATTTGAATTAAAAAAAAAGAGAAAAGTGCCTGCTTGAAATTGAGCAATTGAACATAGATAGTAATGGGGCCATGAATTAGTAGCGTACTTCCTTAAGGACTTTCAGATTTGAATTTTCCTCGGAGTTCGGTATTTTTGTTATTTCAGGGGATGTATGTTACATTGCTCGCTTAGTTTGTCGATCAAAACTGATATGAGTTTCTTTTGAATGAAATCGATTTTATACTAGTGGCACTGTCTTTAATATAAGTTTGATTAACCTATGACCCATTTTTTTGCACATTTACTCAAATGAAAAACTACCATTTTAAAACCATATACATATGATATAATAAAAAAAATATTGCGATTTAAAAATACTAGTATAGTTTAAAATCAAATACAATACTTATAAATTAGGTTGTATTCTTATTAGTCGTTCGCTCTGTAATATTAGACAGGTTTCTGGTCAATAAACAGATTTTTGATCGAGGGAATAGGAAGATCTAATTACAAGTTTATGAATGAATAATCGACAGTTGAAACTTGTTCAATGGTACCAGGAAGAAAAGCGGCAAAAATTGAAACCATGTATTTAAAAATAAGGTGTATAATTTGCATTCATCTTTTTCAGATAAACTCGCCAAGGCTTGTGAAACTATTAGTGAATACATAGATCAAGATTGGATGTTGCTTTATAGGCAATTACCATTTTATCCAAAACGAGGTTCTCATACTATAGAAAAAGACATTAGCGACATCAACACTGATGGTGCTCGTGGTCCTTTAGAGAACAAAGCAGTAGCAGCGCTAAAACGTTGGAGAAGACATCACACACGAGCTAAAAAGGCTGACTTAATGGATGCGCTGAAAAAGATCCGTAGACATGATGTTTTAAGCCATATTGAAAATTCTGAGATGGAATAGAAATGATGCCAGGATTTTGTTATAATTACAACTAAAATCGAACTTTTTTATGACAAAAAAAAATCAATCAACTTGTATACAATGTGTATATAATATTGCACCCTGAGCTCTATATACGCTATTGAAGAATGATATTTTTTATATTAACAGATTACATTACCTTGAGACTTTCATTTCTTTTGACAGTTGTATTTAGGGTCCTGTAGTATCATTCGTTTATTCTATGCATTGAAAGTGCTATAATTATGTTTTCTTTTCATGACTTTTGTACTTTTATAAGTTAATAAAAAATAAAAGCATATTATATACTTGTTGTTTACCCGGAAGACTTTAAAGAAACAACCTTTACGTAGAAAAATTATCTATTGAGCCCATGGAACCACATTGAGATATAAGTACACAAAAGCAAGAGGCAGATATAATTCCATGCACTAAAATTCCCTTTAGATGAAAAGTACAAAATAATAGTATGTTTTGACAGTTTTTCATAGATGTTTCTCTCTAATTGCACAGAAGAAAACAGATACGAAGATTTCCTTCGTATTTGTGTTGTAGTATTGAGGGTATACTACATATTTTGCAATTCATAATAGATACGGTTGTATTCCAGAAAACTAAATAGTTGACCAAAGTGTAATTAAGGACTATTAACAGAGGGAATAAAAAAGAATTGACCGTCATCTTCTTGCAACATTATATTTTTGTGGCAATCAGTTTTCCGAGTAAAAGCTATTTCTAACAATAATTCAGAGGTCCGTCCAATTAGAAAATTCAGTTTTCACACATTTTCATACATATGTAAATAAACTCATCATAGATACCAGGATTAAAATTTTATATTTACGCCAGACTCGCGTTTCGTCTACTAAAGACTCATCAGTGACGCTCGAATCAAAAATGTTTAAAAGGCCAAATTAAGTACGAAGTTGAAGAGCATTGAAAACCTAAATTCCTACAAGTAATGTATATGAAAGGAGTTATAAGCTATGGGAATACTAGATAATTAAAGTCAAACAGGGTGAATAGTTAAATAACAAAAACAATGCTGTCAACTCAAACCCATTTGTTCTGAGACGTTTAATTTACACACCATCATACTAAAGTATACATAAAAATAATAGTTCTGACACGAAAAGTTGATTATCATGATGACAACTAACTTAAAATACTTCAATACAGTGTTTAAAGAATCAGGCAATAAAACTTGAAAAGGTTATAAAACTTGTTTACATAATTACGATTTATACAATAATATTATCAAACAAACGGTACAATAAACACAATCAAATGCGAAAATAACATTTTTATATATGTGGCACAATAAAATCGCTACTTTTATTACATAACCTTGAAACATTAATTTCTTTTTTGATATTACGTGATTGGGAAAATAGCATTTAAAAAAATTGAAATCCAGCCGATCATGTTCGTGTAACAAGAGTCTTGAATTGCGTCGAAATCAAATTGAACATTCAAATGAAAAAAAACCTGTCAAATCACGACAGCACCTGATTACTTAAAGGAACTCTGTTGTCCAATTGTTAACCTACATAGTAGAAATCTAAGGTCATCTGCAAATAATAATTAAGCTGTTGTACGACCGAACACAAATTCAATGAAGAAATCTTTTGCATATAGCTCATCTATACTTTGGAATAAACTACCAAATGAAATAAAATGTTGTGAAAACCTGGACACTTTTAAACAAAAATGTGTTGATTTCTTGTCTATAAACGATTTATAACAACTTACTCAAATATTCTAATGATTTGAATGTTATGTATATATATATATCAATGAATTTATTTCTCTCTTGTTCTACAGACAGTTTAAAGTTAGTATGAATAGTGCATTTACATAATATGTTAGAAACTGTAAGCTTTGTAATATTTGTACTGTTTGTTCTTTGTGAGGGCCTCAAGGTAGATTAGCGAAAGCTAATTGAGTCACCCTCTGTAAATAAAGTCATTACTTACTTACTTACAAACAATAACTAAGGATTTCATGCTATTCAAGCATCACTCGCCATACGAATTCACACGCAGTCATACACAATGGGGAATTTGACACAATCAGTAAAATTACAGAAAAAAATGTACTAGTATCTGAAAAACTTTGAACTCGAAAACGTTTTCAATGCATTTTAACTGGTATACATATTTCTTATCCTAGTTTGACTGTAGATGCACACCCTATAGTGGTTTTTCAAGTCTATGAGAGTTTCTATCTCACCAACGTGTATTTAGATATGCATACATAGCCGGAGGCACATCATTATCGACCCTCAGTCCCGCTTCTTCATTGTGTCTTGTGATTCCCTATATTTTTGCACTCTTGATATGTTTAAACAAACATAATTAAAATTATTTATCATCAGTAAACTACATTTCCTCTTACTTGCCCTGATGATAACCCAGTTCTTTTTATTTGATAGTATACTAGTCACAAAAGAAACGATACACGGCTGAAATAAAATTTATCAAAAAGTATTAGATATAAAACAAAATGAGATACACTATTTTAAAAAGCTTTCATTTGCAATGTATGCACATATGATAATGAAAATTAAACCTGTTGAAAAGTAACTAAATATTTGTGTAACGATCATAGAGTGCAAATTATTTTTGCGGAAAGTTGGATAATTAATCGACACACAATTTTTTAAGTTCTAAATGAATTTTCAAATTTGTTTAAAATTATCCAATATGCTAATAAGAATGTGTTAATTTAAATTTTTTTGTTTTTTTTTTTGGTAAAAAAAAGTGTTTTTTTAAATCTCAAAAAATGCAACAATTTTTTTTCTTCGTCTCAAATCAATGTTACGCGCTTCTGGGGTATATACAAAATTTAAGTCCTGGTATCTATGATGAGTTTATCTACAACCACTGGGTCGATGCCACTGCTGGTGTTATATTCACCAGCCCAGAAGTCAGCACTTTTGTGCTGACATGAATTATCATTGATATGGTTATATTTATAAATTAACTGTTTACAAAATTTTTAATTTTTAAATATTAAGGTTTTCTACCTCAGGCATTGATAACCTTAGCTGCATTTTGCAAAACTTTTAGGAGTAACTCTCACTTGTACTTTATTTGGCCTTTTTTACTGTTTGGATTCGAGACGTCACTGATGATCTTTTGTGGACGAAACGCGCGTCTGGCGTATATACATTTAGTCCTGGTATCTATGATGAGTTTATTTAGATATGGAAACAATAGACTGTAAATTTGGAACCTTTCGGGTAAGTTTTAAGATTGTTACCGGTTTTTTTATTAATTCACTTTACACATACTGTCTATGAAAAATCAAACATTTTAACAAATTTTTTTTGGGGGGACGAACATTGCTGTACAAATAAACGAAGAAACGGTATGATTTTTAAAAAGAATTGATGGCAAACATTGTCTTTACCTTTAAATGAGAGGTTGGACATCATTAGTTGGAACTTCTGTTTTTAAAATTGTCGTTTTATTTAAATTTTGTCAAAAAAGTTAAATTTCGCCAAATGACGTCATGAAAGCAAAAAAACATATTTTTAAACGGATTTATATTTCCATGGTCATCAAGTATTACTACCTTCAATATTGGTCCTATAAACGGAAACTTCATCTTTAATTTGAAAAAAAAAGTCGTAGTATCGTTTCTTTCGTTGACTAGTATATACTTTTAAATAGACTTATTGTACGAAAAGAACTCATTATATATAACGATTTGAATTTTGTACGCCAGGCACGTTATTCGTCTGTAAATAAAGACAACAATAGTATACCCTGTAAAGGATTCATCAAAAAAGTAAAAAGGCCTAATAAAGTACGAGGTTGAAAACATTGAGGAACATTCCAAAAAGTTTGCCAAATACAACTAAAGTAATCTATTTCTGGGGTAGAAAGTTCTTAGCAAAGTTTTGTAAACAGTTAATTCATAAAATAACCATATTGAGATTCTGTCAACAAAGAAGGGCTGATGATAATTTTGAACATCGGTTAACTAATGTTGCTTCACATCTGCAGGTTATCGTTACTCCCGTTTTAAATCTTAGCTGTTTTCACCTAATTGATATCTTCCTGTTGAATTTGGCTAAACTTTTCACTTTCTTTGTCATATAGCTCATAAAATTTTAGACATTATATACATCCTTGGCTTACATTGTTTTGGGTTGAACTTTCCTGGTAAAGGAAAATCAAGAAAAGAGCTTCAGATCAATCTCAATCATAGGTAGTTTCCTATCATATCGAAAAGTGTGTGTTCATTAATTATTAATAATTGTACTATTCACGCCATTACTTTTATCATTGCTTATTAGTATCTTCTTATGTTAAACTTTGTCAAAATGCATGCATATAACTATATATGGTCTTCATCAATGCCTGTGTCTTGCGTTTTCATCTTAGAAGCAAAAGTGTTGCGAAAAAAACGTGAGCTAAAGCGATAGCCTATAGTTGCCTTTGTGTATACATTTTATGTTCTTTGAACCTTTTCAACTTATATTCACAAATGATACACGATGGTCTTGATTGAAGTTTAGATTCTTGGTACAGACGTTGTATATCATCTTAATAGACTATTTACCGGATTTGTAATAACATAAGCAACACGACGGGTGCCACATGTGGAGCAGGATCTGCTTACCCTTCTGGAGCACCTGAGATCACCCCGAGTATTTGGTGGGGTTCGTGTTGCTTAGTCTTTAGTTTTCTATGTTGTTTCTTCTGTACAATTATATGTTGTTTGTCTTTTTATTTTTAGCCATGGCGTTGTCAGTTTATTTCCGACAATGTAACTCATCTTGTTCTTTTCTATTTCGAGCTTTCATTTTAGCCATCGAATCAAAGGACCATGATGACAATTTGCTCTCACTTTGGTCCGTCGTCGTCGTAATATTTTTAAAAGTTCTCTATAACTCCATTGTCATTTCAAATATAAATTACCCTGGTTGACTCTCTATAACTCTTTTTTTAAGACGTTGTATATATCATTCTTAATAACTATTTACCGGATTTTATAATCAAATAAAACACACGGTGCCACAGTGGACAGGATCTGCTTACCCTTTTGGATCACCTAGAATATCACCCGAGTAATTGTGGGTTTCGTGTTGCTTAGTCTTTAAGTTTTCTATTTGTTTCTTCTGTACTATTATATGTAGTTGTCTTTTATTTTTAGCACATGGCGTTGTCAGTTTATTTCCGACAATGTAACTCATCTTGTTCTTTTCTATTTCGAGCTTTCATTTTAGCTCATCGAATCAAAGGACCATGATGACAATTTGCTCTCACTTTGGTCCGTCGTCGTCGTAATATTTTTAAAAGTTCTCTATAACTCCATTGTCATTTCAAATATAAATTACCCTGGTTGACTCTCTATAACTCCATTGTCATTTCAAATATAATTTACCCTGGTTGATTCTCTATAACTCCATTGTCATTTCAAATATAAATTACCCTGGTTGACTCTCTATAACTCCATTGTCATTTCAAATATAAATTACCCTGGTTGATTCTCTATAACTCCATTGTCATTCCAAATATAAATTACCCTGGTTGACTCTCTATAACTCCATTGTCATTTCAAATATAAATTACCCTATTTGAAGAACTGGATCTTTCATCACTGTATTGGATACCTAAACTACATAAGTGTCCTTACAAACAACGGTATATTGCTGGGTCTTCCAAGTGCTCCACGAAACCTCTTTCTAAATTATTAACATTTATTTTATCAGCAATCAAAGACGGCTTCAAAGTTATTGTGAAACTGCCCATTCTAGAGGTGGCGTGAATCAGATGTGGATACTTAAAAATTCCAAAGATCTTTTAGAGTACATACAATCTAACTCTCTTTCATCTTGTAATAGTATTAAAACATTTGACTTTTCTACTCTTTAGACAAGTATTTCACATTCCAAACTAAAAGACAAATTGAAAGAGTTGGCATTACTTTGCTTCATAAAAAAGAATGGCCAACGTAGATACAAGTATCTTGTCTTAGGGAGGGATAAATCCTACTTTGTGTGAAGGATCACTCTGATTCAAACAAAAAATTCTCTGAAACTGACATTATCAAGATGCTTGATTTCTTGATTGACAACATATTTGTTACGTTCGGAGTCCGTTTTTTAACAGACTGTCGGTATTCCAATGGGAACAAATTGTGCCACTCTACTTGCCGACTTGTTTCTTTATTATTATGAGGCTGACTTCATGCAGGAACTTCTTAGGAAGAAAGATAAGAAGTTAGCGATATCCTTTAACTCTACTTTCTGCTATATAGATGATGTTCTGTCACTAAATAATTCAAAATTTGGTGACTATGTGGAACGCATCTATCCCATCGAACTAGGGATAAAGGATACTACAGATACAATTAAGTCGGCCTCATATCTTGACTTACATCTAGAAATTGACAATGAGGGTCAGTTGAAAACAAAACTTTACAAAAAAAGAGATGATTTCAGCTTTTCAATTGTGAACTTTCCATTTCTAAGTAGCAACATTCCAGCAGCACCTGCATACGGGGTATATATCTCCCAATTGATATGATATTCCCGTGCTTGCATTTCTATCATGATTTTCTTGATAGAGGGTTGCTGCTCACAAGGAAGCTATTAAACCAAGAGTTCCAAATGGTGAAGTTGAAATCATCCCTTCGTAAATTTTACGGACGCCATCACGAGTTGGTTGACCGTTATGGAATAACCGTTTCACAAATGATATCGGATATGTTCCTTAGGTCGTAACTACAATCCCCGTCCCTCTCATGAATGTGACCTACCGAATTAGACTATTTACCGGATTTGTTATCACATAAGCAACACGACGGGTGCCACATGTGGAGCAGGATCTGCTTACCCTTCCGGAGCACCTGAGATCACCCCGAGTATTTGGTGGGGTTCGTGTTGCTTAGTCTTTAGTTTTCTATGTTGTTTCTTCTGTACTATTATATGTCTGTTTGTCTTCTTTCATTTTTAGTCAGTTTATTTTCGATTTATGAGTTTGACTGACCCTTTGGTATCTTTCGTCCCTCTTTTACAGCGTATAGAACCACGGGCTTAACATAAATCACAGTGGTTAATGCCATAATAGATGTAAATGATCTGACGAGGTGAAAATGTCCTAAATGTCAATATCTTCCTACTTGCTATTGGTACCAAAATTATCAAATTATTTTGTATTAGGAGTTTATTGTCCTCAAAAGACAATTTATGGCTAACTTCCTCGGGGAATGTTGACTTTAGACGGATTTGGCTATCATTTATATCCTTTTTTTGGTCAATCAGCTCTTCAACTGTTTCTATCCTATTACATTCCTGGCTTTCAGATATTCGGCATTGAGCGTTTCTGCTGAAGGAAAATCCAAAATCCAAATTTTAGGTGTTAGTTTCAATACAGGAATGATACCGGCTGACATTTGCATCGAACTTGAGATTAATGATAACACCAGATACAGTTTATGTCTGCATCATATCTTGACGATGAGTGTCGGTTGGAAACAAAACTTTACTACAAAAGAGATTAGTAAAGCTTCTCAATTGTAGTAAGCTTTCCATTCCTATGTAGCAACATGCCATAAGTGCCTGGCCTGCATACATTGCAAATATCTCCCAGCAGTTGAAACGATATTCGAGGGCTTGTATTTCCTATCATGATTTCCTTGTTGGAGGGTTGCTGCTGACAAGGAATCTATTGAACCAATAGTTCTAAATAACCTGTTTGTAAATTTTACGGACGACATCACGAGTTTTTTCACCATTATGGAATATCTGTTTCACAGATGACGACGGATATGTTCCAATTCCAACTACAATTCCGTTTCCTATTTCCCGAATGTGACCTACCAATTAATACTTATCACTGGATTTGTACTGACATGAACAGCATGACAGGTGCCACATGTGTAGTAGGATCTGCTTGCCCTTCGAGAGCACCTATAATCACCCCTAACTTTTGGGTGGGGTTTGTGTAGCTCACTGACTCTTATTTTCTATGTGTGTGTTTTGTGTTGTTTGTCTGATGGAATTTACATTTTTACCCATGACGTTGTCGGTTAATGTTTGACTAATGAGTTTGAATGTCCTTTTGGTATCATTCACATCTCGTTTGAACGAAAAAAGAGGGAAATTAACAATAGGGAAAGAAAAAAAAGGGAAATTAACAATAGGGAACGAAAAATCGCCCCCCTTTGAAGAAAACTTGTGTTCCTGTAATTTCAGGTTTCAGGATTAGGTCACTGTCCGGAAATGAGTTTTGTCAATTAGTGAAAATAAATATCTTTAGTTACTGTTACATTTTGCGTGTCATCGTAGCCAGTGCTTCATTAATGATATTCCGGAAAAAAATCCGTAACCAGTCCGAATTTTATAAAAAGTGTCATGTCAGCGCCCATGAAGTAATCGAAAGCATATTTGTTATACTTATAAAAAAGGTAAACTTATGAATTAAGCAGATTTGACATCTTTCCTGTTTTGTGCAGATTTCTCTCATGATTTGGTCTGTTCAGACATTTAAAATCTGCAATTGAATGACCCAAAATAGATAATAAAAGAGCATAATTTCATAATATCCATAGAAAATGTTTTATTTAGGCAGTGTCTGCGCGTACCCGCATGCGGGTACGAATAGTCAAATTGCCGTTCTAGGCTGCGCGTACCCACATCCGGTTTTCTAATAAAATGCCTTAGAATCGTTAACCCGAATAATTCAGTCGTTATATTCCGCTGATCTACGAAGGCTACATTAACCTCGTGTGGGAGAAAATCGGACACGGAAAGGGCTTGAATTATTCGAGTTATAGAATCGTGAATGAAACGTGAAATATATACGAAAATTATCGATGATATGGGGATTTCGAGTGAAGAATATGAAAAAAATAATAATTTCAAATTGTATTTATTAATAAATAATAATACAAAATAAACATTGCAAAATTAAATGCACAATGATTAAAAATAAAACTGTACAGTCCCTGAAAAGAAAAAAAAGTAAAAGAAAACTACTGAAGCTTGAGTTTTAAAAAAAATAAAGAAGCAAGTAATTATATCAATTTAAACCAATTATTAAAGATTCATGTAACTAATTATAAGATTTGGAACAAATTTTACATATCAAATATGATTGTTTGGCACAGATTTCAAATGCTGCCAGCCTACGTTCACGTTTCATTATTCATTATTACTCGCTTCTTTAAATTTTAATTTTTATAAACTCAAGCTTTTAAATTTTTTTTTTAATTTTATATATTTTAAAATTTTAGATTCTGTTTTACATTTTACTGCAAGACTATTTTAAAATATCATATGGGTATATTTTTAATTTATTTTTTAACTTTGCATTAAAATTTTAAAAGAGTATAATAATTTCTATCATGTTTTTTTTTACAGGGACTGTACAGTTTCATTTTTCATCATTGTCATGTGCATTTAATTTTGCAATGTTTATTATGTATCATTATTTGATAAATACAATTTGAATGTATTATTTTGCATACTCTTCACTCGTTCTACACGATATCCCCGTATTATCGATAATTTCCGTAGATATTTCACGTTTTATACCCGATTCGAAGGCATTTTATTAGAAAACCGGATGTGGGTACGCGCAGCCTAGAACGGCAATTTGACTATTCGTACCCGCATGCGGGTACGCGCAGACACTGCCTTTTATTTATCAGATGACAGATTGAACAGTTGAAACACCTTCAAAGTTCAAAAGCTTTACTTATAGACGAAATCAGTATTACGAAATTCAGTTAAGGATCATCTTTAACAAATAGACAAAAATGGCTGTACATGTTTTTGGCTGTACAAGGTTAACTAGCTTGTGATTTTTTTTCAAAAAGGTGCAACATTTTGCAAAAAGAAATCAGAATTGAGTAGGTGTATCTTTAAAATGGCATGAATTGAGGCCTCACAAGACATCTAGAAAGTACTTCAATCTATATCATTTTTAAAATGTTAACAATTTATAGTTATGTGATGTTGTAGATGATGAACTCAAGAGTTGTAAGACGTCTTTTACAAAGCAGTATCTGCAGACATTACAGTACAAATCCACCTAGGGACATACTGTCATTACACGAGCGAGGAGTATTCCAATCTGTCTTTCCTGAAGTATAGTGAGTATAAGAGAATGCATATTACATAATAGAAGGAGCATCCAGTCTGTGTTTCCTCAAGTAAAGTCACAAATAAGAAGAGTCATAACACTGCATAAACCATGTTCAGTCAGTCATCACTACAATACATGTGTTACTTTTTGTTTTTAAGGAAGCTGCCCATTTGCATTTAGTCACATAATCAGTATTGTAAAAAACACATTATAACTTTAGTCTTGCTAGTAATACACTTACAATTGCATTGGTATTCTTACAAAAAATGTATGGAAATGGGAAAGATGTCAGTTAACACAGATACATTTGTAAGTTAACAACCCGACCAAAGAGCAGATAACAGCCACCAATGGGTCTTCAACACAATGAGAAAATCCCGCATCGTATGGTGGGAAGAATCTGGCCCTTAAATAAAATTGTGTACTACATGTAGTTCAGTGAAAATAGACCTCATACTAAACTCCAAAACATATAAATGAACTAAAATTTGAATACGGTAACATAAAAGACTAACAAAGGGCAGAGGCTCCTGACTTTGGACAGGCGCAAAAATGTGCCGGATTAAACATGTTTTGTGAGATCTCAACCCTCCCCTAAACCTCTAGCCAATGTAGTGGCAGTTCTGAGGTTAAGACCAGTGCGTTATATTTAGGTTGGAAACGATAAAGAATGATATTTTGAAATTATGAAAGAAAATTTTGTACAGTATGTTTCCTGCACAAGTAAAAAATTGGCTGACTGGAAGTGTTTATAATCAAAATTTATTTCAGATATGACTTCCCAACTTCAGTGGAAAAGAATTAAATCATTGTTGGAAATGGTTTCTAATTGGTTCATGGCATTAGACAACATATTCAGATGTTTGTTTTGTTTTCTACTGTTTTGAAATACAAATAAGTTTTATGCTTCCTTGTCGAAGCATTTTACATGTACATAAGGTAAAGTAAAGTTAAGTGGTATAGTGTAATATTTATTTTTCAGTACATCAGATTTAGTACGTCAATTATCTCAGTCGATAAGTATATATTGTGGATTTGATCCAACAGCTGACAGTCTACATATTGGTAACCTACTGGCCATTGTAGGACTTTTACATTGTCAAAGAGGTGGCCACCAACCATTATGTGTGGTAAGTAAAATATTTATTTATTATTTGTCTCTGAGTTTCACCATTAAATCTCAATATGCATGGGAGCATAGTTACTAGGTTAATCTGCTGATAAAGTCTGATGCCTTTTGTGTTGAAGTACTCTTGTAACTGTAGAATCTAACATCGTTTCTGTATTCTTTTTGAACTGTTTGGAACTAATTATATTAACTATTTTCAAAAGTTTCTGAATTTATGGTTTAACCATTAAAGACAGACTTTTTTCTGATTGGTAAGACACCTCAAGTATGCCTAAAACCCAAATTTGCAAAGATATAATATTTGTCAAACAGGATATTATGTTACCCTAAATTTATATATTCCAATGACTTAGACAGTGATTTCTTGTCACAGAATGTTTTAAATGTCAAGTTTAGACTCGACTGGTGTATAGTGAGCGTCTGACTCTTGGCCATCAAAACAGCTGAAAATCCTATCACAAATAAGCATGTTATAGTATAGAATCAGGACTGCACATCTCTTAGTTTTCTTAAAATGTAATTTGCAGATACTAGTATATAACACTTTTGTTGTAACAATGAAATAATGTTTTGAAAATTTTTGACTTATTGCATTGGTATGTCTGACTCATGGGTGAGTTACACATAGATGAAATAATGTGCTAAAATCACCAGTGCTGAAAATCTCAGTGGAAGATTTTTTGGCTTTAGGTTGAAAAAAAAGTCATCACAGAATTTTTTTTTTTTTTGTTCTCAAAAAGTCTTATTTGAACAAGCTGTTTTGTTCGATATCCATATAGTGGTTAAATATATTAAATATTTTCCTATTTATAAATCTAATTTAGATGTAATAGATTGAATTAAATTCAAACTACCTTAATTTATAACTCTATTTTATTTATCAGAAATAAGCTTGCTAGTCTATATTGTTTCACTAAGTCTAATACTAGAAGCAAAGTTATTTATGTCCAAAATAGTGAAAAAGCTAGCCTGAAAAATTACTATTTTAGGTAGGTGGAGCCACTGCATTGATAGGGGATCCAAGTGGGAAAACAACAGACAGACAACCTATGTCAACTTTTGACATAGAAAACAATACAGTAGCTTTGACAAACCAGTTAAATCATATATTTGCCAATCATGAAGAATACATTTGGAAACATCAACATAAAAAACTAAAACCTGTGAAGTAAGTTGCTACAATTCAGATTCTTATAACATATGTCATGGGTTGATGTTTTAGTTTATTTCTGAATAAAGTGTATCATTAATACTCCCTTCCTACCATATATAATATCTGTTCAACAGGGGCAAAATCAACATCTAATGTCTATAAGTTTTACTCTTGTACATGTATCTGCCACCAATTTGGTTGTCAACAGAGAAAAATTTACAAATATACCACTGGGAGAGGTACAGAAATGTAGTATAAAACTTAGCTAAAATCTTTTTGGAAACAGTAAATAAAAAATATAAAAGAAATATTTCATGTTCCAATGACATATATTTACAATGTACTCACTGTGTAGAAAATATTTACAATGTACTAATTATGAAAGAAAATATTTACAATGTGCTAATTGTGAAGAAAATATTTACAATGTACTAATTGTGTAGAAAATATTCACTTGAGCATCTAGTAGTATAACACATCTGCAATTTTTTAAATATTTTTTAAATTTTCTTAATGAAATGCATATCAGCATTACAAGTCGGTTTTGAACAGACAATCCATACAACCTCTGTTACTTTTTATTTGCATATAACTTTCATTATTTGACTTTTGGATGGTCTTTTAAGTGTCTGATTTTAATACTGCTTGGTAAAATTGAACAATACATGTTCAAGAAAATAATAACAAACTAACAAACTATTAATTTTTCAGAGTTATAAACAATGCTGAATGGTACAAGAACGAGAATGTTTTAGATTTCTTATCAAGGGTTGGTCGTTCATTTAGAATGTCTGATATGCTGAGTAGAGAAAGGTGAGGGTTAAAATAGAATGGAATTTTGAGCTAGTTGGCCTACTAAAATTTTCTCCTTCAATTATGAGGGTCAAAAAAGCCACAAAATCCACTTTCTCTTATCTAACTATAGTTGAAATTGATAATTCCCAACTTAATGAAAAATGAACGAAAAGTAAATATGCTTTAATAGCACTAAGTAATACTAAAATAGAATAACATACTATGAAACGCCACAGCTGTCTTATGTGGAACTCTGATATTACGTTATGTTGTTTTATTATTACTTGATGATAGTTTGTTTGTCTTAACATAATATGGTTTTACATAATTACGTAATGATGTTTTGATATAACTCAATATGGAATAGTTTTAGTTTAATTAGTTTTAGTTTAGTTTAATCATATTTATTAATAGTGGATTGGGAAGCAAGTTATGCAACTTATATTAATCCCTTTCCACTTTGCGAGTGTGAGTGCTGCCTTGTAGTGGCATTAGCCTGCTCTTTTTCAAAATCTAAAAGGGTGTCTTTAACGTGCAAGAGATATGGCTCCTCTTAACACGGGTCAGCCATTTATCGTCCCCTTCTGACGGACTATCATTGTTTCCTCAAGACCATACTCGCAAATGGTGTCAAGGGAGAGCCGAAAATTCAGTCCCTGAAATTTTCATCCCAGACGGGAATCGAACCAGGAACCTTTGTGTTTGTAGTTCTATGCACTAACCACTACACCATGGCTAATATGGAATAGTCATTACATAATGATATTTCGATATTACATGATATGGTTTCGTATTGACTTGATATAGTTTTGTCATTACTTAATATGGTTCTATCATTGCTCGATGTAGTTTCACCATTATTTAATGTGGTTATGTCATTAGGGAATGTGGTTTTAACATTTCTTGATATGTATATGACATAACGTTATGCAGTGGTTTCATCACATGATGTTGTTTTGTTATTTCGTAATGATGATTTATAAATTCTTTATATGGCTTCAACATTGCGTAATGATGTTTAAAAATTTGACGATTTTACACTATGATGTGTTTGTTTCAGTATTTGATGTGGTCATGTCATTCTTTGATGTGGTTATCCCATTACTTCTACGAGGTAAAACCATGTGACCATTTTGGAAAAAATATTTTCTTTTTTTAGACCGATTTCCATACATGTATGTCGTTTGTGAAATGCGGTTTGGATGAGTACAGCTATCCATTAAGTTAAAGTTCAAATTAAAGTTCAAGTTGTTGTCCATAGTCATTTGGTATGAAAAAGGGGAACTACAGACAAAATTAAGAAAAAAGTACTAAAATATTTACAGTAATCCGGACATAAGGGGAATATCCTAAAACCACTTGCCGGTTTTTCCTCAGTTCTCAAATGGAAGTCAGTATTATAATAAGTCCGTAAATGATTCCTAGGAGCACTGCTTTATCTTGATTTTTAAGAATAACTCCTTCACTAGTATTATAACAAGTCATGGCAAAATAGTTTAATTCGGTATAATTCAATGCAAAAAAGAAATTTTATATATAAAAAAAAAAGTGGTATGATTGCCAATGCGACAACTCTCAACCACATACCAAATGAGGTTGAAGTTAACATATATGTGTGACTGTATGGTCTTTAAGCATGAGCAAAACTCATACCACATAATAAGCTTAAAAAGGTCTCGAAATGAAAATATAAAAACCATTCAAACTAGAAACCTAGCGATCTAAATAATGAAGACGTTGACGATATTACCGACGACGGCATATAGGTTTGTTGTATCTCACTGTCGCTGCATTAATGTGGCAGAAGACTTAAGAAGTGAGGGAGGAATGCATTTTACAGAGTTTACTTATTTATGTTTTAGTGTGAAAAGTAGGTTGAGAAGTGAGGAAGGGATGAATTTTACAGAGTTTACCTACCAGATGTTTCAGTCATATGATTGGCTCCAGCTTTACCAAAGATATAATTGTATAGTACAGGTATATAGATAAATAGAAAAAAAATTATATTATATTTTATGGTGCAACCACTTAGTGATAGGGGCAATAAAGTTTTACCTTTGTCTGTCATTCTTTCATTACACAACAAACAGTTATACAGACTTTTGATCTAAACACAATCACTTATTGAGCCAAAGTTTAGTATGTGAGTCTACTATGATGACATACAGATCAAGTTTATAGATTTTGGCCTTTGAAAATTTGAAAATAACAGATATAGACTTTTTTGCAAGGTGGGCCATACATGTTGTTCCAACACATCTTGTTTAAAACTATGCCTCCTTTAACGCATCAATGGAAATATAACGGAATTTGATGAGACTGTCATCAAAGTGAGAGGGTTAGCGCTATAAAACCAGGTTTAATCCACCATTTTCTACATTTGAAAATGCCTGTACCAAGTCAGGAATATGACAGTTCTTGTCCATTCGTTTTTGATGCGTTTTGTTATTTGATTTTGCCATGTGATTATGGACTTTCCAAATTGATTTTCCTCTAAGTTCAGTATTTTTGTGATTTTACTTTTTATAGTAAGAACGTATAAAAAAAAAAAATCACAAAAATAATGAACTCCAAGGAAAATTCAAAACAGAAAGTCCCTAATCAAATGCTTAAACAATTCAAACGAATGGATAACAACTGTCATATTCCTGACTCGGTACAGGCATTTTCTTATGTAGAAAATGGTGGATTGAATCTGGTTTTATAGCTAGCTAAACCTCTCACTTGTATGACAGTTGCATAAAAAAAAGTAAAATAAAAGTTTGTGAGCTCACAAATTTATTCTTTTTGCCCTTTCCTCATACCATATGTTAAGATGGCTTTTGTAACTATGGAATCCTCTAGAGGAAGTACACCACTAATTCATGGTCCCATTGCTTTCTATGTTAAATTCCTCCATTTCAAGCAGGCACACCTCTTTCATTTTAAGTTCAAATAAAGTGTCAATCATTGCATGTCAAAGCAACACTTTATGGTATCCTGTACTGAAAAATTCAACATACCTTTAATGGCATATAAGAAAGAACTGGTTCCTGGAACTTCGGAGGTACCAAAACAGGTACTTCAGATACGACAAACAGACAAAATGTACCCTCTTTTTAAAATTTGGTGCAGTTTTTTTAATATTCAAAATTTTAAGTCCAAAAGTGTTCTACAATGATCACCAGTCCTTTAGCTTTCATTTGATGCCAAAAATACCAAATATCCTATATATTTTAAAAGTTACACTCATGCGTAGGAACTATTTTGTGTTAAATATGTACTACTTTCTAGTATGTGCTTTCTGGCCGGGCCCCAATTAGTGGTGTTACACCTAGAACATCTGGATGAAAAATAAGATAGATGCACAATGACTATAAGGGCTGGACATTTTATAAGTTTATATTTCGATTGGAAGGTACGGACAACAGATTAGAAATGCGATTATTATACTCTCTCCAAATTACTAAGTAGGGGTTATATTTTACTAGATATTTATGTTTGGAACTTTGGAATATGCTCTAATTCAATTCTTCTCATTAACTCTATATAATTCATTACAGATTGGTGGGAATGATCAGCTCGGCAATATGGTCAGTGGATATGAACTTATACAGAAATGTCTTGGAAAAAGAGTCTTTGGTATGTCTTAGTATAATTGATGATTGTTAATTGCTTAATGTCTAGTTGCAAATGTTTCATCCATATTTAAGATGATGCATGTCTTAGTAAAACATATTCTCATTACAGAGTGAATACAATATTTATACTACTAATCATTAGCTCATCTTGCATATTTTAAAAGTTAAATTAAATATGAATAGTACCATAACACAAACAATCATCAAAACATCTACTGGGTATCGGTAATATGATTTCTGTAACTAGGTTTCAGTATGCAGAATTTGGTCCTTGTCATAGACCTATCATTCTTTATAAACAGGAGATGTGGTATGATTGCCAATGAGAAAGCTATCTATCAAAGTTCAAATAAAGTTGATGAAAGCAATATTAGGCAACCATATGGTCTTCATCAATAAGAAAAACCCATACAATATAGTCTGCTAGTAAAGGCCCCGACATGAAAAATATTAAATAATTCAATTGAGAAAACTAACAGCCTAATTTATAACAAAACTATTTATGAAATACAAAATGATTGACATGAACCTACAACAACCACTGATCTAAAGGCTCCTAACTTGGGACAGGCACAAAGAATGTGGCAGGTTAAAATTGATCTTGTAGTACGCCCTGTAAGCATTATGAATTTTTATCTTGATATTATGAATTAAGCACTTGATGGGCATATGACAGTTATCAGTTTGAACTAGTGTTGTCAACAGTTAATACCAAAAAACGCTAACAGGTTAACCGGACATTTTTAAAAATTTGATAGATTTGATATAAATTTGTATTGAAATCATTAAATAATTAGGTTTTCTTTAAAAATTGTCGTCATGTTAATTAATTTGACAGATCAATTGTCCAGTATATTGATTGATATTGTTAATCCAAAAAAATTTAATTTCATTAGAACTTGTCTCTCAGCTGGGGGCAAGATCTTAAGGAAACATAATTAGTATACATGTTTTTTTAACAGTAAATTTAAATCAGTAATACGATTAAATTTTACGACTTACTTCATTATAATATTGTGTAGATTTAGATCTGAATATGCAATCTCCATCGTGCAAGGCTTTGTCGTATGTAAACCGAAATGCTAACTCAAAAATTGTGAAATGCAAACCAATGTGAATGTTTAATGTTATCAATATTGACTTGATAGTACGAGTAAAAAGCCTCGGCATAATCATTTCAAATTGAAACACCCCACATCATTTTGGGAGAAAACAAGAGAAAATGAAAGAATCATGGGTTTCAGATATATATTAAATTCTACAAGATCAAGAATTTTTTTTAAATTTTTCAATCTGAAGTGTCAGTACAAACGCCATAGTTGATATGGTGTATTTGATTATTAAAAGTCAAACTTCGCCAGGAATCTTCACAGACAAGCCTTACAATACTAAAGGACAAACTTCAATTCATCGTATTATAAAAAACGTAAATGTATAACTTGTATGGAAGGTTGTCACATTGACACTCCTACCACATCTTCTTATGTCTATGTGTAGGGTACTATAGATAAGGCCTTCAACCATCAACTTAAACTACCAGTTAACCTGTTAATCGGTCGAACGATTATCCGAGTAACTGGTTAGGTTAAAGTGTACAATTTGACAACACTAGTTTGAACATGCTAATAATTTGAGAGAGGAATTCGAAAGAACTATGAGGAAAAGAAAACAACCAGATAAAATAATAGGACAATATAAGATAATGCATGGAATTAAAATATTTGAAGCACCTGAAATAACCAAAGGAGTTCTTCATATAGGTCACTGAATCAAAAAGAAAACATATTTTATTTCTTTTTACATTCTAGGACTGACTGTTCCCCTTGTGACATCAACTTCAGGAGACAAACTTGGAAAAACAGCTGGCAATGCAGTATGGTTGGATTATAATAAAACATACCCCTTTGACTTATATCAGGTATAAATGTTACCTATGTACACATTTACCCGTTTGACTTATATCAGGTATGACATGTTACCTGTGTACACATTTACCCCTTTGACTTATATCAGGTATGAAATGTTACCTATGTACACATTTACCCCTTTGACTTATATCAGGTATGAAATGTTACCTATGTACACATTTACCCGTTTGACTTATATCAGGTATGAAATGTAACCTATGTACACATTTACCCCTTTGACTTATATCAGGTATGAAATGTTACCTATGTACACATTTACCCCTTTGACTTATATCAGGTATGACATGTTACCTGTGTACACATCTTTACATAAGATAGTATCTTTCAACTTATATCAAGTTCTGTAATGTTCAGAGTGTATTTATCTTTTAAAATAAAATAAAATTCTAATAAATGTGTATCTTTATTGTTTATGTTTAACCATCTAGAGCTACATGTGTTTATGTTTGACAACTTGCATGACTGTTGATTAATGTGTAAGAAATTTTAAACAAGTGACTAGTACAAAATGCTGATGTTGTTAATAGAGGTATTCATTGTTTAATGTTGACATCTTTAAAAAAGGATTAAAAATAATGCAGTTCTGTTGTTGGCATACACATATATATGTGTACATGAAACTTCTTCATAAGTAATGATTAAATGCTGTTTTTGTTTTTTGTGAATCTCTCTTGCAGATACTGCCTCCTAGTGGAGGATGTTATTTGTGTCACTCACACAGATTTGTTCAAAAATCACAATTCACACTTTTACTCTATTGCCCCGTGAAGAAAGAATATAAAAAAACTTTATTTTTTAGTATTTTGTCAACTTAAAAGATACAGATGTAGAAAATTACCTGAAGTTATTTACATTTCTAAGTGATGAAGAAATCAGAGAAATTATGAGAGCACATAAGGTATGGTACATACATTTTTATTGGCACTGAATTTAATATTTTAAGCTGTTCTAAATTATATATGATTCATTCCGAATAAGTTTATTCTGAAGTAAAAGTTCATCAAGGTCTTGATCAGTGACAGAAATTATAAAATTGACCTGTAATGTAGTTTAGTCATCAAAGATTTTCAATAAAAAAGAATTATTGGATTGTTTTCTCTTTTATTTGGACTCAGTTTATAGTAATCATTATTATTAAACATCTAATTTGATAATACATGAACAAATAAATCAAATTTTTTCGCTAATAACTGTCCTTTCCTGGATTAAGATATTTTGGTTTTAAACTGGAAACTCCACACTAAAATTTACGACAAAAAGGACTGTTTTTCGTTCCCTATTGTTAATTTTTCATTTTTAGATGGTGATGTTCCTTCAGCACCATCTTATGGTGTTTATATTTTACAGCTCGTTCGTTATGCCCGTGTCTGTTGTGACGTTTTTGATTTTAACGAACGCAATCTATGTATTACTGGTAAATTATTAAACCAGGTATATCGTTACCATAAATTACTTAAAACCTTTACTAAATTTTTCCATAGATATAAAGATTTGGTTTTGAAGTTTGGTTGTACCTGTAGAAAACTTATTTCAAACGGGAAAGCACATCCTCATTTTTACGGAAATGTTGTTAACTGTGCCCTGAAATATAGAAACGATCCATGTAAACTTATCGCTCCTTTAAATAAACTTATTCTAAAAGGTTACCAATTCAACACTGTAGTAAGATCTTAGATGCATGATTTTTTTATTAGTTGTTAGTGGCTTTAAACTAGCTGTCAGATAACTGCGAGTACTCTCAGATCTGTTTCTAGTGTCTTTTTGTTGTCGGGATGTACAAGTACCCGGCCACGTCCACTTGCATTTTTGTCGATCTGATGAGTTAAGCCTTTTTCAACTGATTTTTAAAGTTCGTTCTTATGTTGTACTGTTATACCACTGTCCCAGGTTAGGGGGAGGGTTGGGATCCCGCTAACATGTTTATCCCCGCCACATTATTTAAGTATGTGCCTGTCCCAAGTCGGGAGCCTGTAATTCAGTGGTTGTCGTTTGTTTATGTGTTACATATTTGTTATTCGTTCGTTTTTTATACGCCCGTCAAAATTTTACGGGACGTATTATGGCATACAAATGTCCGGTGTCCATCTGTCTGTCGGGCGTAAACATATCGCACTGTAACTTGAGAACGACTTATCCAAATTTCATGAAACTTAAAATAGTTGTTTCTTATGATGGTCAAATGATCTTTTTACTTTTTGGTGAAAATAAAATTAAAACTTTTTGAGTTATGGCACTTTGTAACTAAACAGGGGTAGGATTTTTCACATGTTACACTGTATCTCAAAAACGATTTTTTATTATTGCTTTTTTTTAAACTTTACACACTTCTTAGTTATATTAATCTTAAGATCTGCATACTTTTTGGTGATGATTCAAAATTTCATTTTTGAGCTATTGAGTATTTTGTAAAAAAGGGGAGGTTTTTTTTACATGTCACGCCATATCTCAAAAATGATTTATGGTTATTGCTTAAAACTTTACACACTTCTTTGTTATATCAATCTTAAGATCTGTATACTTTTTGGTGATGATTCAAAATTTTATTTTTGAGTTATTGAGTATTTTGTAAATAAAGGGGAGGTTTTTTTTACATGTTGCGCCGTATCTCAAAAACAATTTATGATTATTGCTTAAAACTTTACACACTTCTTTGTTATATTAGTCTAAAGATCTGTATACTTTTTGGTTTCGATTGAAAATTATATTTTATCATGCCCCACCTACGATAGTAGAGGGGCATTATGTTTTCTGGTCTGTGCGTCCGTTCGTTCGTCCGTCTGTCTGTTCGTTCATCTGTCTGTCCCGCTTCAGGTTAAAGTTTTTGGTCAAGGTAGTTTTTGATGAAGTTGAAATCCAATCAACTTGAAACTTAGTACACATGTTCCTTATGATATGATCTTTCTAATTGTAAAGCCAAATTAAACTTTTGACCCCAATTTCACGGTCCACTAAACATTGAAAATGAAAGTGCATGTTTCAGGTTAAAGTTTTTGGTCAAGGTAGTTTTTGATGAAGTTGAAGTCCAATCAACTTGAAACTTAGTACACATGTTCCCTATGATAGTATCTTTCTCATTTTAATGGCTTATTATATTTTTTATCCAATTTCATGGTCCATTGAACATGGAAAATGATAGTGCGAGTGGGGCATCCGTGTACTTTGGACACATTCTTGTTGATATTTATTTTTTTGTTAGAAAAAAATGAAATGGTGGGTTTCACATTTCCTGCCGTATCTCAAAAACAATAGATGGTTATTGCTTAAAACTTTCTTAGAAATTATTATGATTATTGCATTAAACTTCCGTACCAGACGTTGGGCGTATCATGCGCCACATTATTTATGTATGTGCCTGACCCAAGTCAGGAGCCTGTAATTCAGTGGTTGTCGTTTGTTTATGAGTTACATATTTGTTTTTCATTCATTTTTGTCGAGCCTGCAACTTTTGTTGCAGAAAGCTCGACATAGGGATAGTGATCCGGCGGCGGCGGCAGTGGTGTTAGCTAACTTCTTAAAAGCTTTATATTTTAGAAGGTGGAAGACCTGGATGCTTCATACATTGTATATAGATGCCTCATGTTACGAAGTTTCCGTCAGTCACATGTCCAATGTCCTTGACCTCATTTTCATGGTTCAGTGACCACTTGAAAAAAAAAGTTCAAATTTTTTGTAATGTTGAATTCTCTCTTATTATAAGTAACAGGATAACTATATTTGATATGTGCGTACCTTGAAAGGTCCTCATGTCTGTCAAACAGTTTTCACTTGACCTCGACCTCATTTCATGGATCAGTGAACAAGGTTAAGTTTTGGTGGTCAAGTCCATAGCTCAGATACTACAAGCAATAGGGCTAGTATATTCGGTGTATGGAAGGACTGTAAGGTGTACATGTCCAACTGGCAGGTGTCATCTGACCTTGACCTCATTTTCATGGTTCAATGGTTATAGTTAAATTTTTGTGTTTTGGTCTGTTTTTCTCATACTATATCCAATAGGTCTACTATATTTGTTGTATGGAATGATTGTAAGGTGTACCTATCTAGCGGGCAGATGTCATGTGACCTTGACCTCATTTTCATGGTTCAGTGGTCAAAGTTAAGTTTTTGAGTTATGGTCTTTTTATCTAATACTATATGCCATAGGCCATCTATATTTGGTGTATGGAAATATTTTATGATCTTTATGTCAGTCGCGCAGGTTTTATTTGACCGTGACCTCATTTTCACGGTTCATTGCACAGTGTTAAGTTTTTGTGTTTTGGTCTATTTTTCTTAAACTATAAGTAATGGGTCATCTATATATGTTGTATAGAAGCATTGTTAGCTGTACATGTCTGTCTGGCATGGTTCATCTGACCTTGACCTCATTTTCAAGGTTCATTGGTCTTTGTTTAGTTATCTTGGTTAATGTTAAGTTTATGTGACAGTTGTATTAAAGCTTAGCTTTATACTTAGGACTATCAACATAATATCAATGATTAGTATAGAAGGCGAGACATTTCAGCCTGTGCACTCTTGTTTTTTACATAAATAAGGCCGTTAGTTTTCTCGTTTGAATTGTTTTACATTGTCTTATCGGGGCCTTTTATAGCTGACTATGTGGTATGTGCTTTGCTCATTGTTGAAGGCCGTACAGTGACCTATAGTTGTTAATATCTGTGTCATTTTGGTCTCTTGTGGACAGTCTCATTGGCAATCATACCACATCTTCTTTTTTATAGATTATGCTTATCACCACTAAAATTGCACTTTAAGGGTTTAAGATTTTAAAGGATAAGAAAATATCCATTGCATTGCAATAAATCAAAGATTGCCCCTAGTAAAATTCCCTTCACCTTTTACTGTTACCATGCTGTATTGTGTTTTATCACATATTTGTTACGAATACGTTGGGTTTTGCATATGCAATAACCTCAAAATTGCCCGGGGCAAAAAAAACGATATTGATATTGTGCCCTGATTCCAAATGACGTCACGTCATTGCGTCCTTAACGACACTCTTGTGATACAAAATTTAAAATTTTACCTGTTATGTTTCATTAAATTGGTATAATTGAACTTTGTGTCTCTATTCTGCAGAACTTAAATATGTGATAAATAGATTATAACATGTCTTTTCCATATTGGCCCTGGTGTCATCCCTTGACCCACATCGGCCCTCGGCTAAAGCCTTGAGGCCGATATGGGAGTCTTGGGATGATACCAGGGCAAATATGGAAAAGGCCATGTTATAATCTATACGTACTTTTCAAATTCATCACTCTTCCTTTTCCTATTTACCTAAAACTTATAGGAGGGACATCATTAGTGAGCACCTGTTTGTTTTGTATATAAAGTTTCATATTTTATTATTTCAGACTAATGAACACCAGAGGATTCCTCACAGAAAATTAGCAGACCAAGTCACACTTCTAGTTCATGGAGGTAATATTTCCTTTAAAACATGTTAACATTACTATCAGTTGATCAAATAATATTTGTCACAGGGAATTCATTTATATGCAAAAGAAGGAAAATGTTGATTTTAGAAGTATTTATATACTGAAATAAAAAGAAACTCCTATTCTTGATATAGCAACAACTTATGATTACAAGATACAAGAATAATACAATGTAGAAATAATGCAATATAAAGCAATATTTTTATTGGATAAAAATTGAATTAGGCTTAATCAACTTCATGAATTTTTACTGCCACTGGAATTCAGAAAAAAATCTTCTTTTCACTTGTTGAGACCCTGTCTAGAAAAAACTACCAGCAATTGAACACAAAACAATGAAAAGCAAACTTGGGCCTTACTGAAGTAACATACTTCTGCTAATCACTAGAGATTGCTAATTTTAGTGATATCTAAGAAAATCATCAGTAATTTGTTCTTTAAGAAACTAGTTTATGTTTTCTTTACAATTACTCTGTAGAAACTGGTTTAAAAGAAGCCAAGCGATGGACAGAAGCCTTGTTTGAAAAGAGTGGAAGTTCTTTGAGTACCTTGTCTGCTAAAGAGATGAAGTCATTATTTAGTAATGTGTCCTGTACTAAAATGATACCAGAGGCAGGGATTACTTTACTGGAGGCATGTATGAGATGTCAATGTTTTTCAAGGGAAGGTAAGTTCTTTATAGAAAAGTCACATTGTTCAAATTTAGTTCTAAATATTGACCTCGATATATCTTTGGTCTTTGTGTTGTTGGATTTGTCTCCTTTATATATACCCCTCATCTTTTTGTAAACATGTACAGGAAGGACGCCTCCGGGTGCGGGAATTTCTCCCTACATTGAAGACCTGTTGGTGACCCTCTGCTGTTGTTTTTTATTTGGTCGGGTTGTTGTCTCTTTGGCACATTCCCCATTTCCATTCTCAATTTTACAATAACTCTCTATCGCTTTCAAATGACAAATTCTAAATAATATGCCTTTTGAAACTGGAGTTGAAGGGTTGAAACAAAGTGATTAACAAATCAACAAAATTGAAAATACTTGATATATGATTTCAGCCTTTAAATCGAATGTTTCAAAAGGTATGATTGATATTTGGTTTACACATCTGGAATAAGCATAAGTGACATGATCAAATTATAGTTTACATTACTCTCTTTAATTTTAAATTTTTTAGGGGTATATAATTTAGTTTCTGTTACCTGATAGACTCGTTTTACACTCCAAACTCAATTTTCTTTTCATTCCTAATTATAACCAAAAATCAAAATCGTACCTGCATTAGACATTTGAAACTGAAATAAATAATTGCTGTTACAACTTCATCTTTAAAAGTCCACACTTCCTGAAAGACTTTAATGACAAATTGTGTTCTAGTTTTTATGTGCCACCTACGATAGTAGAGGGGCATTATGTTTTTTGGTCTGTGGTCCTATTCGTCCATTTGTTCATTCGATCGTTCCCTCGTTCGTCCGTCCATTCGTTTTTCCGTTTATTTGTTTGTCCTTCCGTCTGTCCCGCTTCAGGTTAGAGATTTTGGTCAAGGTAGTTTTTGATGAAGTTGAAGTCCAATCAACTTGAAACTTAGTACACATGTTCCCTATGATATGTTCTTTCTAATTTTAATGCCAAATTAGAGTTTTTACCCCAATTGCATGGTCCATTGAACATAGAAAATGATAATGCAAGTGGGGCATCCATGTACTATGGACACATTCTTGTTTGTGTATAATTCTCAATAAATGGCCAGGTTGGAAGAGAAGCCTTGCGAAGTGGTAGGAACCATGGGAAGTTCGTCCAATTAGATACCAAGCCTTTAGAACAATTTCATGTATCATATAATAGTAAAACGAACTCAAGTTACATTGTAAACAAACTTTAATTTTCTGAATTTTCTATATTTATCTTTATATCTATTTATAACTCTGTATTGCTACTTTCACTTTTCATTGTTTCTCTCACCATGACGACGTCAAATTTCACCACTTTGAGTACTTCAGGGATTAATTTCTGTATAAAAATTGTCCTGATGAAGCCTGCCTTGCAGGCGAAACATGTAGACCATAGCAAATAAAATTGTAGACCATTCGAAGTGTTGTTGTCAATTTTGGGTATTATTTTAATGTTGCATTTATTTGCATGATTTGACAACCCTGCATACCAAGGTATCCACTTCAGGGACTCTAACGAAATGATTCACACAGGCGTTGAATCACCAGATGGAGTTTAATTCTCAATAAAGGTGACAAATAAATATACAGATGATTATCAACAATAGAAATACATTATTAACAACAAAGGTCAAAGGGTTTTATTACATTTTGATTATATTATTTTTTTCAATGCATGTTTTAAGATTTTTTTTTAAATTGAAAATTAATTAAAGGGACACTAGCTACGAGATAAATGAAAAACCTAATATATTATTATTTGGCTCAATCAGTAATGAAATACAAATAGTGAAATAATAATTCCTTTTTAGTAGCCAATAAGGTTCAATATTGTCAAAATAAGCAAAAACAAATTGATTATGACTTATTCACTTGCAAGTGAATAATTCGACCTCGTTGAATCCGTATTCATGTGAACTTTAATTTAACCTCTTAGCTTGAGATGGATAACACGTGAATTGTATGTGTAAAGTTATTTAAAGGAAGAGAATGTCAACATTGAAAGTGAAACAAAGGTAAATCATTTGATTGACTGATTCGATCCACAAATAAACATTCTAATATAGGTAAAACAATGATAAACATTTATTTTTTATCTGTAATATGAAATTAAATAGGCCTAGAATAATTCAACAGCACGTGGTTGCTTAATCTATTCATATCTATCTTTATGTTTACATCGCTTATATGGTCATAGGATGACTATAGAGGTCAACTCGATAAATAATTAGATGGCGTCTAGACTCAAATACACGAAACGAAGCTATGTATTTTCATGCCTGTGCCTTGTTTATTGTTTTATTTAGACTTTTATAAGTTTGGATAAATGTTTTACATTGTTATAAATCAAATATGAGAATTTGATTAGAATCGGTGAACATGAATTTGACAGCTAGTGCCCCTTTAAGGTATCTGATCAGTCAACACTACCATTCTCAGGTTTGAAACCGGAAACACAACTTAGCAGGCAACACTACCTTATACCTATTCTCAGGTTTGAAACTGGACACACAACTTATTTTAATCTTTATGCAACTTTTTCCTCAATGGTTATCACTAGGTAGTAATTTGCATAAATTTGTATTAAAACATGATAGAAACATGATAGAAATATTTATAATCATAAATTAGAAGATTTAAATTATTTTTCTAGTTGATGCCAATAGAATTATAACAGATGGAGGTGTATATGTTAACCATGGACGTGTCTCTAATCCTGACACAGTACTTTTACCAGGGACTCATATCCTAGCCAATAATATCACTTTGTTGAGGATAGGTAGGTTGAAAATGAAATTAATATGGAAGATTATTACATTGGTTTTAATAAATACTTTGATTGCCCATTACATCAAACCCTGTTTATTACACATGTGAAAAATATTTAAATTCTTGGAAATGTTATTGTAGAAAGACTTTTAACAGCAAAAATCAGAGTATAATGTATGTGTACATGTAAAATTAGGAAATTGGGAATATGTCACAGAGACAACAACTCAACCAAAGAACAGAAAACAGCCAAAGGACCCCAGTGGGTCTTCAACACAGTGAGAAAATCCCGCACCCAGAGGTGTGCTTCAGCTTGTCCTAAACAAAAATTGTGTACTAGTTCAGTGTTAATTGACGTCAGCCTAAACTCGAAATATATAAATGAACTAAGATCAAAAATCAAGAATAACAAAGGCCAGAGACTACTTACTTGGGACAGGCAAAACAATGCTGCTGGGTTAAAATGTCTTTTGAGATCTCAACCCTCCTGGTATACCTCTAGCCAATGTAGGAAAGACAAACACACAGCAATATGCACAGTAAAACAAATTCAAAAGAAGTCCGAGTATGTGTATATTTGGTAATCACTATCAGCAGGGAAATATAATAATAGCATATGTTGGAGTTTTCTTGCAAAAAAGACGCATCCATATATCAAATGGTAAAAAGATAATACATAGCAAATAATTACAGTTGAAAAAAATGTCAAGAACTTCACTGAACAAGGCACACAGAAAAAAAAAAAAACAAAGGCAGACACATGATACTGCCACCAAAGGTTGGAGTGTGGCAGGTGCTCTGGAAGGGTTGAAACAACCTGCTTTACAAAGAAAACATTTTGTATTGGCCAATGGTCAGTTTTATACTATTTCCAAATGAGGTTAACACCATAGGTACATGATAAGATCGTGTCATAATGTCACCACTTTGATGACAAAAAGTCAAATTGTTTTTATGAAGTATTTATTTTTCAATTTTATTTACAGGTAAAAAGAATCATTACATTATAGAATGGCTGTTTCCAAGTTGACAAACAAAGGACCAAGATGAAGATATGAACAAAATGTTTATTTATATTAAATGATTTTATTGACAATTATCCTGTTTTATTCCCCATGCATCATCAGATATAACATTAACTTTTTGGGCCAACTTATCCACATTGTTAATATGCCTTTGAAGATATAAAAATAAAGAGATGTGGTATGATTGACAATGGGACAACTATTCACAAAAGTTTAAATGAAGTGGATGTAAGCAATTATAGGCAACTGTAGGGCCTTCAACAATGAGAAAAATTACAAATATATTTTCCTCTGTTCTTTTTATATTCAGTTAATAAAGGTAGATGCGACTAAATGCATACTATAAACGAACATGCATGCAATATTTTTGAAAGTAAGACCTTTTACTTTTAAATCTATTCATATAGATGCTTTACAACATTCAGCAAAACGATAAATGGCATTAAAGACAACTTACTAATATACTTTTTTTTTTTAACTTTCTCACACTTCTACTTTGGCTAAAAATAGAACAAAGTGGTTGAATCCAAATAATTATCTAGTCAACATATACTGTTTAAAATCCATCAAACTTATTAATTTATTGTTCTTTATTGGTTATTTCTATGCATTTTTTTCGTATTTTTATGCCCCCGCCACAGTGAAAATGATTTTTTTTTGCTAAATTTGTCTTCCCCCCACTCTAACTTGAGTTTGCTCCATCCAAATGTCATAAAAATTATACATAAAGCTTATTACCACCAAACACAGATCAAGTTTGAATTTGAGTGGGGTCACTTTGCTGTTCTTGGGTTGTGTCGCTTTTGTAAATAAAAAAAATTGCAGAACTTGCCGTGTATTTACAAGCAGAGGGAACTGTGTCCTATTGACACATTATTCATTTATTTTATTTATTTCATTTGAAAACATTAATGAATGGAAGCAATAATATAATAGATATGAAAACAAGCAAATTAGATCGACAAATCATTTCACTCGTAGTCAAATTTGACTACTACTGAAGGGAGGACAACTTGATTTTTTGGGGGCTTTTAGGATTTTTTTAACCTGTTGTTTAGCTAAATTTTACATGGCCAGATAAGTGATACCCTTGGAGCTCAAGGTATAAGAAAATGAAAATGCCATTGGTTTTTGATAAATTTATGAAATTTTCACACACACATTTAGGACCCAGTTTAATCATTAGAACCAAAGTAGTTCTGCCTGCCTGAGATTTTATGAAAGGAGAACAGTTGCAGTACACCCGCAAAACATTAAATACTGACAAAAAAAGAAGGAAATTATTTATTGAAGAAAAACATTTGCAATTGTTAGTTGTCTAGACAGTTTGTGGTACCTACAAGCTATAAATGTCATGAAGCAACAACTATGGATTCCAAAAATTACTGTATATACTTTTCTAGCTGACATAGCAGAAAAGGTCAATTTGGATGACATTTATGTCTACTTTTGAATGATTGTCAATAGACCTCAATAGTTATACATCTGGATACAAATACGAGTTCATTTATATTCATCATGAGGCAAAGAGAACATGAAAGTATCTCACTGGCCATTGGACCTCCAAAGTTTCCACATACTTTATCAATGAAACAGCTTTTCAACACAGATAAGCATGTAAACAACATCAGAGTGAACTTTTGAAAGTCATCAGACAATAAGGAGTCAAAGAAATTTGGTATTTTTTTTCTCACATTTTTGAATTTCAAATTTAATTTTGAAATTACAAATGTACAAGTTACAAACTGACGATTTATGCATTAAGAATTTAGAAATTACATAGTTACAAATTACAAATTGACAAGTTACGAATCACGAATTTTGACCCCGTTGGCTTTCCATACAGATACCTATAAGATGTCAGTTTTGTGAAGTAGAAACGAAGATTGAATGGAAATGTCTGGATTGTTCATTATTGTTGTGTAATAGATGTAAAGAAAAATTTCATCTAAAAATTAAAAGTGTCAGTGATCACAGAATTATAAATATAAAAGATGTAGGGCTGTGTCAAGAATCGTCGGAATATTTCAAACTCAGTGACATTAAATGTCAAAAACATAATGGACAGGTCTGTTGTTTGTTTTGTCAAACTTGTGAACAATTTATCTGTCTGAAGTGTCTGACTAAAGTTCACAGGGGTCATGATGTAATGGAAGAAGAGGAGTATAAGGCAGAAATGATCAGACAGGAATTCGAAAGAGAGAGTAAACTTGAGAGCAAAATAATCAAGCTAACTGTTTCAAGTAAACCTCAAGTAACGAAAACTGATAAAGCTAATATCAAAATTAAAGTAGACGCAAAATTTGTTACAGATCTTAGTTGTATTTATTGTCTGGTTTCCTGCAAGGATAGATCAGTTATGATAGCAGACAACCGGAATACAGTTCAACATATTAAAATTGAAAAAAACAAAATTGAGGTTATAATATATCACAGTTTAGTATGATTGTTTGGGACATGGCAATCAAGACTTTCTCAGTAGTTAAGCCTGGGGTCAACTTTTTTCTACTTGAATTTGCCCCTATGCATTTAAAAAAGAACCAAGGTCTTTAAGCAAAAGCTGTGTAAGAAATACATGCTTAAAAGAAAATATTTTACCTTGAAACAAAATTTGGGATTGGAATGATCAGTTTGTAAACCAATTCTACAGTATTTTGTTCCGTTGAGCATAAGTTTGCTTTTCAATAAAGTCATTGTGAGAAAATGGTTACTGCTTAACACAATGAATTTTTTTTTTTTCTTTCGCTGTGCTCACAGGTAATAAAGGTTCTCATTGTGGAAAGTGACTAATATTTTTAATAAGATATTAATGTGTAGAAAGCCAAATAATTTATACACATGGCACTCAAGCATCTACATAATAGTTCTAATGCTTATCAATGTCTAATAATGTTAGAGCATAAGAATATCACTTGCAAACGATGGCCTATAGATCTGTATTAAAATAGTTTCTGCCAATGTAGGCACATCTCCAATGGAGTCATATATAATAGTATCCATCACCACATAATATTTATACGCAAATAATGTTTAATCCAATACACAATGATATATCAATAAAAAGACTTCTTCTGTTCGGCCCCCGTCATGTACAATTAGGCAGCAACCATTTGATTTTCTGGGGGGGGGGGGGGGGGCTATAGTTTTTTTTTCTGTACAAACTTTTTTTTTAGCCTGCGGCGAAAAACAATCTATTTTTATCGCGACAAGTCGAAAACTATTTTTTTCTTTCAATTTTAGCATTACATATAGTGGCAGCAACGTGAAACAAATAATTTTTTTTTCTCGGAATCAAAAACAAATTATTTTTTTCTCCAAAAACTGGAAACAAACTTTTTTTTCCAAAAAAAACCATAGCCCCCCCCCAGAAAATCAAATGGTTGCTGCCTTAATATATAATTTACAATAAAAAGATAAAAATATATCTTTAAATTTTAATCTTTAAACACCCTATATAAAAAGGTGTTACCTGGTTTATGAGTGACATCAAATGGATTACTCTAAATGCCACAACATTGAACAAACTAATATTAAACTTATTTTTGCAAATTTTCATATATGTTCCAGGGGCGGATCCGGCCATTTTAAAAGGGGGGTCCAAACACAGGACAAAGGTAGGGATTCAAACTATATGTCCCCATTCAAATGCATTGATCGTCCAAAAAAAGAGGGTGTTCCAATCCCCGGAACCCTCCTCCTGGATCCGCCAATGCGTTCAATAACTGATAAAATTATACTTCGGGAGTGCTCCTCAGATAGGAGGAACATAACAGTGAAAAGTAAACAGATGCGTGAATAGTCGCTTCTTTCCCAGTTCCAAAAAAATACCCTCCACGGATTGCACCTGTATTCGATATTTTTGACTAAAGAGAGAGATCATAACTATTTGGTACCATTTGAAAGTATCAGGTAACTAATACAACTTACTATGACCACCTTAGGTCAGTCAGCGAGCCCCCTTATGAAAAGTTCTGGATCCGCCACTGTTCTCAACTTATATTCAATTATTTGAAACACAGGAATCGGAAGTTCTATCAATAAATTCTGTACGAGAAGCTCTATTGATAGTCGACCTTATTATTTACAGAATTTATTGATAGAACTTCCGATTCCTGTGTTTGAAACCTCTCAAGTAAAAAATATTATAATTTAGTGAATCAAATTGTAACTCTGCAGTCTGCTCCTGTAAGGTGCCTCCTTACATAGGTTAAATTGTCATGTTAAAAATATTACCCCATATCACCTGGTAGGTTTAAAGCAAATTTCAGATAGTTAGAATTTTTTTTAATTGTGTAAATTTTATGTTATTTTAAAATTAAGAGACATCAGACTCCAACCCCCAAATCTGCATCTGTTCTCCTTTAATTCTTCTTCTTCTTCTTCTTTAGTTTCAGAAAACCATCAACATACTGATGTTTACTTTCCGGCGCATGCCTGGTAAAATTTTTCAAATTTATGTATTTATAAATATAGTTTAACATAGATGTATTCCATATTTTTGTATATATATTTGTTATATTATTATTAATTTTTACAATTTTTCTTTGTTTTTAGATTTTTCGTTTTTATTTAGATTTTTTAAATATTAGATTTTTTATTTTTTATTTTTTAATTTAAGATAAAAACATGATTGCCTGATTACTTCAGGTGTGGATATGTATCAAGGAGCACATTGTGCGTGAGTGCATCCTTGAAGGTTTCTGTGGTAGTGTTTTTTGTTATGTCTGAGGATAATTGGTTCCAGTCTTTAATTGTTTGACAAAAGAAAGAAAATTTGTAGCTGTCCTTGTTACATTGGATTTATCTGTAAGCATCTTTGTTGGTGGATGTTGTGACAGACTGACTCTTCTGTAATAAATTTTGTGAAGGAATGGCAATATTTTCGTTTGTAATTTTGTGAAACATTATTAGCCTTGTTCTTAGCCGGCGTTCTTGTAATGTTTGCCATTTCATGGTGTCTAGCATCTCAGACACACTGCTGGTGTTGTGATGTCTGTTACATGCATACCTTGCTGCTCGTCTCTGTACTTTTTCTAATGATCGTATGTTTTCGCTTGTATAGGGGTCCCATACAGTACAGCAGTATTCTAATTTGGGTCTTATGATGGTTTGGTATGCTCTTTCTTTAATTTTTTGTGACTGGACTTTGAGATTTCTTCTGATAAAACATAAAGATTTGTTTGCTTTGGCGGCTGTTTGTTGAATGTGGGTGTTCCATTTTAAATCTGAAGAAATTGTGATACCTAAGTACTTAGCATGTTTTACTGATTCTAATATGTGCCCATACATGTTGTAGTAGAAGTGGATGGGAGTTCTCTTTGTTGTTATGTTCATTATGTTGCATTTGTCTGGGTGGAAAGACATGAGCCAGTCTTGCTCCCATTGTATGGCGGCTTCTAGATCTTCCTGAAGCTTGAGGCAGTCGTTTTGAGATTTAATTTGTCTGTAGATTATACTGTCATCTGCGAAGAGTCTGATTTTGCTATGTTTGATGTATTCCGGAAGGTCATTAATGTAATTTTACCATCCCACACCTTTACACTGTAGCTCTGTTTTCTCTGGCCTCTCAAAGGCTTTTTGTGGAATTATTTTGTATTCATGTTTAGTTGGTCACTGTTGGTGTATCATATGTATTGCTATAAATATAGGGATATCATATTCATACCTTAACACTGTATAGCTCCGTTTTCTCTGGCCTTTCAAAGACTTTTTAACCGGATTTTTGTGACAAAAATGTTGGTTATTGATTTGGGGATGTACGGCGTGGCGGTCGGCAACCAAATGTTGTCCTTGCATTTACTCATGAACCGTTCAACCAAAGCTTTCAAATTTTAATATGTTGCTACAGACAACAAAATGAAGGTCAAGTTCAATAATGACGATTTTGACTTTTACCGTTCAGGAGTTATGGTTCTTGAAAGATTGAAAAATGGCATTTCCAGTGAAATCCAGTCGTGTCCTAAGCTTTTCAAATTTTAATATGTTGATACTGATGACAAAATGGAGGTCAAATTTGATATTGTCGATTTTCACTTTCACCATTCATCAGTTATGGTTCTTGTGATATTGGCAGGATACAAATAAATGTTAATAAATCTGGTTTGCTGTCGTTGTGACAGCCTCTTGTTGTTAAATAATTTTGTATTAATGTTTTACATGTTTTAGTTGGTGAATTGCTATATATAAAAAAAGGGACAATAAGTAAGGCTTCCTTTTATCATGTTTACCATGTTTACAGAGTTTTGTGAATTATTTGACAATATCAACTCACCAATCAAGCTCTGACCTGTGACAAGTTGGCTAACACTTTGTATACTAACAGGGTCAATAGTTGTACACACACCTGAACAATTTTGTCCATAATAAATTCTTGGCCCATTAGGGATAATTGACAGTTTTACATTTCTCGACTTTGTATGAAGCATGTCGAACAATCTTTTCGATCCAAATAAATATACCTTTCTTGGAAATTGTTTTTAAAAAGAATTCTAAGCCTATCATGGCTGTTCAAGTCACAAAATTCTATAAAACAAGTTTCCTTTTCATTTCAGAGTTGAGTTATGGCTGAAGGCAGAGATACACCAGATCTTCCTAGAGGGTTAATTGATAGAAGAGGAACTCCATTAGGAAAAGGAGCAAGGTATTATATATGTTATTTAACAGATTTGTAGTAAGGTTTATATTATTATCATCATAACTCTCTTGGGTATACAGAAGATTTTCACACTTTATTTAAAACAAATATTTTTACATTTGATTTATTAAAGTGCATTTTGAATTAGTTTTTATTTGACTGGTAAAATTAAATTGCACACAAAAAAAAACCATATGACCAATTTAAATGTGAGCTTTAGATACTATAGAATGCTTCAAATATACGCAGTGTCCAGTAAAAATGGTTTAATGCCATTTGTTTATTGGTAAATTTCACATAACCTGCAGTAAGTAACTTCAACCTTAACACCCACACTTTGAATTATACCAGTACATAGATAATTTGACACTTGAATTACCAATCTGCCTATATATTTCAACATCATGTTTTTTTTATTTTTTACAAATTGCTTTGTTTATGAAACTTAAACAAAGATAATCTAACTAGCTAATTTTCATATTTTCTTTTAGCATATCTATGTGTAAGATATAAGTTGCTTGACCATGTTGACACAGTACTAAGGGGTTAAATTGGTTTCCACACCTTATAAAAAATGTTTGTTTTATATTAATCTCCAATAATAATTTACGTAGATATGAGAAGATGTGGTATGAGTTCCAATGAGACAACTCTCCATCCAAGTCACAATTTATAAAAGTAAACCATTATAGGTCCAGGTACTGTCTTCAACAGAGAGCCTTGGCTCACACCGAACAACAAGCTATAAAGGGCCCAAAAAATTACTAGCGAAAAACCATTCAAACAGGAAAACCAACGGTCTAATCTAAATAAAAAACGTGAAATGTCAACATCAGTAATGACAACTACTGAACATTAGATTCCTACATTTTGTATAGAGACCTAATATTCTTTGCCATCTTTTTATTTGTTTACAATACATGTATAAAACTATATTGAAACTATAATAATATCATTAATGTTACTATTTGAGCATTCACAATGTTCATTTTGCTTCAATTGCAGATTACCCTCTTTAAAAGGACCTAGAGACTTAACTCTTGGAGGAATTCCTAAGAAAGTATTTGCACCCACAATCCCGGTACGGAAACCAGCTGAGCAAAAGGATAAGAAAACAGATCAGTCCAAGTAAATATAAGCAGTTAAACTGTTCATTTGTGAATCTATAGAAGCTGCTGTATGTTCTAGAATTTTTATACGACCGCAAAATTTTCGTCGTATATTGCTATCACGTTGGCGTCGTCGTCGTCCGAATACTTTTAGTTTTCGCACTCTAACTTTAGTAAAAGTGAATAGAAATCTATGAAATTTTAACACAAGGTTTATGACCACAAAAGGAAGGTTGGGATTGATTTTGGGAGTTTTGGTCCCAACATTTTAGGAATTAGGGGCCAAAAAGGGCCCAAATAAGCATTTTCTTGGTTTTCGCACTATAACTTTAGTTTAAGTTAATAGAAATCTATGAAATTTTGACACAAGGTTTATCACCACAAAAGAAAGGTTGGGATTGATTTTGGGAGTTTTGGTTCCAACAGTTTAGGAATTAGGGGCCAAAAAAGGGCCCAAATAAGCATTATTCTTGGTTTTCGCACAATAACTTTAGTTTAAGTAAATAGAAATCAATGAAATTTAAACACAATGTTTATGACCACAAAAGGAAGGTTGGTATTGATTTTGGGAGTTTAGGTCCCAACAGTTTAGGAATTAGGGGCCAAAAAGGGACCCAAATAAGCATTTTTCTTGGTTTTCGCACCATAACTTTAGTATAAGTGAATAGAAATCTATAAAATTTAAACACAAGGTTTATGACCATAAAAGGAAGGTTGGTATTGATTTTGGGAGTTTTGGTCCCAACAGTTTAGGAATAAAGGGCCCAAAGGGTCCAAAATTAAACTTTGTTTGATTTCATCAAAAATTGAATAATTGGGGTTCTTTGATATGCCGAATCTAACTGTGTATGTAGATTCTTAATTTTTGGTCCCGTTTTCAAATTGGGGTACAGGTCCAAAGGGTCCAAAATTAAACTTAGTTAGATTTTAACAAAAATTGAATCCTTGGGGTTCTTTGATATGTTGAATCTAAAAATGTACTTAGATTTTTCATTATTGGCCCAGTTTTCAAGTTGGTCCAAATCGGGGTCCAAAATTAAACTTTGTTTGATTTCATCAAAAATTGAATAATTAGGGTTCTTTGATATGCCGAATCTAACTGTGTATGTAGATTCTTAATTTTTGGTCCCGTTTTCAAATTGGTCTACATTAAGGTCCAAAGGGTCCAAAATTAAACTTAGTTTGATTTAAACAAAAATTGAATCCTTGGGGTTCTTTGATATGCTGAATCTAAAAATGTACTTAGATTTTTTATTATTGGCCCAGTTTTCAAGTTGGTCCAAATCGGGGTCCAAAATTAAACTTTGTTTGATTTCATCAAAAATTGAATAATTGGGGTTCTTTGATATGCCAAATCTAACTGTGTATGTAGATTCTTAATTTTTGGTCACGTTTTAAAATTGGTCTACATTAAAGTCCAAAGGGTCCAAAATTAAACTAAGTTTGATTTTAACAAAAATTAAATTCTTGGGCCTCTTTGATATGCTGAATCTAAACATGTACTTAGATTTTTGATTATGGGCCCAGTTTTCAAGTTGGTCCATATCAGGATCCAAAATTATTATATTAAGTATTGTGCAATAGCAAGAAATTTTCAATTGCACAGTATTCAGCAATAGCAAGAAATCTTCAATTGCACAGTATTGTGCAATAGCAAGAAATCTTCAATTGCACAGTATTGTGCAATAGCAAATATTTTCAATTGCACAGTATTGCACAATAGCAAGAAATATCTAATTGCACAATATTGTGCAATAGCAAGAAATTCCAATTGGATTTCAATTGGAGTTATCTTTCTTTGTCCAGAATAGTAGTTGAATCAACTTAAATCATTGTTTTATACAATATACAATGTATATTCACTTTTACTACCAACTGATAGATTAAAACAATCTTTACCATTCAGTAATAACAAGCACTTTTTTTACATTTTAATATTTTATGATGTATTTAAATGAGTAGTTATTGTTGCAAACTTCATTAGAAATTTGAATTGAGATCAGTTTTGAAATAAGGGAAAGGGGGATGTGAAAAAAAAATTGGGAGGTCAATTTTTTTCATTTCAGATTTCATAAATAAAAAGAAAATTTATTCAAACATTTTTTTGAGAGGATTAATATTCAACAGCATAGTGAATTGCTCAAAGGCAAAACAAAAATTTGAAGTTCATTAGACCACATTCATTCTGTGTCAGAAACCTATGCTGTGTCAACTATTTAATCACAATCCAAATTTAGAGCTGAATCCAGCTTGAATGTTGTGTCCATACTTGCCCCAACCGTTCAGGGTTCAACCTCTGCGGTCGTATAAAGCTGCGCCCTGCGGAGCATCTGGTTGCATTTATTTATAATTGTGATTGTTGAAAAGAATAACATTATTTTTTAACCTCATGATTATACAGAAAACTGTTTGGTATATAATATGATGTAGTTGATTAAAACATTGTTTATTTATTTGGTTGCTTGTCTCCAACACAGAGTCATCGTTTTATTTGTTAATAAATGTGTAGAAAACACAAATTAAAGGAGTTATCAGTTGTACCTCAGTGAAGTAGCAACTGAACCATACTGAAAATTTTTTTTTTAGAGGTCAACACACATGCTTTTAAAATAGACATGACTGGAGTCTATACAGCATAACAACAAATTAATTAAAAGACAAAAAAAAAGGGTATTGAACTAAAAAAAACACAAATAACGAGGAC
This sequence comes from Mytilus edulis, assembly GCA_019925275.1. Lineage (NCBI taxonomy): Eukaryota > Metazoa > Mollusca > Bivalvia > Mytilida > Mytilidae > Mytilus > Mytilus edulis. The sequence goes on from CM034356.1 coordinate 68,081,301, forward strand.
AGGAACATGACTATGTGGTATTAACTAGGATTTCAACTCTCAAGGATTTAATTTCAATCAATGGCATGATAAAAGATAAATAGAATAATCTATAAGAAATATCAGTTTGGTTCAAATACTTAACTCTACAATACCAGTTAATAATGATGTATTGTCTGTGGCCAAGAATGACTTTATGTCATTGATTTGTACAGTTATCTAATCATGTTGAATATAGATTCTACCACATCATCAAGTGTAATACAATATTTATCCACTCAGGACAGTTAAAAATATTTAAATTTAAATTGTGAGGCTTGCCAAGCATTATAAATATTTAAAATTTAACTGTCAATAGTGGATAACTATCGTATTGCAAGAGATTTGATGATGGAATCTAGTTCTCCAATGATTTAAAGATGATATGCAGACAATTATAATCCTTCTTTTCGAACGATCTGTAAAATGATGTGTTCTTTCTATGTGATGTCTTGAGGCATGGTGGCCTTTTTTCATGCTGTCACAATGGGAATTTTAGAGGAAAGCAAGAACATTAAACATCATAATCTAATTTTGACCAATGACAAACTGAGATCAAGCAAACCACATTGTTGATTTAATAAAAATAATCAACAGGTCAGGAAAATGATAAATCGTGTAAAAATTAGGGAAACTTTTTTTATTGTATGAACAGTTGCTGTAACATTTGATTTAAAAGTTGATTTATTCATGTTTTAGGCAAGACCAAGGTGATGTTAAACCAAAAGTTGAAAAAGAGAAAAAGGGGAGATCTGGTAAAGAGAAGAGTTTTGACAATTCTCAAAGGAAATATAAAGGTCAAAATATTATACATACACACTCTATATTTGAGGAACAAGGACCTTCCACTAAAAATATGTCTAAAGGTAAGATCTAATACAAAATGTGGACCTTTCAGTATGGAGCGTCAAAGGTCCTGGACCTTTAAGTACCACATGTTAATTTGAACCAATGCAAAGTTAATATTCAGGCGCGTAGCTCCCTATACGCTAACACGCAGTTGCGTGCACATCGATTCGGCATGCAAAAAAAAAAATAATGGCAAAATAAAAATTTATAGATTGAATGTTAAAGGAAACACCTATGTTGTCACTTTTTTAATTGATGAAATATCATTAAGTAACGGCATTTGGTTTCAAAACAAAAGTGTTATTGGAGATTATGACAAAATCGGACAGTAACTTGTATCTTTTACAAGATTTGAATTTGTAATACTCAGTCTAAGACATGTAGTTTTTGGAGCACATTTTACAGTGTACGGTTCATCAGTTTAGAATGAGATGTACCAATCGGCATTAGAATTATCAGAACCCTTCGATATCGTTGAAAATATGCCGAGGCGATGTGGTCGACAGACTACCAGAGCCAATCACCTTGCAAACACACCAAAACAGTATTGGAAAGTCTCATTATTTTTTGCGTATGTTGAAAACAAATGTACGATCAACAATGAACGATGACAGTTACTAGCATTACTGCATATTCATCGGCATTTCAGTGTGAATATTGACAATTAAAGTAATAGAGAAGTTTGTTTCTGCCTAGACCCAAAGAGCAGATTTTGGACAATTTTGAGTAAATTCTGTATCACAAATATGTGTTGTTTATGCAGTGGTCTCGCTAGCTCAAAATAGAAGGGCGCAGCGCCCTGGGTGCCCTCAGCCGCGCCCTGGGTGCCTTCATCCGCGCCCTTCTGCCCTGACGTCTTTTTCCAAAATTATTTTGTGCCGTTTTGGTAAAATTTTGTTTCATCGATTTCTGGTCTCCAAGTTAATTACATATATGACACCTGTGTGATTGCCCCCAGGTTAATCATGTCATTACAATCAATTACAATGATAAAGACTTCAAAGGTGTTAATAACTAGGTAATTGAATTAGGACAATGTATCTTTTTGTCATACTTTTGATGAATGTGTCAGCGAGTGTGTTTAGCTTGGGTCGGCATTTTCGATCTCCAAGTCACAACGGAAGAGCGTATATAAATGAAGACTTTCATGACTTTAGAATTGAATTTAAGTCATCAAAATAAAACTATGCCTTTACAGAAATGCCTTCCATCTCAACTTGTTAGCGACAAGCACAGTTTTTAATTAACCCAAAGTGGTGGAAATTGATTTTGGAGTTACTTCCCCTGTTTTAGCTTATTACAAATTTGTGCTCTAAAAATATTATCTAGTGTCAAAAAAAGGAATAAATTACCAATTGAATATATAATAACATAATAATGTTACCTTAAAGATATTAACTGTCTTTGAACATATTAAAAAATATATATTGCAATTTCTACTTGATAATTATACTTTTAAGAATCCATGTTCTAAACATTGTTAAGGATGTACTTAGGTGAGGTTTTGGAATTTGTGTCAAATGTTCGGACTCCTTGGTGTTTTTCCATACAATACAATGTAAAATATTTTGCCCCATAACACCCATTTATTTTTTCATATAAGACTTAATAGCTCATGAAAATTCATTTACCAAAATTTTAGAAGATTCTTAATTTTCTTTCTTTTGTTTTGAGACCCAATAATACCAATGCAAATATAAGGTAAAAGTCCGAGTCAGTCTTTTCCCGCCATATTTTAATTCTCAAATATCTCGAAAAGGAGGTCCATGACCTATCAATATTTTTAGCTTATGTTTATCCTTAATTGATGCTCTACCAGCTTATAGTATCAATTTTAACTTCTTAATTTATTAATTTTTACCTAACCTCACCTAAGTACATCCTTAAGTTAGTAATGCTCTCAGTATCACATCATATGATATCTTAAAAGCTATAATTCCTGTAGAGATAAAAAAATAAACACATATTTTTTGATAATGGGTAGACTGAAGTTAAACTGTAAAAACATAATATGTTGATGAAGATGTACTATATCATTCATAGCTACACAAACAATGAAATAAAGACTATAGTTGAAAAGCATCTTTATTTTAAAAAAAAACATATACAGTAAAAAAAAAAAGAGATTCGTTAACTCGTGATACACACAGAAACGTAGACAAAAAAATGAGCAGTGCCTTTTCTTATCATAAAAAGTGCCCTGCCCTCCACTGGCACCCTGCCCCTTTTGATTTCTAGCTAGAGCACTGTTATGTATTACTCTATTCAGAAGATTTATTAATAGTTTTACATTCATAATTTTTTATAAGTCCTATCTACATATGCGGCTCCTCTTTTAACCGTCCTATGACCGAAAACTGGAAAAGAAAACATTTTTCTGCATAAAAGGGTCCCAAAAATTTTTCCGTAGTTGCTTGCACATTGTTTCTTTCTAGCTACGCCCCTGATATTCAAGTCTTTTTAGTAAAAAACCAATGGAGGTAAATGAATATCTGACTTTTGGTTTTCTTCTGTCGCCATTGTGTTTTTCAATAAGATAAAATGAACAGAGAAATGACTCAATTTTCAGGTTAGAGCTTATCCAAAACTAAACCAAATAAAACTACGAAATTGACTAGAATGAAAAAAATGAAAGTACACCAAAATTGATTACTTACATGCAAATGAATAACTGTCAGCAAAATTATGATCAGAGTGAATAATAGTTTACTATTCTTGAAATTTGAAGATGAGATTTTTCTATATAGCATCAGGGGCAAACAGAGGTGAAGGATCTGTTGGAGGTAGATTTAATTCAAAGTCTTCAAGTGGGCAGACTATATCAAAAACAGAAGTACAAGAAGATACTAAACAAGTTCTAGATTTCTTACTTAGGGATGATGTAAGTATTAATAGCACATGGTACAAGCAATTGTTAACAATGAAGTCAGCAATTGTCACAATCCATTTCAACTTTTGAGTTCATCCATCACCGGAAAAAACTTTTCAATTATGCGTGCCTTTATGTCTTCATTTACCATATAGAGGGGATCGCCTGTATCCCTGCACTATCAACATTCATCAAATGTCTTAGTGATCATAATTCCATTATGACAGCAGTGCTGATTGTCAATTATGAGAATTTAATTTGCCGAATAATTCATGCAAAGTAGTATTATAGTTTTCCAACCATTCGCTCAACATTGGAACGGAAGTGACGATACCCCTAAACGCACGAATGATGTTCACTAAAACCAGAGTTTTTGACGGAAATGCATCGAACTTGAAAGTTGTCTATTGTTTTTACTCTGCTTTCTTAAATGGCAGTAAATTTTTATCTTTGTGTCTCCTTGATTGCCTTCATTTTTAGGCCCCACCTACAATAGAAGAGGGGGGTTATGTTTTCTGGACTGTGCGTCCATTCATACGTTTGTCCGTCTGTCTGCCCCACTTCAGGTTAAAGTTTTTGGTCAAGATGGGTTTTCATGAAGTTGAAGTCCAATCAACTTGAAATTTAGTACACATGTTTCCTATGATTTGATCTTTCTAATTTCAATGCTAAAGGTGTAATACCACCAAATCATGGTACGTCACATCCGGTTGTGTACGTAAATAGTTCGAAAAAAAATATTCCCTTGAATTTGACAGTTGTAGGTAATTAATCCTACATTTTATTGCAGTAAAACATTTCTGCTTCATAAACATATGTCTTGGGTATTTCAAAGCACCATTATTTTTTTATTTGGGGCTTCTATAGAATATTTTGTAAACTTGAGGTTACATGGTTACTAAAGCTTGTACACAGGGGAGAAATTTGATTGGTTAACTACGAATGATGGTTATTTTCTTATATGCAATGAAATGATATGTGAACTTTTTTCTGTAGTACTGGACAGGATATAACTTTACTCGTGCCAAGTATTTCTTTATTTGAAACAAAAATAAATTCTGCACAATTTTTTGAAAAGTGCAAATTTAACAAAGAATAATAGGGGAAAATCAATGGTGGTATTACACCTAAATTAGAGTTTTGACCCAAATTTCAAAGTCCACTAAACATAGAAAATGATAGCTCAAATTGGGCATCCATGTACTATGGAGTGGACACATTCTTGTTCTATCCTATTTTTGTTCTTCTGTCAGCACTCCTCCTAAATCAATGACTGGGATTTAAGAAAACTTACAAGAGTACTGTTGGTTCATTATATATATCCGAAATTTATTCCATAGCTGTACATTGAATCCTGTGGTAACCTCACTAAATTACTGTTTTAACCTAAGTAAGGATATTTCTTATTCACAATAAATTTTATCAAAATTCTACAAGATACCTAGTCATACAGTTAGCATTTCACACAAATAATTTACGGAGTGGCTATGTCATATTGTGGGCGTTTAGAATTGCGTGTAATATTATCTTTAGTAGCACCAGAATAAGACAATGGAATACAATAGTATGAACTTCAAAGAATGATATAATCTTATAAAAGGGACTCAAAAATAATTGAAATCACAAGGAAAATGGGAAATAAAAGATAATTGATCGGAGAACTATAGTTTTACCAAATTATTCTACTCGATATAGAGCTGTATAAATATAACTTAAAATGTACGAGTCAAACACGACCCGAATTTCTTTTACAAGTAATTTCTTCTCTCCGTTCTTAAAAAGTGTAAAGCCATTTATATGGAAAATATATGATAATTTTTTCTAATTATTCGTTATCCACATTGGACTATGTACTAGTATGAAGAAAACAACAATTTCAATTACTGGTAACAAGATTGGGCCATAACAATAAAGAAAACAAACATTTGCTACTCCCTGGTGCTGCTGGAGATAATATTACACACACACACACAAATAGTGACATGCACATTGTATTGGCCGGACAAATAGTCCAGGTACCAAATAGCAACTGCCAATAATTTATTGTTGATTATTCAATTTTCCTGGATTGAAGAAGAATTGTATTTTGTTGGATACTTGATCTTGTGGTTTAAAATAGATGCCTAACAAATAGACTAGTAATGATTCAGACATAGATAGCAGACTAGAAAATTATTAGTCTCACAAATTCAAATCTAACTGCACTCCTATTTACAAAAATATATGAAATTGGATGAACTAGAATACACAATAAAAAAAAACTGTGAAATTTAAAACAAGCATAAAACTAACATATACCCGGTAATAAATTTACAGAACATTGTGAATGATATAAATGAAACTTATGTTTTAAATCTATGATTGTTGCAGTTTATAGATTCAAAGGAGAAAAGAGACAAATATATGGAACCTGTACATCTACCACTATCAAAATTAAACCTGAAACTTGAGGAGAAACCTGTTGAGGTCAAAGGTCAGTATTTAAGGTTTATATTTTTATGCCCCACCTACGATAGTAGAGGAGCATTATGTTTTCTGGTCTGTGCGTCTGTTCATCTGTCTGTCTGTCTGTTCGTTTGTCCGTCTGTCTGTCCGTTCGTTCGTCCGTCTGTCCCGCTTCAGGTTAAGGTAGTTTTTGATGAAGTTGAAGTCCAATCAACTTGAAACTTAGTACACATGTTCCTTATGATATGATCTTTCTAATTTTAAAGCCAAATTAAACTTTTGACCCCAATTTCACGGTCCACTGAACATAGAAAATGAAAGTGCATGTTTCAGGTTAAAGTTTTTGGTCAAGGTAGTTTTTAATGAAGTTGAAGTTGAAGTCCAATCAACTTGAAACTTAGTACACATGTTCCCTATGATATTTTCTTTCTAATTTTAATGCCTAATTATATTTTTTATCCAATTTCACGGTCCATTGAACATGGAAAATGATAGTGCGAGTGGGGCATTCGTGTACTTTGGACACATTCTTGTTTAAAGTATTTTGTTAATCAGAACCAATGTGCAGATTGTAGCCTGGATTATTATATATTTTCTGCCAGTATGTTACCTGCTGAACTAGCATGTTAAAATCTAGGAGAGTGTCAACCTAATGCAAACCAGGGTATCTTTATACAATGTTATATATTAATTAACATGTTACAATCCTGAGTATGCCTGTGATATTTGCCACTTTGCAATTAGCAGCCATCAATCAATTATTTCTTTATATTGATTAATAGGTAAAACTGAATCATTGAAAGGTGCACATGTCTACTGTCAGGGTAAACTCGACCAATATTAAAGTATTTTCATATTTCGTATTGTCTTGGTACACAAAAAATAGACATACAAATGTACATGTGTAATATTAAGTTTGTTCTCCTTATTTTAGCACAAATCTGGCATTTGATGTGTTTTATAATCAGACAAATCAGTACAAGTACTGTAAATTCAGAATCTATTGCAAGATTCTTATCAGTGTGACGAAGTGAGTATTCCAATAATAAGAACTCATATTCTGATTTTTCTAAAATCTCAGTTATTAATCTCACAGTTTGTCCATATTTCAGAAATTGCTAATATTTCTGCATTTACATTATAAAATGTCTAAATAATATATGAGGATTAGCTTTAATACACTGGTTTACTATACTTAGATGATCCAGATGCTGATGAAGAAATGGTTGATGCACATCAAAGTCTAAAATCTAAATCTGCAGATGGTGTTTTAGAGGCTCTTACAAAAACAGGTTTGTTAATTTAAAAGTACTATGTTTTCTGATGGAAGATTGTCATTAGCACAAGCTGTTTAATTGAAAGATTAAATTATGGTCTGTGTAACTGTCATTCTTCTTTGATAATGCAAAAAAGATCTCTTAAACCATCTGATAATGAGTCATCATAGATATCAGGATTAAATATATGTGCACCAGATGTGTGGTTCATCTACAAAAGGCTTCTCAGAATCAACATACATGTATTTAAAAGGCCAAATAAAGTACAAATTTGAAGAGCATTGAGAACCCAATATTCCAACAATATTTGCCAAATACAGGGATTATACAGCTACGGTAATCTATTTCTTGGGTAGAACATCCTTAGTAATTATAACAAACTTGTTTCTGACTATTCTTCTAAAGTTATTGTATGTTCTTTTCAAACTGTTCTCATGCATAATCTGCTCTCTTCACTTAGTACATTTTTTTTTGAGTTTATGGATTAGTGATGCATCAAAATTTTCTGCTTTTGATTGATATATGTTTATGTAGGATTAAATAGTGTCCCCCATAAAATTATGTCCCATGAACAAAATTTCACAGACATGATCTATGAAATTTGGTCCAGGACATAATTTTATTATAAAATATTGTCCACCTCTATGTAAAAGTGTCCCTTGGCAAGAGATTCTATTGTGACCTTCGTTGGACATTTTTTCATAGTAAAATCATGTCCATATTGCATAAAAGTCTTGTCTTATACCAAAAAATTTATTTAACAAAAAATAATAAGACTAAATTGACATTTGTATTTAAATAAGCAATAGGAATCTATGAATTGTTTTAACATCTTTGAATTATCCTTTTTAACAAAATCAAAAATGTCAGGAATAATATTCATAAATGCTTGATTGCAATTATGATTGAATATCAAGTTTTAATGTTTGCTCTTGTGTTGTTGTTTTTTGTCAACATTGATATAATACATTTCATTGTTTTTAATGTGAAACTGCTTTGCCTTCCTTTTAAATGATCTATCATTATTTTCAAATTCTGGAGGGTATTGACCACCACACACATAATTATACAGCTGTTTATATTCATCACTTTCCATTTTTGTTCACATCTGTGTTGTCTTTATTTAAATTTCAACTATTATTTTAAAACTAATTGATTAAAACATTTCAATGATTTCTAAATTATTTCCCTTCAATAGGGACAGAAAAAAATAGCTACACTATAAAATATTGTCCTTTGTGACATATTTTTATATAACATCCATGAAATTATGTGCAAGTACTAGGGACAATTTTTCACTAAGGGAGACACTATTTTATGGTTTACAAATGTGATATTTTGTCCCTTGAACAAAATTTCACGGCTGAACTGTGAAATAATGTTCTAGAGGACACAATTTCATGGGACACTTTTTTGGCTTACATTTACAGGCTTCATTCCACACCTCTCTCTTACAGATCTTTTTCAAGGCCACTATTTACCTAAGTTTTACCTAAGTATTTTTTATACCTTTGTTTTTATAGACACATTCAATGTGTTCTGCACATTGTCCAGGCTGTACACATAATTTCTTAACCTGTCTGTTACAGATTCAGGAGAGATGTTATTTTTCCAGTTTCCTGATTGTATGCCAGGTAACCCAGTAAATAGAGCCCAATCAGATGAAGAAGGAAAAGTAATGATAATTGTTTTACCTTTATATGATTATTTTACTATTTGATTATGGATAATTTTTTTGATTAATCGTTGATTTATCTCAAACGAGATTGATTTTCTTCAATAGTAACTGTGTTTTTAATTATTGGTCGTGGGGTTCCAATATCACCAATTTTTAAGTATAGTTAATAAACCATAAACTTATAATGTTTAATCAATTACACATGCTCTTTAATGCTTATATGCAGATTTATGCAAAATCATGAATTCCAATATTTATGGAAATACATGTTTTCCTCAATCTATGAAAATTGGTACCAATGAAAAATAAATGAAACCACAAATATGTTTGTAAATTGTGTTCCAATAGATTGGTAAATGTGATTTGGCTTATAAACTTTAATTGGTTCATCAAAGTGCATTCTGTAATGACAGTGACAACAGTATAACAATATAGACCCTTTTAAGGATGCAGCTGCTTATTTTTGCCCTTTAACCTACAACCTTTTGCATGGACATTGATAGCTTTTCCATTCTGATCAAACTTGGTTAAAGGTAAATTTGAGCATTGATTATTTTTTTTAAGATTCTAAACTTCGGTTATTAAAAAAATGATGCAATACTAAAAGCTTGGTTTTTGTTTCAGGAAGAAGAAACACAAACACAATCACAAACACAGACACAGAGGTTATCTGACTTCTCTGAAGGAGCTGTTGGCAAGTTGGTCATAAGAAAATCTGGCAAGACACAACTGGTGATAGGAAATATAACAATGGATGTCTCCATGGGAACCAAATGTGGCTTTTTACAGGTAAATATACAAATGGTTTTGATTTTTCATAATCAAATAAGTTCTGTGTAACAATTTTACAATAATACATGATCTGTTCATTTAATTGAAGTAAATTCATTGAATATTTATATGGATTGTCATAATGGAGAATACTTTTAATAAAATCATAGATTTTTTGGAGTTTATACATTTTTTTTAGCTTTTGATGAAGAGTATACATAGATTCTATAATAGCAATTCCAAACGGTTAACTATATGCAGTGTTCTCCCCAGGATTTTTGGATAGCGCTGTGGTAAGCGAGTAATTTTCCACGATTCTCAGTAACTTTATCGCGGCGCGCTGTTTGTGTGTAATTTATTTGTTATGTGTTTTTATTATATCATGCTGTTAATTTTTCCTCTAATCATATCCTCTCAAAATTGTTATCAAATGGTAGAATTTCTGACTAAAAAATTATAAGTTCGAATAGGAGATAATTAATACCTAACAGACTTGCTCATTTTTCGGGGTTTGTATGGATAGTAAACCCGGCAAATAATTTGGAACAAACGCCTGTGTTTGATCGTTTTTAAAATCATCGTTTGTTCAAAGTTCGTTTAAAACAAGTTTGTGAGTGATGTCGGCAAATGCGGCCAATTCATTTCATCTCATTTCATTCATATATGCCTCTATATTTTCTTTAAATTTAAAAAAATAGATGTCAATGTTGAAATCTTTGTTTATTTTTATCTGTCAAAAACGCCATTTTTAAATTTATTAGCTGGTACCGCGGAGTTACTTTAACACAAACGGTAAATAATTCATTCAAAAATTGTAAACCAGTTGATCACGTGATCCGAAGTGAAAAATAAGCGGGAAATTTGAAAAATTTGAAAAATACGAAAAAAAATATAACGACGCGGTTGTGTTGGATAGCGACGCAGTCAGTGCAATAGGACAGCGGGGAATTGCAATAGCGCTGAAAAGCGCTGTGCTAAAACGGCCTGGGGAGAACACTGACTATATGGTAGGTTGGTCTGAACTTTACCTCATTTTCATTGTTCAGAAGTCTGTTATTTTTTCAGCACATAATTTCTATTAACCCTGAACATTTTGGAAAAGTCTTCTCACCTGTTTTGGAGTAATTGCCCCGGAAATGTTGAGTTTCTATATTCTTTGGCTTTTATGTGTTATTTTTTCAAAAACTACAGGAGCTAGCTTAAAACTGTAAATTGCAAAAATGATCAGCATGAAAATCCACTCTGAAAATTGGAGAAAAAATCTGATTTTCTGTTTTTGAGTTATTGCCCTGAAATATAGATTTCCCCCCAATTTTTAGCACTTTCGTTTTGACGTTATTGCCATTGAAATATCCAATTTTCAAAGTGTTTGCTGTTTAATATTATTAAGATATATGATCTGGACTTCAAAAATGATTAACACGACAAGATATATCTAGATCTCGTTAGTTTCACATTTTATTTTTTTAGTTATTGCTCCTGAAATGTTGATTTTCACTGTTATTTTGCAGTGCCTCTTGTTGGGTTATACAAATGAATTCCATAGTCACTGACTGGTTATCTATATTTTCAGTCGTCTCCTCTAAATGTTTTTGTAAATACACACAACATAGTGCAATGACTTCAATGAGGTGAAATTTCTCATATCATTTAAAAGTATTTACTACTTGCACTGTTATTCAACTTATTATACATTTCATTTTTTTTCTAGGATGTTGTTTCCATCCACACAACAGAAGACAGTGGCAATTTGAGTGTATTAGGACACATTAAACATAGACTTGTTTGTACACCAGACTTTGATAGCATGCTCAACACATGATTATTTCTGCTATGTAGAATGATCAATTATAGCTTTTGAGCTATGAACATGAAATATGGAGCTAGCCCAAGACAAGGGCTCAAATGCAGATTAAAACATACTGATGTTATTTGGAAGCAGAAAGATTTGTCAAGGCTTGCAGCTATAATTAAACCTAATATGAAAAGAGAAATGTGTTTATTTTGTGTGAAGAAGTATAGTGTAATGGTTTACAAATAAAAATGAAGTTTTATACAACTGCAAAGTTTATATAGTCATATACATGTATTATGGTATTGGATTGTTGCAACAGTCTTTTTGTACCCCACCTCTGGAAGATGTTTCACTGTTTGTGAGTCTGTCCCTTGTCAGCTGTAAGTTTTGGTCTAAGTATTTTACCATGAAGTGGTCAACACGTCAACCTGAAACTTAGTACACATGTTCATAATGACATGAACTTCTAATTTTTTGGATTCACTGAAGATAGAAATGTGTTAATGTATTTTAGGTTTAAATTTTTGGTTAAGTTAGTTTAACATGAACTTGAAACTTAATGTTTATTGTGATTGTCATTGATTCTTTAAAATCTTAAACACAATTGTTCAATTTCAATAAAAATGGGGACAAAAACAGTCTTTCATTTATTTGTTCATGTACACCCACTTTTCATCAAATAGTATTTTTCAAAATAATAGTCCTTACAACTATTTCAAAGAAAAGTATATTCAATATTGTCTTGCCTTGTTGCTTAAAGAGTCATGGTTACATTGTTACAAATATATATATTAAAGTGAGTGGAAGCGAAGGCCAGTTGGGCTAGAGGCAAAGCAGGCAAGGAAAGTAGGGTACTCTTTATTTGTAATTAACATTAATAATCCAGAGTATGTAAATTGTCTAGAAAGTGTGTTAATGAATTTAAAGATGTGCAATTCAGTTTGTGTTGGCTTTTAGATTATTTTTTGATATTTAGATATAGGAAGATGTGGTATGAGTGCCAATGAGACAACTCTCTATCCAAGTCACAATATATAAAAAGTTAACAATTATAGGCCTTTAACACAGAGCTTTGGTTCACACCAAACAGCAAGCTATAAAGGATCCAAAATGACTTGTGTAAAACATTTCAAACAGGCAAACCAACAGTCTAATCTATAAAAATAAATAACAAGACACCAGAACCACCTATAAACCACACCATCACAACCACTTAACAACAGGCTTCTGGTTATAAGGACATGAAACATTGTAGTATAAATAGATATACTGTTCCTAGCTTAGGAACGGCACATTAAAATATTGCTTTGGTAACAAAATTTGAGTTTTGTCCTGGTTTGGCCCTCAATTTATTTTGAAATCATATATAGTTTCTGAAGGGCATTCAATATCAAACTTTTAGATCATTACAAAGAATAAAATATGAAATTTTATATACTGGTATCACCAAAATAAATCCTTAGACAACCACAGATGAAAAAGACAACCATTCTGTCAGATTTGCTGTGGTCAACGACAGAAAAAATGAGGCAACTATACAACAGGCTATATTTCACAGATTAAAGCATCGCCATTTTGTACAGTCAGCTATAAAAGGCATCATCATGTAAATATGAGAAACAATTAAAAAATATATATGACAAAGCAATGGATGAAAAACAGATACAAAAACAAGAGTGCACACGCTGAAATGTCTCGCCTTCTTTACTAATCATTGATATTATGTTGATAGTCCTGAGTAAAACCTTTACTATAACTATCACATAAACTTAACATGATCCATGAAAATGAGGTCAAGGTCATATAAACCAAACAAGAAATATATGTACACCTTTCAATCATTCAATAACAGAGGAGGATCCAGAACTTATCATAAGGAGGGGCCTGCTCCAGTCATGCAATGTATATAAACCAAATTTTTCCAACGATAAGGAGGGCCCCGGCCTGAAAATGAGGTCAAGGACAATGGACATGTGACAGACGGAAACTCTGTAACATGAGGCATTTATATACAAATTATGAAGCATTCAGGTCTTCCTCCTAAAATATTAAGCTTTAAAGAAGTAAGCTAAAGCCACCTGAGGATCACTATCCCTATGTCGAGTGTAGCTGCCGAACCGTAGCTCTTAGGTCCTTATGTTATTTTTTGACTATTTGCGGACCTATAGTCAAAAAATAACAAGGACCTTAGAGCTACGGTTTCTGCAGCTATGTCGAGTGTTGCTGTGAAAAAAGTTGCAAGCTTGACAAAAAACAGAAAACTATGACAACCATGTATTTAGGTGCTGATGACACGAATTAGAGGTTCGTTTATAAAACAAAGTCAATGTGGAAACAGGGGGAGAGGGTTCCAAACCCAGGAAAAAGGGGGTGTTCCAACCATAGTTCCCCATTCAAATGCATTGATCATCCACAAAAAAGGGGGGTTCCAACAACTGGATCCGCCTTTAGAAAAGGTTTTGTTTGTTAGTATTTGTTCCTTAAAAACTACCATTTGATTTTTAGAGTTGAGAGGGGGCTAGGATGAAATTTGAAAAAAGGCAGGACAGGAGACAATTGCAAAAAAAAGAGAGGGTGACAATTGATGTAAAAAACGTCAGGATAAACTAAGAGGCAGGACCAAATAGAATGAAAAAATATTTATGATAAACGGTTTGTATGTACTTTCACTTTCGTTTTACAACCGAAGGGAGTTTCACATATTTTTTGTCCCGGAAAATAAAGTTATGTCATGCGCACTGATGTCGGGCAACCGATATCCTAGTAAATAATGGACGAATAATAGAGTAGTATCAACAAAATCGAGACCATCTGCCAAAAAATATATTGAAATGGCATTCGTTTCTTCAATTTTCTTTCAGAAGAGACATTAATCTACATTTTGAACCCAATTTTAAGTCGATTACGATCCAGAGTAAGTAATGGAACTACTCAGAAATTCGGTCTATATTGTAGCTACGTAAACCTTTTGTTTTCATCTGTCAAATTTTAGAAATATTGTTATTAATCCGTGTCTTATCTGTATTTTAGCATGGAGCTTAGAGTAGGAAACAAGTACAGGCTGGGGAGAAAAATTGGTAGTGGATCTTTTGGTGATATTTACCTTGGTGAGTCACAAAAACTATGAACAAAGAATATGCCAGTTTAATTTTATATCATTTATGTTGACTTGTTCAAATTATTGTGGTTTAAAATATTACATATTTTGGCCTTCGTACACTTCACAAGATCTAGTTCATAGTGAGATACACTGACCCTAATTCTGAAACAAGCTGTATTGCTCTTACTGAAAAGCAATGGATCTTCTAATTAAGACTATAAAGTAAATGCAGGCAAAACTACTGTATATATAACAACAATGCCAATGGATTGTTTGGCAGGCCTTCTGTTGAAGGGTTCACATAATCCTAACCCAAATAAGAACCTGAGAAAGAGGAGGAGATCCTTGTTACACATTTTATTTTCTTGATTATTTTTGGTATTACAAATTTGAGCATTTAGAGAAATTTTACAACTGTACTCTGGTGTGTCCATAGTGTCTGACAACATAAACAAGTAACAGGGAAATGTGCAAGTGTAACTGTGAGGAAGAAAGTTAACATTTTTAGCTCACCTGGCCAGTGAGAAAAGTCATCACTCAGCGTCAGTCGTCGTCTGTTGTTGTTAACTTATGCAAAAATCTTATCCTCTGAATCTACTGGGCCAAATTTAACCATACTTGGCCACAATCAGCATTTGGGTATCTTGTTTACAAAATGTGTCTGGTGACACGGCCAACCAACCAAGATGGTCGCCATGGCTAAAAATAGAACATAGGGGTAAAGTGTAGATTTTGGCTTATATCTATGAAACCAAAGCATTTAGAGCAAATTCTTCGTTTATTATATGCACATAGACCAAGGTGAGCGACACAGGCTCTTTAGAGCCTCTAGTTAAATTCATTGTAAGATGGATTTTTATACCCCCGCTTTAAAAAAGGGTGGGTATACTGTTTTACCTCTGTCTGTCCGTCCATCAGTCCGTCAGTCAGTCCGTCCCATGAAACTTTCGTCACATTTTTCTCAGGAACTACACATCCACCCTTTCTGTAATTTGGTATCAACATTTATATATGTCAGCCATACCGTGTGATGCGTTTTCAGATTCATCACTTGACAACTTCCTGTTTACCGAACACTTGTCTGATTTTACACATGATAGCCAAGTTGAAAATTTTCGTCACATTTTTCTCAGGAACTACAATACAAGGATTTCTGAAATTTGGTTTCAGGATTTATATAAGTCAGCTATACCGTGTGATGCGTTTTCAGATTCATCATGCGTTTTTAGATTCATCACTCGACAACTTCCTGTTTACCGAACACTTGTATGATTTTACACATGATAACCAAGTTGAAAATTTTCGTCACATTTTTCTCAGGAACTACAATACAAGGATTTCTGAAATTTGGTTTCAGGATTTATATAAGTCAGCTATACTGTGTGATGCGTTTTCAGATTCATCACTCGACAACTTCCTGTTTACCGAACACTTGCATATTTTTACACTATTAATATTATCCACTTGCGGCGGGGGTATCATCAGTGAGCAGTAGCTCGCAGTTTCACTTGTTTTACATTGCATAGCCATACCATGAGTTGGTGGCAGCTAGTGGAACTTCCCTTCCAGTCACCTCATGTCAATTTATTCTGTATTCAATGGAATTCAAAGTTAACAAGTATCATTACAATTAAACTGTAAAAATGTTTCTTGTGAAAGTAACAATTGACAAAGAAATTACAAAATGTAATCATGAATAAGAATGTGAGGTGCCAAAGTGTCGAAATTCAAAGATAATAGATGAAATGTAATTTTGTTCGAATAAACATGTTATTTAAATTTTTTGAAATTTTATTACAGGTACTGATATTTCTAATGGTGAAGAAGTTGCTATCAAATTAGAATGTGTCAAAACAAAACATCCACAACTGCATATAGAAAGCAAAATATATCGCATGATGCAAGGTGGTGGTAAGTATTTTTACTGATAATCAAAAATTTTGTGAGGTACACAAATGCTCATCTATATATGTGTAGACTATTGCACTGGGTATATACATTTTAACTTTTAAACCATAAATAAGGCCAATCTTAAAAAAGGGAAGCCTGCAATGTTTTAAGTATTGAAATTTCAACCTGAAAATAGTATTTTTATGCCTACCTACAATAGTAGAGGGGCATTATGTTTTCTGGTCTGTGCGTCTTTGTTGGTCCGTTTGTTTGCACGTCTGTCTGCTGTAGGTTAAAGTTTTTGTCAAGGTAGTTTTTATAATTGTTTAAATAAACCAATTTTTCAAGATGTTTCGGCCATTGGCCTTCTTCAGTTCTTTATTTTTCCTCTCAACTACATGGCTGACATTGCATTTGTATTTTCTTTTCAATCATTGAAAAGATGTTATAGATAAATGTCCTTGGAAACGTCATGACGTCATAATACTTTAACGTCACAATAACATGACGTCACAATACTTTTGTATGAATTAAAGTTAAATTATATAAGTTTTAATCAATTAAAGTCATTCCTTTTTAATGTTAACTCCAAATGGTCTAATTGTATTTAGTTTTTGCATCCATTGTGCCTCAATGTATCTCCTGTAATTTGCGGATTTATCATAAATTTGTTGCAGAACCTGAACTGTGATGTCCTCTTTACAATGATCTTCTTGGTTAAAATGTTCCGCCACAGCTGTATCTCTATCATGTCTGATATCTGCAAGATGCTCTTTTATTCTTTCGTTGAGTGATCTTTCTGTTTCTCCAACATATACATAGTGGTTACATTTTTCACAGTGAAGTCCATAAATAAGGTTTACTAGTTGACATCCATGAATGTTCTTTTTGAGGTTGAATGTTTTATCTCCGAGTATAATTTTTTCTTCATTTCTTTCTATATCACAAACTTCACATTCTTCTTTACATGTTTTGTTGCTGCTGTAGTTGGTACTTTTTTTGGTGATCTTATTTAGTTTTCCATGTACAATTATGTCTGCTAAGTTTCTATCTCTTCGATAAGCTATCAGTGGTGGTTCTGGAAATATTTCTTTCATCAAGTTACAGTTATGTAAAATATTAATTCTTTTTTTCACAATGTCATGAATATCAGGTAGCAAATCAGTAAAGGTTACAACAAGAGGTATGCGTTCTGATGTTTTTTTAATTTTATTTTTTCTCTGTAATAGCTCTTTTCTATTTAAGTTGTCTGCTCTTTTCAGTTGGTTTTCAATAAATTTTCCATTGTAGCCTCTTTTTCGCAGTTGTAATTTTAGTTCTTGTCTATGTTTTTGGTAGTTTTTGATGTAGTTGAAGTTCAATTAACTTGAAACTTTGTATAAATGTTCCCTATGCCATGTATGATATCAGGGCTCACACTACTTCAGAATTATAGGGAGAAGTGACTTCTCTTTTTGAAACTGATAGGGAGAAGTGGTGGGATTTGAAAGAGAAGTGCTCATTCGCGCGGGTGCGCTACAATGTTTGGATTTTACAATAGTATAAAGGGCCATATGTAAATAATGTTCTTTTTATGTTGTTCAATCCATATGAGTAAAAAATTACAATTAAAGTAACATTTGAAATTAAAAGTTGTTTAAGTTTGACTAAGGTTCTTGTGAGAAACTACGAACTAAATTTCTAGCACTAAAAAAAAAAATTTTATTTTAAAAAATGTAAAGAAATTATATCAATTACAATTTAATTAAAAATTATCTTGTGTATGAAATTCAGTGTTTCTCATAAAAAAAATATAAAAGTTATTAAGCTGGGCCATAATATATTGATATTAGTATAATAGTCTCAGAGTTAAGCAACTTTAATCAATAGTTTGAAACATTCATAAAAAATATAGGGAATTATATACACCAATCAATTAGATGTAACCAAAAGTCTCTTAATGCGTGTGGGATGCGTAATTTTTCCCCTTTGGGATCAATATTCTTCTGTCAGCTGTTCCATCCGTGCGTCCGTAGTAATTATTGTAAAAGTACGGATTTCGGTCATAGCTGGTCCGGTTCAGATCCGTAGTTTAGAAATCGGTCAATGGCGGACGAATGCACGAAAATTTACAAAAATAAACGATGTTTGACAAGTTATTTGGAAAGGAACATGACGGTTTTAATGCAATAAATGGATTAAACATTTACTGAAGGCAACTTTTATCACGTTTAAATGAAGTAACAAACTTATTTTGCCGCCGAAATTTAGGTTGATGTACGTTTTCGAGTAACAAGCACCGGAACTTGCAAAAATGCACGAAGTGATAAAAAGTTGTATTTTTATCAAAAAACCTGATACACACTGCGAAGACAATGCTTCAACCTCTTTTCTAAAGATAATGAATAGTTAATGTCTGAATTTCTTTAATTATCAGTAAAAAATTGATGTTTCATCAACTTGGTAAAAATTGAAAATGTCCGATGACGGAAGCGACTGAAAGCGACTTTCGTCAAGAACAGGGCGACCTGTTTTTCGCTTTTGGGGGTCGGGGAAAGCGAAGTGACGGTCGGGAGGGCGACTTCTTCGCCCAAGTCGCCTGGTAGCGTGAGCTCTGGATATGATCTTTCTTATTTTAATGCCAAATTAGAGTTTTGACCTAAATTTCACGGCCTACTGAACTTAGAAAATGATGGTGAGAGTGGGGCATCCATGTACTTTGGACACATTCTTGTTGATTTAAAAATATGGTAATTGATGATTGTGCATGGCTTATTGCTTTAAATGTTTTGGAATTAGGGGCCAAAAAAGGGGGGAAACCAGGTTTTTCTGGTCAATGAACAATTAAGACAATTTAAAAGCAGTGTTAGGAAGGTAATTAAAAAACAGTTAACATATATTGTTTGGTAAGATAGGATTTACCTCCCTGACACTACTTGTAAATAATGTATAAAGAAATGTCAGGTTTTGGGCTTGTTGCAAAAAAAAGGGGGTGGTAGTTGTTTTCAAATTTTTTCCCAAGTATCTCAAATTCCAAATTTTTGAAAAGTTTGAAGAAGAAATCTTTAATTGCACAATATTGCATAATAGATTTGTAAGATCTTGACATTTGTTTTGAGTCAAAAACTCATATTACAATGTATGTCAAGAATTTGATCACAATCCAAATTCAGAGCTGTATCAAGCTAGAATGTTATGTCCATACTTGCCCCAACTTTTTCAGAGTTTGACCTCTGCAGTCGTATAAAGCTGCGCCTGTGGGGCACCTGGTTTGTTTTTAAAGTCTGGAAAAAAAAGCTTGATACATGTACAATTAAAAAACATAAACAACTTTATTTGTAAACAAACATATGATTATGGTTTAAATCTAATAGTTTCTATTTGTTTGATGAATTGGCAGAGATCATTAATCTTTAATTTGTGTATGTTAAAAAGAGATTTTATAATATACATCCCTTGATTGGCTGGTGTATCATGTATTTTGGGATGCAGGGTGGTGCATTAATTAACTGATCAGAAGATAAAAGATCCAAGAAATATTGTGTGGATGTGTTGTTAAACCCATTTTACGAGTGCTATCAGTGCTTACAATGAAAACAATCCATCAGAGGCCAAATGACACAAAATTTGAATGAATATGTGTTGAGGAACTGTTTTAAACAAATGTCACATTTATTTTTAGTTGGTATACCTACAATAAAATGGTGTGGTGCAGAAGGAGACTACAATGTGATGGTGATGGAGTTGTTAGGCCCTAGTCTTGAGGATCTGTTTAATTTTTGCTCACGCAAATTCAGTTTAAAAACTGTATTGTTATTAGCTGATCAGTTGGTAAAGTATTACTCATTGAAATGTTGTGAACTAATCTTGTATTGTTCTAATTTTAAGTCTTTTTATGTTATACAAGAAAGAGGAGTCTAATGGATAAAAGAAGATGTGGTATGCGTGCCAATGAGACAACTCTCTCATCCAAGTCACAATTTGTAAAAGTAAATCATTATAGGTCAAAGTATGGTCTCAACACGAAGCCTTAGCTCACACAGAACAGCAAGCTATGAAGGGCTATAAAGTTACATGAGCATATGATAAAGTAAAGTTAAATGATAAAGTGTTATATATGTTTTTTTCAGAAGAGTTAATGCGACAATTATCTCAGCTGATCAGTATATATATATAATGACAATGTAAAACCATTCAAACAGGAAAACCAACGGTCTAATCTGTATATATGAAAAACAAGAAACACTTATGATCCACATCAACAAACAACAACTACTGAACATCAGTTGTAAAACACAAAGTTTTAGGCTAAACACAATTATCATGATTATGTGTTAAATCTGATGTATTTATTAAATAAATACATCATAATATGAAAATAGTCTGAAATAATTTAGAGATTTTAAAACAATGAATGTATGTATATGATTAAGTTATAAAATCCATATCAATTGCCTCATTATGAATTTGTTGTAATTTTATTTAATATCATTTTCTTTCAGATTAGTAGGATTGAATATATTCATTCCAAAAACTTTATACACAGAGATGTGAAACCTGACAATTTTCTAATGGGACTTGGAAAGAAAGGAAATCTTGTGTATATTATAGACTTTGGACTTGCTAAAAAATATAGAGATGCCAGGACACATCAACATATTCCATATCGGGAAAACAAGAATCTCACTGGAACAGCCAGATATGCCAGTATTAACACACATTTAGGAATAGGTAATGTGCACATTTGTTGTTAAATAAGTAAAGTACATTGATTTATTGAAGAAATAGAATTTGAAGCTACTTAATACACTATAGTGGAGGTTTTTTGCTCAGGGCTATTCCAGAAAAATTTGTATGGGGGGGGTTGGAAGGCCCATTGTATTAATAATACATGGGTGATGGGTATCAGAGAAACTTTTCACACTACAATGCACTATAATTCTCAATTACAATTGTCTGGGTGGCGGGTGCTGACAAAAACTGCCTTCCAACTCCCCCATACACTTTTTTCTGGAATAGCCCTCATTATGTGTAAGTGTAGAGATTTATGAGAGAAATAGTTACAACATTAAAAACAATTCATGATTAACACAACGAAACAAAATGTTTTAATCTAGGCTGCAATTAAACTGCGCTGTAAGGTATAACTTTGAATTGTTATTATGGAACCATCCTTCAATGTCAAATAATCATATGAATGATTCAGCAAGTAACTTGTTTTTTCTATATCTTGCAATATTCATTTAGATCAATATTTTTTTGTAACTTTGTAAGGTAGGCTTGAAGCATGTAAATCAGGACAAGTTGAATCTTTCTGGAATCTGAATTTCATCGATTTATCAACACTTATTCTGTATAATAAACAAATCAGTTACATGTATGTGAGGTGTATTTTATTTTTAGAACAAAGTAGGAGAGATGATATGGAGTCCTTAGGCTATGTGTTTATGTACTTCTTGCGGGGAAGTTTACCTTGGCAGGGTCTGAAGGCAGCTACAAAAAGACAGAAGTATGAACGTATTAGTGAAAAGAAAATGTCAACACCTATTGAAGAATTATGTAAAGGATTTCCTTGTAAGTTAAAAACACATCAACAGGGAAATTTTAATTGAAGAAAAATTGTCACACAAACTTAACTTTGATTTTTTATTCGAAAATTTTAGGTGGGTTTAATTTCTTTTGCAAATGGTGTAGACAATAAAAATTAGCATATGCTAGAAAATTCTTTTCAACTTGTTTAAGGTGGTACCCAACACCTTCACTAAAGTTTATTTGGCTCGTTTAATTTTCATAAAATTTTGACAAAGTATTTACTTTGACCCTTTGACAAAAAAATTAAATTTTCAAAAAATTTGAATCAACCAATTTATTAGAAAAATAACACTGGTTACA
Source organism: Mytilus edulis (assembly GCA_019925275.1). Lineage (NCBI taxonomy): Eukaryota > Metazoa > Mollusca > Bivalvia > Mytilida > Mytilidae > Mytilus > Mytilus edulis. The sequence continues at coordinate 68,103,864 of CM034356.1, forward strand.
TAGCAGTTTGATAAACACTAATTTTGATTATTGAGAAGCTTAATATTTCCTTAACAACACAACGTGACTAAAATGTGTAGCTGATTTTACAGAGTTATCTCCCTGTAGTGTTAGGTGCAACCTTAAATAAAATAAATGATTGGTTTTGATACTTCATTCATAGGAATAATAAACATAGAGTACTCACTTCAGAATTGTACAAATTTTATTTCAGCTGAATTTGCCACCTACCTGAATTTTTGTCGATCTCTACGGTTTGATGACAAACCAGATTATTCTTATCTACGACAGCTCTTCAGGAATTTGTTCCATCGCCAAGGATTTACCTACGATTATGTATTTGACTGGAACATGTTAAAATTTGTAAGTAATGATTCAAAATAAAAGGATTGTGTTTCCTTTGGCTTACAATTCCACTTATTCACAAATAGCAGTAAAAAGGTATTTTAAGAGATCTTGTAAAATATCGTATTGAGGAAACACTAGCTTAACTTGCAAATTGAACACTTGGCTCTATTGTAGGGATTTTAAATATTTTTAAAGGAAAGCTTTTGCTATATCATAAATATTTCTTTGTGTAACACTTTAAAGTTGATACTATCTAAGCAAAACAAAATACAACCATAACAGAAATATTGGGTGAGGACTCAGCATGAAATTTTAAGTAATTGTACCATGAAGTCTATGCAGTAATCTTTTTGATGTTACAATGTATAAGAAGTTCACAGTCCATGTTCAGTTTTATATTTAGAACATTCAAGTAAAATTGTTAGAATATATACATATATTTACTTCAGTTGCAACCTATAAGATTCATTTTGTAAGATATGCATGAGCAATATTTGAACCTTACATGATAAAAATGGAAAATCAAGTAAAGGAAACACGCATTAAAATTTGTTTACCTTCTATTTGGCAAGCTCTTGCTTCTACATTAATTCAATCTTGCAATAAAAAGACAGGAGACAAGCTTTTGGATAATGACTTGTTTAATATATAATTCAGTCTTAAATGATTTTATTAATGGATATGTCAAAATATTTCATGTTGCTTGGCACTGAACAGTGTTGTTAAGCAGGTTGTTTTTAGGATATTACATAAAACTTCATTTACCTGATTTTTAGGGAGGACGTAATAATGATGATTCAGACAGAGGTAAAATTGGATCCTCTGCCCGTCCAGTGCATGGCACAGCTGGTGGTAGTCGGATGAAAAATGATCAAATGCCAGTCACAGCAGCCACACCTCCAGGTGATTACGATAGTAAGTAGAGAAAGAATACTTTTATCTGAAAGACAAAAGAAGTTTTTCTCTACTTTTTGTCTAGTTTGTCTGGATTTTTTGGTCAAGTTTGGTCAGGAGTTGTATTAACTACATGTTTTGTCTACTGTATGGATGAAGATCATTCTATTTAAAGGTTTTGGTACAGGAAGTCTTAAAACGAACTATTACTTTGACTGTTGGCTTTTTTTAAGAGAAGTTTGTCATTTCAACTGATTGTTGTCCAGCCTGCAACTTTTGTTGCAGAAAGCTCGACATAGGGATAGTGATCCAGGAACAGCGGCGGTGTTAGCCAACTTCTTAAAAGCTTTATATTTAAGAAGGTGGAAGACTTGGATGCTTCATACTTTGTATAAAGATGCCCCATGTTACGAAGTTTCCTTCAGTCACATGTCCAATGTCCTTGACCTCATTTTCATTGTTCAGTGACCACTTGAAAAAAAGTTCAGATTTTTTGTAATGTTGAATTCTCTCTTACTATAAGAAATAAGATAACTATATTTGGTATGTGCGTAATTTACAAGGTCTTCATGTCTGTCAGACAGTTTTCACTTGACCTCACCCTCATTTCATGGATCAGTGAACAAGGTTAAGTTTTGGTGGTTAAGTCCATATCTCAGATACTATAAGCAATAGGGTTAGTATATTCTGTGTATGGAAGGACTGTACGGTGTACATGTCCAACTGGCAGGTGTCATCTGACCTAGACCTCATTTTCATGGTTCAGTGGTTAATAGTTAAGTTTTTGTGTTTTGGTCTTTTTCTCATACTTTATGCAATAGGTGTACTATATTTATTGTATGGAATGATTGTAAGGTGTACATGTCCAACTGGCAGATGTCATCTGACCTTGACCTCATTTTCATGGTTCAGTGGTTAAAGTTAAGTTTTTGAGTTTTGGTCTTTTTATCTAATACTATATGCCATAGGTCAACTGTATTTGGTGTCTGGAAATATTTTATGATCTATTTGTCAGTCGCACAGGTTTTATTAGACCGTGACCTCATTTTCATGGTTCATTGCACAGTGTTAAGTTTTTGTGTTTTGGTCTATTTTTAAACTATAAGTAATAGGTCAACTATATTTGTTGTATGGAGGCATTGTTAGCTGTACATGTCTGCCTGGCATGGTTTATCTGACCTTGACCTCATTTTCATGGTTCATTGGTCTTTGTTTAGTTATCTTGGTTAATGTTAAGTTTATGTGACAGTTGTAATAAAGCTTTATACTTGGGACTATCAGCATAATATTAACGATTAGTAAAAAAAGGTGAGACATTTCAGCGTGTGCTCTCTTGTTTTAAATTAGTCGTTGAAACATTCAATTACAACTGTATATGACTCTTCTAAAAGCATCAGTTAATTGAAATCCCAGTCCAAAGTCTATAATTTCACAGTTGGTTCAGTGTTTATTCCCAACATTTGTTTTGTATTTAGGATAGTTGCAGCAAAGTATACAAAAAAACTCTATGGGACAAGTAGGCTATGGACTAATTTAATAATTACTTCTACAGCAGCCAGCTGATGATTTTCTGTAGGATTATTTCAGAGAAATGTGTGTAACATGCATATTGTTTATGAAATCCAACTCTGACAACATAAAAGAGAAATTAAATATCGCATTTAAGCAATAAACTTATAAATGAACACCAACAGTTTGAAAATAAGAACACCAACGCTACAATTTAAAAGGAATTACACTTGTCTGTGCAGTAAATGAAACTTGAGATTTTCTTTTTTTGTTGAAAATATTGATATACATTATTTAAACAATTTTGTAAATTACTGTTGAAATTAGATTCTTGTAATTGTAAATCTTGAACTGGAATGAAACTAGCATGTGTTAAGTTTTAAGTTAAATTAATTTCATCAGTAAATAAGGTTTATCATGTAACTTCTTTCATTCATTCATACATTCCTTTGTAACTAATGTTTATGGCTATAATACCCTCTTTCATCATAATACACACATGCATGTTAATATACAATCTGGAAAATGGTTCTTCTAGTACTCCTATTCTCTATTAAAGCTGTAATGAGACAATTTAAAAAGATACACAACTATAGATGGATTGTCCTAACAAAATTTGAGTATTTAGATACAAGGTCATTATTGTGTCCTCTGGCAGCTTTAGTAGTTCACATGTCAAAGGAGTCATTACTGTTGTTTTGCATTGTCGTCATCATTTATCTGAAACTTCATTAAAAAAGGGGGATGGATTCTAGTGAAGCTGGTACAGATTCTTCTACAGGATACAAAGTTGTGCACCGGCAGTAATAATTGTTGATGCATATGATTTACGATACCTTAAATGTACATTTCTGATTATAATTCTTATAGTCTGCAGAGAACACATGTCTACCTCTGAAATGACCTAGGAAACTATTTCCATGACTAATATTAACTTTTGTGTAGAATGTATGAAACAATCACAAAATAAAATTTGGGTCTTAAACCTTTAGATATAAACAGTTAAAAATTTGATAATTTGGAATATGTCTCATTATAACTTGATTTTGGTGTAGTGGATCTTTACATAATTATTCCCTATCATGGCCTATGCTTTTCTTTAAAGATAACCTTCCATATGGGTTTTGGTGCAATCCTTTTGATTGCTTTGTTTTGTCATTACAGATAGTCTGTCTTTCTGTTCTATATAAGGGTTTTGTTTCAACTCTGTCTAGATAGTTAACATTTGTGACAAGTACACTTTTGGAACTTATAATCTTATAATGCTAAATCAACAGTAGTAAAAAAAGCATCAATGGTATTTGGCAGGAAGTTGTATTAGCAGCAATGGCATATCTCAGTTAGAAACAAAGGGAAACAAACCTATTTGGTAGCTGTTACTATCATATTAGTGCAAACAAGTGTAATGTGTCTGATGAGCATTTGATCTAGCTTGTAATGAGTAGTAGTTATCTGTTAAAACTCTTTGTAACCGTAAGGGATTACAAATTGTCCTTGAATGATGATATTTCTCAAGGAGATGGTAGAATTAAATGAGGATCAGTGCTAAAGAAAGTTAAATTTTTATACAGGAATTCAAAACATGTAACTGAATATGTCAGATGTATAACATCTAGACCTAAACTTAAGACATTCTTAAGCATACTATTTATGTGAAAAATATTGAATGATTGTAATGGTTTGACAAAGTTTGAAATCTGAATCAGTTAAAATATTACTAAAACATTGTATTATCAATCAGCTTTTCAAAAAAAATTACTAGATATAAATGTTTTTGAGTAGAGTTAGTCTGAAACATTTTTATTTTGAGTTTGATGGAAATAACTTCTGCATGTGTAAAATTGTGGTGTAGAGTAGAACATTTCCCACTGGAGTTGGTCAGATAGGGTTTGGTCTGAGCATGGCTAAGCCACTTCATTTATTTTGGAGTTCGGATATTTTTTTGGTATCATTTGCATGTCTTAATTTTGTTTAGTTTTATCATTTTCCTGCATGAGTTTTTCGTTATGGCTTTTTGGTTTTTGCATGTATCATCCTGTCTTCTTCAAGTTCTGGGTTGACACGTCAGGACTAGTTCTATCTTTTCCTCTATCTTAGATGCCCGAGGTTCAACGACCCCTAGGACAAGGGACAGAATGCCTACAAGGTTGTCTTTGTCAACAAGTCGAGCTGAGGCTACTGATGGTGAAACTAGACTTGCTACTCCATCTTCTGGTGGAAGGATAAGCTTTAAGGCTTCAGGATTGCCTATTCCAGTGGGAAATGACAGTGCTAAGTTAAGGCGGATCATTCAGGACTCAAATAGACCACAGCAGTTAAAACAAAAACCATCATGAGATTGTTATCATTGTAATGGACATTTTAAATTAATAATGGAAAGCTAGATTTCTGTTGTAAATTAGTGTACAGTCATCAGAATGGGTGCAATCTGACTGAATTAAGAAGTGGTTTTGTCTCACCTGCTAAGAAATTGCAAAATTGAAACCACAATCATATTAGGGAAATTATTTATGTTAACCCATTTTATTTTTTCAGTTTTTATTTTATACAAAATAAATATAGAAATTTCATGAAAAATGTGTTCAATGTGAAATATACCAAAGATAATTACCAATTTAGTGAATAGTGTACTTTTCTAAACATTAAATCTAGCAAGAGCAGGTGAGACACAAGTTCCATGTAACCCTCACACAATATTCATATCTGTAAATTTATTCACTTTCATTTCACAAAGAAACATCCAATTTAAGATTTTTGTAAATTAAGGCTTTTTAGTTCATCTTATATTTATTAATTACATCATAGATAAGAGTAAATTAAGTTAAAAAATGTAGTTTTTCCTGAATGAAAATGGTTAAGTAATGCAGTTTTCCATTTGGTCAGTTGAAATAGTACGTAGCTCAAAAGAGTCTTTCATGAAGTTAACTTGTGATTCAGTTTATTTGAGTAGTTTCAATCAGAAACTATGTAGATTACAGTTCGATGATGATTCTGAAATTATCAAATTTAAATGTGTTCTTTCATGAAGTAACTAGTGGTCTGGGTTAAAACCAATGTGACATTGCAGAGGATAATTGATTTTTGTAAGGGTTTCCATGGCAATCCATGCTTCTGTACATAATTTGTTTCAAATTGTTTCTTTGCTTAGTAACAGTTTTTTGTGAGGCTTATTTTGTTTTCTGCTTTTTAATCATAAATTAAATATCAGTGAATGGTAAGTGAGAATATAATTATATATAATTCATTGTTCATTCCATTGTGAGCAGTGGTAAATATGTTAAATTATTCATTCATTGAGTTATTCCAAAGTCATTGTAATGTAACATTATATCATATATGGAGAAGATAGTTGTTTTGTTTAATAATGTTCAGAAGAAAATTCTTATTGCAAAAATGAATGAGAGATGTGTGTAACATGATACAAGTCGTGTGCAAAGTGAGAAAGCTTAGTGAATATTAGTGGTATTTAATTCTGTGCAATATTTTATTCTGATGATTATTTGCTAGTCAGTTAAAAACTTATTATAAAGAAATTAAGTTTTAGTTTGTTTTTTAAATTGAAACTTGGATGATTTTACAGTCAATTGCATTAAGTGTGTAGGTAAAGGTAATATCTTTGGTTAGCTTGCTTGCTAGCTGAACCGTGAAGTCATTATCAGATAAGGTAAACTCCCTCCTTTCGAGGTAGCCCAGTCCTACAGACAGATACATTGGCTATCTGTCTGACAGACTTGTCTACTTTTATAGGAGGGTAGTTTACCTAACCTATTGATGACTTCAAGGTTCAGCTAGCAAGCAAGCTAACCAAAGATATTACATTTACCTACAAACTCAATGCAATTGGCTGTAAGGGGATCAAGTATTAAGAGAGGTTGAATATGAAATGTATTTGTGTGAGGAAACCAAGAAAAGTAAATTTAAGAGCATAGTGAAAGCAATATCAAGTATTTGAGGAAGTGTAAAAATGTCTTTTTAATAATATTTGACAAAGCTAGTCTTGGCAGATTTGGTTGGGTTGGATAATGTTCAAACCTCAGTGCTGATGGAATAGTGTGTTGGGTTTCTGTGCAGGGAAAAATGGCTACCTAATTTGTTAAGTTGTGTTCCTGCTATCATGTTACTGGTAGTTATCAGTGAAACATGAAACATTATTGTAATTGATGGATTTCTGAAGGAAAGAGGTTTATTGAACATATGGGGATTCTATCATTAACTGATTCTGAATGGGCATTTTAAGTCATAACTTTGACTTTGCACAATCATTTTTGTGAGGAAAACATGTACTTCTTCTGTGACTCAAAGTCATCAAATTTTTTTCAATTAAAAAAGGCAACAGAAAAATACATGCAGTAGGTTCATCCTAATTTGTGGAGTTTTTTGGTATCAATTAGAATAAATAAATCCACAGTGATTGGAAAAAACTAATAATAAATACAAATGAACAAGTTCTGTCTTCTGTATTCCTGACTCCAAACAGCACAGGTAAGTTCATTTGCAAGAAGATGTATAAAATTTATACATGCAAAGATAGATGTTCTTTTCCTTGATGCTCAATTAACTCATTAATGAATATACAGAGACTAAAATAAGGAAATAAATAATGAACAATTATCATTTTGAAGATATTTCAGATGTTTTTAAATAAATCATGTCTGTTTGAATTCATAAAAATCTGCTGTTTAGTGTTCTTTAAACTTATAATTAATTGGTTACATTATTGGCAGATGAATCACCTAGACCCTATTCTAGAGAAAAGGGAAAGAAGAACAAGCACCCGTCTTCACCGAGGGATACCTACAGGTGCTGAACAACTGCAACGTGATGCCACACGAATTTCTACAGCTCCAATGCAGGCTGGTTTAACTGGTGTCAATTCAGCAATGAGGAGAGGAAGTGCTTCAAAAGATGGTGATATACCTGTAAGGACAGGCTCGTCTCGACATAATCGAAAATGATAGTGCTGTAATCAAATTGTTGGAGGAAGATGGTGCCAATTTTTATGCGAAATGTGATATAAATGTGTCAACATCTACATGATTTACATGTGTGTGTTTATGTGGTTGTATAAATGTTAATGATTGATTCTTTTATAAATCTAATGTATTTTATGTAGGTCCTTGTTTTTTAAACAGTTCAAAATAAATGATAAGTAAGTTGAGTTTGTATGAAAACTATACACATCAGATATATGTATTATAAACTGAATATGAGTCTCTAAAAAACCACCAGAATGACATTTTTGAAGAATATTCCATTTGTATTCCATAACTTGCATACATACAATGTGCTTGTCTTCATTCTTACTTCTTTTGCAATTCAATCATAGTTAAATTTCTGACTTGATATCGTTTGAACAGAATATATTTTAATATGAATCTGATAAATTTGGGCATGCATATATAGAAATAAAAATAGGTTTTACATTCACCTTTTTATAAAGTATGCACGGAGCAACATACTGGATGTTTTTTAATATAATGTAAGCTTACTATGTTTAAAAGAGTACAAAATATATTTTAAGGAGATGTTGGAACTTTCTGTTATCTTTTAATTTTAAAAGGGAGGCAATTTCAAAATAAATACTTTATTTAATAATTTTTCCAGTTAACCATTTAGAATATTAACCCCACCTTGTGTAGATGTTTGAATTGTTTTTTATGAATGAAAGTGTGGATCACATATTTTAAAGTGAGATGTATAAAATATTTTACTAAAATGTGAATATGTTGTTATTGGTTTAATATTTATCAAATTTTAATAATTTGTGTGCAAGAATACTGTCAGTTATTTTAAAATATGCAAAAACACTACTACATAGTACAATTAAACAAAAAACATTAATTGATAATTGTTTTTCAAAATTATTACCTTCAACTGTCACCTTTAAAATGTCATTTTAAAGTAATTTTTTTTCTCATAGTCAAAATTGAAATGTGCAAAGCTGTTCTTATAAAGGGTGCAATCAACAGTTTTTTTCTATGACGTCATATTTTGAGGGACCATCTATAATTGACCCTTAGTGGTGTTAATGTTAATGGAGATACTTGTATAAAACTAGATATCATTAGAATCAGAATTTTCTCTAGTTTATAATGAAATAAAAATAAATTGTACTTTTAATAGTACCAAAAAGTTTTATCCAGAGAAAATGGGAAAAACATTGCCTAATCTATGCATAAAAAACATGAAATCAGGCCATGTGCACACCCATGCAGACATGATACATGCACATTTTTCATATTCAAAACTGTATGAATTTCATAGGTTTTTACCTGGTCTTTCTAAAAATTTATGCTTCAGGCTACGTTCGCCTGCTCCGAAAAGAGCTACAGCGGGTGCAAATAAGTTTTGCACTTTTCACTGCCAAAAAAACAGGATGTTTACAGTTTGTCTCCCCTTAAAACATGTGTATTTAATCTAATTTTTAAAAATTATTTTAATCATTCAACCTGTTTTAATTGAAGCTAATTAACTTATTTTTACAATCAAATATAAAAAACATGATACTTTTTTACCAATTATGTTGATAAAAAGGGACTTCCCTTCAAGTCTATTTTTAGTCGGGGAATAACCCCTAGTTTTTTATACGAAACTGTTTATAGCACCCTTAAGCAAAACCTTGTATGCGATATATAAAAACTTCTCAGCTTTTATGAATCTGTACACAATACCGATTAAAATGATGTCTTACTTTAAGGATTGTGACCCCGAATGGTGAAACTACAGCTAATTTTATGTGTCGCATAGTTGTGGTATTTTGGCCAGTGGCAAATAGTTTAACTGGCATATTCCAAACATTTTCTGTATCCTATTGTCATCAGCTTATTTAAAAAGAAAAAACATAAAATTGGGTTTCTTTTGAATAAATAGAATAAAAACTGTAAAATAAGCATATATAAAGTTACTTTAAACATATTTTGTCCCTATTATTATATGAACTAAGTTGTAGCTGAGTTGAGAAAAATATTGAAATAGTGTATTTCTTATATATGATACTTGGAGCCTTTTAACTATAAAAAGTACAAAAAATATAAATTAATGAAAAAAAATCCATGTGACACTAATCAGTAGTACAGGCCAAAGAAGAAAAAATCAACACTTTGCATGTGCAACTTTTGGTTCCATATATAGGAGAGAATTAATAAAAGTATCATGACGTCGCAATAAGCTGAAAAACTTCAAAATTTGAACAGAGTCTGGTTTTCTTATATCTGGTTGCTATGTACAAATCTGTAATATTTGCATTAAATATACCAAACTGATGCTTTAGAATTAATGTACACATGCCATACAATATTTTTCAGAATTGTTTTAGTCCATTCACTAAGACATTTCTATGTGAAAACCTCACTATATTATATGTTTGTCCCTTTAAGGGTGCAATCAACAGTTTTTTTCTATGACGTCATATTTTTGAGGGACCATCTATAATTGACCCTTAGTGGTGTTAATGTTAATGGAGATACTTGTATAAAACTAGATATCATTAGAATCAGAATTTTCTCTAGTTTATAATGAAATAAAAATAAATTGTACTTTTAATAGTACCAAAAAGTTTTATCCAGAGAAAATGGGAAAAACATTGCCTAATCTATGCATAAAAAAACATGAAATCAGGCCATGTGCACACCCATGCAGACATGATACATGCACATTTTTCATATTCAAAACTGTATGAATTTCATAGGTTTTTACCTGGTCTTTCTAAAAATTTATGCTTCAGGCTACGTTCGCCTGCTCCGAAAAGAGCTACAGCGGGTGCAAATAAGTTTTGCACTTTTCACTGCCAAAAAAACAGGATGTTTACAGTTTGTCTCCCCTTAAAACATGTGTATTTAATCTAATTTTTAAAAATTATTTTAATCATTCAACCTGTTTTAATTGAAGCTAATTAACTTATTTTTACAATCAAATATAAAAAACATGATACTTTTTTACCAATTATGTTGATAAAAAGGGACTTCCCTTCAAGTCTATTTTTAGTCGGGGAATAACCCCTAGTTTTTTATACGAAACTGTTTATAGCACCCTTAAGCAAAACCTTGTATGCGATATATAAAAACTTCTCAGCTTTTATGAATCTGTACACAATACCGATTAAAATGATGTCTTACTTTAAGGATTGTGACCCCGAATGGTGAAACTACAGCTAATTTTATGTGTCGCATAGTTGTGGTATTTTGGCCAGTGGCAAATAGTTTAACTGGCATATTCCAAACATTTTCTGTATCCTATTGTCATCAGCTTATTTAAAAAGAAAAAACATAAAATTGGGTTTCTTTTGAATAAATAGAATAAAAACTGTAAAATAAGCATATATAAAGTTACTTTAAACATATTTTGTCCCTATTATTATATGAACTAAGTTGTAGCTGAGTTGAGAAAAATATTGAAATAGTGTATTTCTTATATATGATACTTGGAGCCTTTTAACTATAAAAAGTACAAAAAATATAAATTAATGAAAAAAAATCCATGTGACACTAATCAGTAGTACAGGCCAAAGAAGAAAAAATCAACACTTTGCATGTGCAACTTTTGGTTCCATATATAGGAGAGAATTAATAAAAGTATCATGACGTCGCAATAAGCTGAAAAACTTCAAAATTTGAACAGAGTCTGGTTTTCTTATATCTGGTTGCTATGTACAAATCTGTAATATTTGCATTAAATATACCAAACTGATGCTTTAGAATTAATGTACACATGCCATACAATATTTTTCAGAATTGTTTTAGTCCATTCACTAAGACATTTCTATGTGAAAACCTCACTATATTATATGTTTGTCCCTTTAAGGGTGCAATCAACAGTTTTTTTCTATGACGTCATATTTTGAGGGACCATCTATAATTGACCCTTAGTGGTGTTAATGTTAATGGAGATACTTGTATAAAACTAGATATCATTAGAATCAGAATTTTCTCTAGTTTATAATGAAATAAAAATAAATTGTACTTTTAATAGTACCAAAAAGTTTTATCCAGAGAAAATGGGAAAAACATTGCCTAATCTATGCATAAAAAACATGAAATCAGGCCATGTGCACACCCATGCAGACATGATACATGCACATTTTTCATATTCAAAACTGTATGAATTTCATAGGTTTTTACCTGGTCTTTCTAAAAATTTATGCTTCAGGCTACGTTCGCCTGCTCCGAAAAGAGCTACAGCGGGTGCAAATAAGTTTTGCACTTTTCACTGCCAAAAAAACAGGATGTTTACAGTTTGTCTCCCCTTAAAACATGTGTATTTAATCTAATTTTTAAAAATTATTTTAATCATTCAACCTGTTTTAATTGAAGCTAATTAACTTATTTTTACAATCAAATATAAAAAACATGATACTTTTTTACCAATTATGTTGATAAAAAGGGACTTCCCTTCAAGTCTATTTTTAGTCGGGGAATAACCCCTAGTTTTTTATACGAAACTGTTTATAGCACCCAAAGCTCTTTCAGATAATAATAATAACTATCAATCCCAGAGCTATCTTGAAATATGAAATGCTATATTGGTGTTGTCATGGTTAAATAATATTCTCTATATTAACTTGAATATGTAATGCTGTTCACAGTAAGATGTGATTTGAGAGTCTTCATTGTTGAAGGTCAGAATGCTATATATTGTTCTGTTTATAACTGTCTTTAGAACAATTGATATTACAAGTGTTTTGCTATTGTAATCTAAATCAAAAAGATAGATGTCCATTTGTTTTGTCTGAGTGAATACAATTCGATAAATGTAACAAACCCTCACTATTGTGCAAGACTAACATGGGTGTTTTATTGAATGAATTGTGATTCAAAAAGTGCTCAATTCATTTTTATTATTTAATATCCAAATCGTCTCGATGTTCAAACTTTTTTTTCAAAATTTACACTGAAATTTCTGTGTTTTTTGCAGCATACTTGAATTCCTTTCAGCTCGGTGAATGCTTCTGTCCGATTTTAAGAAATCTTCTTTTTGTAGGATACAAAATTGTCTCATTTAATCTTGTAAAGATGTTGTTAGTCATTTAATATATTACATCTGTGCTTAGATCATCACTCATTAACAATTCCAGTTAAGTTCTCAGGTTTAAATCTTTACTGTTTTGTAATTATCATATATTTCATCAATTTTTATTTCATTTAACATTATAAGTTTAACTGGTTTAAATGAATTCAAAACATAACCAGTTAGTGTATTTGAGCATTCATATTTGTATCAAGTTTGCAAGATCTAAGGTTTCTTCTCAAGACAAAAAACAATCCATGTTGATTTCAATGGCATTTTATTAACAGATAGACAAAATTTCTTTTGCAATTAACGTTTTAATATAGTTAGGAGATTTTATGAAACTTTGATGGTAGCTTCTACACAATAAAGCAACCTCAACAAAATTTGTATATAATTCTGTATTTTCCTTATACAAAAATAGTTGTTTTGTTAATTAATATAACATTTCACCACTAACAGAAGCAGATGCAGGCAAGATTTTAAGTTATTGAAAGGAATGGACTTGTCTTATCACTAAATATCATTTGTTTATCTAACAATAGTTTGTCTTTTATTTAATGTTAACAATAAAATGGTACTGAAGAATGAATGGTTAATATACTAAGTACAATGCCAAAACATTTCAGTACCTTTAATATCATACAACATTATTTGTGAATGTTCATATACATATATTTATTATCATCACTAATATTATTATAACAAACCTCCGAGAAATATAATCTAAGTGAGTGGCACTGAAAATTGCTTGAAAAGCATAAGCATTTTTTTAAAAGGTTTGATAGAAATAGTACAGTTTTCCCCTACATATTGGTTGTATCTGAAAGTAAAAGAAAAATTTGGCAATTTCAGATTCTTTATAGATTAACATTAATTTTGTGACATAAATCACAAACTCTTCTGTGCTAACAAAAAACCAAGTCAAAATGGTTATTGTGGCTTTGGCCTATGGTACTTCAAGGTGTGTTTGTTATAGTATTGTATGAAAGTTGTAAATAATGAATGGTCAATTGTAAATAATAAATTCATCAAATTTTAATGGACATTTGTTTTTATTTTTATTTCTTTGTACAGTCAGCTTAATATGCTAAGAAAGAAAAAAGAAATGCAAGAGAATTAAACCTCTTATACTTAATTCAAGCATCGCAACTTTATACACAAATGGGTCAAATTGTCACTGCAAGAGACAGGAAATTATAAGAATGTAATTAAGTTCTTATTCAGAACCACTTGATATTTTCAACCGTAAATAAAAGGAGAGTTGAACAGTGGGGAAAAAATCCAGTTGATTTATTTTACGTCACATGGTGATACTGTTGAAGTCGAGAAACTAACCCCTAAATACCATTTTACATGAGATAAAGCTTCAGAAATACTTGATGAAGCATTATTTTGTGCTATAAAATAGTAAAATAGAAAACAGACGAAGGCAACCAATTGTCTTCAAATCAGCAAGAAAGTCATGCACCCACATTCTAACCTCCAAAACATAAATGAACTAAAATTAAAAAACATGCGAGACTAACAGAGGCTTCTGACAGGGTTAAACATGTTTTGTGAGATCTCAACCCTGTCCCTTTACCTCTTAGTCAATAATGAATTAAAAAAAAACTCATTTAGTCTGATATCAGACTAGGTAACAAAAGAAACTAAGCAAAATGATATTGATACATAAATGAACTACTAGTTAAGTTAAAATTTTCCTCTGTAAAATAAATGCTGAAAATGTGGATGAATAAGATGAAAGGTAGGGGATGAATTCAAATTTTCAGTATTGCACAAAAATTTAGATTAAAAATTCTGAAAGCAATAAAAGAAAAACAAATATAGCAGATAGCGACATGTGAAAAGTACAAAAGTTACCAAACTTATGACCAGCATTTGAAGATGAATAGGGATGAAACACGTGCTTGGAGTTCTTGTTTTCACCCCAACATGGACAATAGTTAACATTTTGGTGTCTTAAGATACAAAAAAAAGGCAATGTGTTTTTATACGACCGCAAAAATTTTAATTTCGTCGTATATTGCTATCACGTTGCCGTTGTCGTCATCGTCCGAATACTTTTAGTTTTCGCTCTCTAACTTAAGTAAATGTGAATAGAAATCTATGAAATTTTAACACAAGGTTTATTACCACAAAAGGAAGGTTGGGATTGATTTTGGAAGTTTTGGTCCCAACATTTTAGGAATAAGGGGCCAAAAAGGGCCCAAATAAGCATTTTCTTGGTTTTCGCACTATAACTTTAGTTTTAAGTAAATAGAAATCTATGAAATTTTGACACAAGGTTTATGACCACAAAAGGAAGGTTGGGATTGATTTTGGGAGTTTTGGTTTCAACAGTTTAGGAATTAGGGGCCAAAAAAGGGCCCAAATAGGCATTATTCTTGGTTTTCGCACAATAACTTTAGTATAAGTAAATAGAAATCAATGAAATTTAAACACAAGGTTTATGACCACAAAAGGAAGGTTGGGATTGATTTTTGGAGTTGAGGTCAGAACAGTTTATGAATTAGGGGCCAAAAAGGGGCCCAAATAAGCATTTTTCTTGATTTTTGCACCATAACTTTAGTATAAGTAAATTTAAATTTTAATCAATGAAATTTTGACACAAGGTTTATGACCACAAAAGGAAGGTTGGGATTGATTTTGGGAGTTGAGGTCCGAACAGTTTAGGAATTAGGGGCCCAAATAAGCATTTTTCTTGGTTTTTGCACCATAACTTTAGTATAAGTAAATAGAAATCTATGAAATTTAAACACAAGGTTTATGACCATAAAAGGAAGGTTGGGATTGATTTTGGAAGTTTTGGTCCCAACAGTTTAGGAATAAGGGGCCCAAAATTAAACTTTGTTTGATTTCATCAAAAATTGAATAATTGGGGTTCCTTGATATGCCCAATCTAACTGTGTATGTAGATTCTTAATTTTTGGTCCCGTTTTAAAATTGGTCTACATTAAGGTCCAAAGGGTCCAAAATTAAACTTAGTTAGATTTTAACAAAAATTGAATCCTTGGGGTTCTTTGATATGCTGAATCTAAAAATGTACTTAGATTTTTGATTATTAGCCCAGTTTTCAAGTTGGTCCAAATCAGGGTCCAAAATTAAACTTTGTTTGATTTCATCAAAAATTGAATAATTGGGGTTCTTTGATATGCCCAATCTAACTGTATGTAGATTCTTAATTTTTGGTCCTGTTTTCAAATTGGTCTACATTAAGGTCCAAAGGGTCCAAAATTAAACTTAGTTTGATTTCAACAAAAATTGAATTCTTGGGCTTCTTTGATATGCTGAATCTAAACATGTACTTAGATTTTTGATTATGGGCCTAGTTTTCAAGTTGGTCCAAATCAGGATCCAAAATTATTATATTAAGTATTGTGCAATAGCAAGAAATTTTCAATTGGACAGTATTCAGCAATAGCAAGAAATCTTCAATTGCACAGTATTGTGCAATAGCAAGAAATTTTCAATTGCACAGTATTGCACAATAGCAAGAAATCTTCCATTGCACAGTATTGTGCAATAGCAAATATTTTCAATTGCACAGTATTGCGCAATAGCAAGAAATATCTAATTGCACAATATTGTGCACTAGCAAGAAATTTTCATATTTTCAATGGGAGTTATCTTTCTTTGTCCAGAATAGTAGTTGAATCAACTTAAATCATTGCTTTATACAATATACAATGTATATTCACTTTTACTACCAACTGATAAATTAAAACAATCTTTACCATTCAGTGATAACAAGCACTTATTTACATTTTAATATGTAGTTAAATGAGTAGTTATTGTTGCAAACTCCATTAGAAATAAGAATTTTGGGAATAAGGGAAAAAAAATTGGGGGGGGGGGGGGGGGGTCAATTTTTTTCATTTCAGATTTCATAAATAAAAAGAAAATTTCTTCAAACATTTTTTTGAGAGGATTAATATTCAACAGCATAGTGAATTGCTCAAAGGCAAAAAAAAATTTAAGTTCATTAGACCACATTCATTATGTGTCAGAAACCTATGCTGTGTCAACTATTTAATCACAATCCAAATTTAGAGCTGAATCCAGCTTGAATGTTGTGTCCATACTTGCCCCAACCATTCAGGGTTCAACTTCTGTGGTCGTATAAAGCTGCGCCCTGCGGAGCATCTGGTTAATGACTACTTTTATTTAGGTTTAATTGATACTATATAAAAATATTATGGAATGTTTTTGCATACTAACATGTGTGCAAAATAAAACCTTGCTAATAGAAGGAAAATACATTATTTTCAACATTTTCAGGAACATTATATTGGGTAGCATTTGGCAAAGTTGTTTACAAAGAAAAAAAAGTGAAATTATTTTTGGTAATCTGGAAAACAAAACAGTTTGCAAGAAGTTGAGTTATAGCCCTTGAACGATGAATTTTGTGGAGCCTGGGCATTTTGTGCCAGGAAGCACTACAGGGATAGGGATCCGGCAACGTTCACTAACTTGAAAACTTTGTGTTTTAGAATGTTGAAGACCTGGATGTTTCATGCCTTGTATATAGATGCCTAATCTTGTGAACTATTCCTTTGTCATATATCCATTTCCTTGACCTCATTTTCATGGTTCATTGACAACAGTCAAACTAATTTGAGTATGTACGTACATTGCAAAGTCCTCCAGCTATCAGACCGTTTTTATCTGGCCTAAACCTCAACATGGATATGTGAACAAGGTTAAAGTTTTCGTGGTCAAGTCCATTTATCAGATACTATAAGCAATATGTCTGCTATATGTGGTGAATGAAAAGGATGCAAGTTGTACATGTTCAACTGACCCATGTCATCTGACCTTGACCTCTTTTTTATGGTTCAGTGGTTAAAGTATTATGATACTATGATTTAGGTTCAACTATATGTATGGACATTTTTTTACGTATATGTATATGTCAGTCTAGCAGTTTAATTTGATCTTGACCTAGAGGCCCTCGGAATGATACGGTGTGAGATTTTGCCATGTATTATTCTCTTAGTATTCATTATTATCGTCACACTTTCTATATCAGTATCGTTACGTCGAACATAACAAATCTGACAACTCGACGGGAGGTAGAGCAACTATATTTGTGCTGTGGAGCTATTTTGAAGCTCTTAACTGACTTGATGATCATAATATCTCGGTCTTCCAGCTCGTATGAATGGACAACAGACTTGACGAAAATAGACTTATTAAGAAGGGATATAATTACGATACTGTTGTCAAATTATTAAAGATTGCATATTTTGGCGTTAATATTGAGTCACTGATAAGGTCTTTGCATCGGAACTAAACACATTTATTCTAAAAGCAGTTGTTGGCATGACACGGGTTATGTTCTTCTCATATATGTTATGATGGTATGATAATAAATCCCTAACGGGAAGGATTGTGCGTGATGTTCATTTGATGAAATCATAATCTTTCAGTCAGTTTAATTGAAGTCTGGAGCTGGCATGTCAGTTAACTTCTAGTAGTCTGTTGTTATTTATGTATTATTGTCATTTTGTTTATTTTCTTTGGTTACATCTTCTGACATCAGACTCGGACTTCTCTTGAACTGAATTTTAATGTGCGTATTGTTATGCGTTTACTTTTCTACATTGGTTAGAGGTATAGGGGGAGGGTTGAGATCTCACAAACATGTTTAACCCCGTCGCATTTTTGCGCCTGTCCCAAGTCAGGAGCCTCTGGCCTTTGTTAGTCTTGTATTATTTTAATTTTAGTTTCTTGTGTACAATTTGGAAATTAGTATGGCGTTCATTATCACTGGACTAGTATATATTTGTTTAGGGGCCAGCTGGAGGACGCCTCCGGGTGCGGGAATTTTTCTTTGCATTGAAGACCTGTTGGTGACCCTCTGCTGTTGGTTTTTATTTGGTCGGGTTGTTGTCTCTTTGACACATTCCCCATTTCCATTCTCAATTTTATTTAGAAAAGAGGTTTTCTAGTTCCATAACGTCAAGCATTTAGATGACCGATCCTTCTCTAGATTTGTTATTTCATCGATAAATCGGTCTGCTCTACGCTGGGTGATTTCCAGTTGGTTTGCATGTTGTATATGTGTCTCCATACTGAATCTAATAGAAATTTAGTTCTGATTTCGCCTAACTTCATAGCGAAATCAGAGAACTATTTTTTTAATTAAATTGGACCCATACCTACTAGTATTCCATTGTAAATCGTACCAATGAGATGTAGGCTGTTTTCTTGTCGTCTTTCGGATAGAATCGGAGGACGCTTCTCCACTGAGAAAGCCAAGTGTTGAGTTTGCTTTCTTGGCTACATTTGAAATGTGGGTGGTTCAGTTTAGTCTTCTGATATTTGTAGCCCCAGGTATGTATTGGGTTGAAGAATGCGTCCATCAAGGGTGTAGAATTTCTGGTTTTTGTTATTAATGCTCAGGCTGTAACATTTCTCTGCGTATAAGCGGATACCCCCAGTCTTTGGTCCATTTTCTAAATCTAACAAAATACTGTTGTAGTAGTGTGTGGTCTTGTTGTGTTTTTCGTTTCTGTATAACAGACAATCATCAGCAAAAAGTCTAACAGTTGATTTTACTTAATCTGGCTGGTCGTTGATATGACAGGAAAAGAAGGGTCCTAGTACGATTAGTTGCGGAACTCCCCAGTCGACTGTAGCATCTTTAGATTCCTCTCTGTCAATGATACTGATAGCTTTCATCTCTCTCTGTGAGAAACTTTTCCAGCCATTTATTCAGTGGTCATCCAACATCATATTTATCTAAATTGTGTAATAATTTGTTTAGTCAATTGCTTTCGAAAAGTCTAGGATAGCAACAAAAATTTGGTCACCAACATTCATGAAGTCCTGCAGTGTAACAAATAACTGTGTTTTACATGCATAAGTACCCTGAACTAAATCTATAGTTTAGTGATGTTAGTACCTTACATGTAAGTCTATGTGGTTCCATGTGGTTAAGCATGTGCTTGTACAGATGATGTGATGTGTTCTAGAAATTTACATGGCACATATATGTTAGTGATACCGATCTACCTGATGTCTGTTTGTCTCCTTTTTTAATACCTTTAGATATTCTGTATTGAGCATATGAAAATAAGATGTGGTATGATTACCCATGCAAGTCTATGTGGTTCCATGTGGTTAAGCATGTCGTCGCTGTTATGCAAAAACCTCGTATCTAAGGTTTTGATAATTTTACAACAGGCAGTAAAACTGAAATCTTTTTATCGATTATTTAGAATTAAATATTATGTATGTTCCACTGTATGCGAAAATATCTGATCTTCTAACCAATCAATTACCAAGACGAGCAAACATTTCTGCACCTATATTGTATTTTCAAAGCTTTTCATTATTTTTATTAGCTTTGAGAACCTAAAATGATAAAACTGTACCTATTATAATGTCAGCTGCCGTGCAAAGTGTTTTTCTTTTGAGATACGATATTTTCGCACAACAAAATGTCTCACCAATCCGACTACACTTTTTCGTCACAATTGTCAGAATTCGGATTAATGATTGGTTAGAAGATCAGATATTTTCGCATACAGTGGAACATACATATTTAATCCTAAATAATCGATAAAAAGATTTCCGCAAAAAATTGAGATACGAGGTTTTTGCATAACAGCGACGATGTGCTTGTACAGATGATGTGATGTGTTCTAGAAATTTACATGGCACATATATGTTAGTGATACCGATCTACCTGATGTCTGTTTGTCTCCTTTTTGTCGAGCCTTCGACTTTAGTCGAAAAAGCGAGACTAAGCGATCCATCATTCCGTCGTCGGCGGCGTCCACAAATATTCACTCTGTGGTTAAAGTTTTTGAAATTTTAATAACTTTCTTAAACTATACTGAATTTCTACCAAACTTGGACAGCAGCTTGTCTATGATCATAAGAAAGTATCCAGAAGTAAATTTTGTAAAAATAAAATTCCATTTTTTCCGTATTTTACTTATAAATGGACTTAGTTTTTCTGCGAGGAAACATTACATTCACTCTGCGGTTAAAGTTTTTAAATTTTTTATAACTTTCATAAACTATCCTAGATTTGTACCAAACTTGGACAGAAGCTTGTTTATGATCATAAGATAGTAACAAGAAGAAAATTTTGTAAAAATAAATTTCCACTTTTCCGTATTTTACTTATAAGTGGACTTAGTTTTTCTGCGAGGAAACATTACATTCACTCTGTGGTTAAAGTTTTTAAAATTTTAATAACTTTCATAAACTATCCTTGATTTGTACCAAACTTGAACAGAAGCTTGTTTATGATCATAAGAAAGTATCCAGAAGTAAATTTTGTAAAAATAAAATTCCATTTTTTCCGTATTTTACTTATATATGGACTTAGTTTTTCTGCGAGGAAACATTACATTCACTCTGTGGTTAAAGTTTTTAAAATTTTTATAACTTTCATAAACTATCCTAGATTTGTACCAAACTTGGACAGAAGCTTGTTTATGATCATAAGATAGTATCAAGAAGAAAATTTTATAAAAATAAATTTCCACTTTTCCGTATTTTACTTATAAACGGACTTAGTTTTTTTGCCAGAAACAAAACATTCACTCTGTGGTTTAAGTTTTTAAAATCTTTATAATGTTCTTAAACTATCCTGGATTTCTACCAAACTTTGACAAAAGCTTGTTTCTGATTATAAGATATTATTCAGAAGTAAATTTTGTAAAAAAAAAAATTACTTTTTCCGTATTTTACTTATAAAAGGACTTAGTTTTTCTTCCAGTTAACATTACATACAGTCTGCAGTTAAAGTTTATAAAACATTTATTAGATTCATAAACCATCCTGGATTTTTTTTACCAAACTTGGAAGCTTCTTTCAAACTAAAGACAGTATCGAGAGGGAAATTTTTATTGATGTTTTTCCTCATTTTTGTTGAGTCTGCGATTAACAGCAAAAGTAGGCGAGACACTGGGTTCCGTGGAACCCTTACAAATTTTTTAATACCTTTAGATATTCTGTATTGAGCATATGAAAATAAGATGTGGTATGATTACCCATGCAAGTCTATGTGGTTCCATGTGGTTTAGCATGTGCTTGTACAGATGATGTGATGTGTTCTAGAAATTTACATGGCACATATATGTTAGTGATACCGATCTACCTGATGTCTGTTTGTCTCCTTTTTCAATACCTTTAGATATTCTGTATTGAGCATATGAAAATAAGATGTGGTATGATTACCAATGAGACAACTCCCCACAAGAGGTCAAATGACACAGAAATTAACAACTATTGGGGGATGTTCCGGGGGTTGGAACCTTTTTTTGAGGGACGATCAATGCATTTCAAATGGGACAAATGGTTGGAACCTCCTATCTCCTTGGTTGGGACTCCCCCTCCCTTTTTGAAAAAAGGGCTGCGTGATCCCGGCGCCCCTAAACTATATGTGACATACATTATGCCTGCATAGTACTTTAACGATCAGTATATATCACAGGCACTTGTCTCAAAAAAAAAAATCCTATATACCTTATATTAGGTATATAGGAATATTTTTTTTTGATACAAGTGCCTGTGGTATATATACAGTAAGTTTGCATTTCACAATTTTAAAATCAGTATGATGTTTGAAAAACGGTCAAGCCCTGGATGCATGTGAATGATTAGCATTTTTTATAATCACTTTCATTCGGTATTTAGTTAAAATGAAATATACAACTAAATCGTAAAATTTTACCGCGACCGGCTTACGCTTGTTTAATGGTTTGTTTTCTACACGGTGTCACCTTTGCAAATTATGTTTACTTAACATTTTGTCCCATGGCAAGCTAAGACTAGACAACGTGTCTTCGTGCTTAATTTCGATTAAGTTGGAATAAATCCATCGTTAATTGGGGCACAAATTAATGTACTAGATAATTAATGGTAATCATCTTTAATATTAGTATAAGTTATTTTTATTATTCTAGTATATACATTTATATCAAAATTGAGGTCCTAAATGCTCTTCATCTTTGTGTTTGAATTGGTCTTTACAATCTTTAGATTCGGGTGCCACTTGTGAGATATCTTGTGAGTCTTTTTAAAAAAAAACTAGTATTCGAATGGTTGCTTACTACAGCATTCCAGATACATAATTGGGTCATTGTCATTCATATTACCTTTTGAAATACAGTAATAGAACTAGTATTAGATATTGCAACCCCGCTGTCCATATAGTAGTATTCTTGTCCTTTTGTTGAATGGAATGAATGGTCAAGGTTGCATGAATGCTTACTCCGTTCCTTATACTCAGCATTCAGAATGGGACATATTGAGGCCACCAAACGCCTTTTCCATTCAATCCTAGCTGTCTCTTGCCACATATTAAGCATGGCCCAAAACAGTACAGGCAATATGTTGTAGTAAGGCTTCATTGAGTGCAAATGAGGCTTGCAGTATTCTTAGAAATGGTTTGTATATGTGTGCATTGAAAAGAAGTCGGATAATGTATAGATAATTTATAGTGGTCTTGGAAGCCTAAATTTTCAACACACGCACAACCGTTAAACTTTCTAGATATGTTTAATTTTTATATTCATTAGACGGATGTTCGTTTCATAAAATTTTGTGTGTATACATGTATACATTAAGAGACTTTTTCGCAAGATACAATAAGCAGCTTTCTGGGTGGAAGTACACATTTAGAGTCATCAACTGATGCTTCAGTTTCATTGAAACTTTCTCAAATATTCACTTACAAATGGATGCGTTTCTCTCGTTTTTTCGACATCTCGCTATTTGTTTACAGTTTACTAAATGGTGAAATTTAGGCAGTTGTGTGTGTTACATTTTAATGTTGTGTCGTTGTTCTCCTCTTATATTTAATGCGTTTCCCTCAGTTTTGGTTTGTTACCCCTATTTTGTTTTTTGTCCATAGATCAAGTTACGAGTTTTGAACAGCGGTATGCTACTGTTGCCTTTATTCAGCAGCATTCTGGATAGATGGTACCCAACGGGCATTTTTTTTTTTAAATGTAATCCAAGGATATTACAATTTCAATATTTTTTATGAGGTTTTTGAGATGGTTTGGTAATTTATATTCTTAAACACAAAACAACAGATAAAAAAATTGTATTTTCATCTATTTTGTATTTGTCTGAGGTGATTAAGGATACAATAATCTGTTACAATAAGTACTTTCCAGAGAAATAGGAATTTATCAAATATCAGTTTTAAATAACACCAATAAAAGATTTGTGTGCTAAAAGAATAATTTTAGAAATTCCCGGCATTTTTACTTGTTTTCAAATATAGTTATCTCCCCTTAAACGGGTACCTTGCCGATATTGCCGCTAGGTTGTCACTGAAGCGTTACTAATAACCAGTATACACAAATATCGTATATTTATGTTGTTATCTTTATTTAAATGTATTGGCGGGTAGGTAATATAAACTTACTGTCAAAATGACTGGGAAATCAGCAGGACGGAAAGAAAATAAACAGATTATTCAACAGGTATCGCCTGTTACTTCGAAATGTTTAGCTATGGTTGTGTCTCTTGTTGTTGAGGATAAAGCCGTAAATGGCAAAGAAATATTCGACGATTTTCAACTTCGGAATAGCACTTGTTATTGGAATTCTGCGTTGTCTGACAGTATTAAAAACCTTCAATATTTGGGATTTTTAGAACCAAATACGATTTTACTTGGTGGAACTGATGTGTGTTTAGAAAATCTGAGAATGGCATGGGGTAGGAGAGTACTAAATGATCCTCATGATTGCAGGATTGAGAAAATTGGTAAGTTTTAAAATGATTTGTATGCATACATTTGTATTTCCAATATTCAAATTAAAACTTAATAATACACTTAGAAAGGTGATTTGTTAATCTAATTAAAAATATCAATTTATATATATTTTCACTTAAATTTGGTAAAAATTAATATTATAGTTGAAAAAGGATCATAAATTTCTTTTAATTTTGAAAATTGTCCTTTTTTTAATCAATAAGCATGTGTAAGTGCATAAAATTAATCTATATGTGTCACTCATTTATCAGAAACATAGTTTATATACAATCTATGAGGGGGGACAGGAGGGGTCTTGATCCCGAAATCCCGGACTTAAAAAAACGAAATCCTGAGGTCCCGAATTTAAATTAAGCAAATCCCGACATCCCGAAATCCGAAAAAAAGGATTCCCGGATCCCGGAAGGGTCAATCCCGAAATCCTGAGCTTAAAAACACCCGATCCCGGAGTCCCGTTAAAGGTCCTATCCCCCCTCATCTATAGTATGACTCAAATCTCATGAAGCATTACCATGATTACATAAAGTTAAACCTAAGACATTGTGATGCAAGTTTTCAATATGCATTATATTAATATTTAATATAAATGCTGTTGAATTTTTGTAACAATATGAAAAAAATCATCAGGCTTATAATTCAGTACGCCAGCGCCAGACGCAGGTTTCGCTACAGTAGAAATCATCAGTGACTTTTGAATCAAACCAGTTTCAAACCAAAATCAAACATTGTAAATGAATTAAAGAGCACATTAAACATGCATTTCTTATTGCGATTTTTAAATGGACAAATTGTGAGTTTTGACATGAACTTTTACATTTTGATGTTAACACAACTTGTTTCTTCTTTAAAATGAAGTTTTTACAGGTTAAACGAGTCAAAAGCACCACATGTATCTATGTCTTTTCCTGGCATTAAAAACAATATATTAAGAAGAACTTCTGGTTAAAAAAAATAGCAAAAAGTGAAAACATTTGTATATTATTCATAAAACTACATGCAAATATTCTTGTAAAAATTAGAGTACGAAATATCATGAATATAGAGTTTACTAACTTAATAGGTTCCAATAAAAAAATAATTGTCAATGTACATTTGTTTTTGTTTCAATCAAAAACAAGTTTTAATTTTTATTAAGAACCATATGTCTAAAATCCCTTTGATGTTTATATTTGTAAAGACTATAAAAATTATAAACAAATCAAACAAAAGAGGTTCATTAGAACATAAATTAGATTATGGTATTAACACCTTGTAAAAATAATAGCCAGAAGGTCAGGATGTTTCATTTCCCCATAATTGTCTGAATTAGATTATTTGTTTACACTGTAAGATAACAAGTATCTGTTTAATCATCAAAGATTGGATGTAACTACCCAGAGGCCAGGTATAGATATCTCTTACTATGAGACTAGTACATCAAGTTCTGTTATTTATGCATACCAGTTATTTTAATTTATGACAGGGCAGGTATGTTATCAATATCTTTGGTCCAATATAATTATATTTGTATAATTTAAAGACACACCTGCGTCTGGTCTCTGTATAAATCTAAATAATACTATTCGAAAAAAAAATAAAAAAAATAATAATTCAAATGTTTACCTGCAGGAAGCTATAAACACATTTAAAGGTAATATTCATGAAAGAATTTATTTGAAACTTTATTTTTTTATGGTGTCTGTGTATAGAACATAATTTATTCTGTTTTCTTAAATTCAAAGTTGATTTTTTTTCATGGTTAATGGAAAACTTTATTTTATTTTTGTTTATACACCTTTGCATATATTCAGTTTAAAAATAAGTTCATATGGAGTTGGAGTACAATTTCGACCCAAACCCAATACCTTTGATGTTAAATTATCATGATTATTGATAGTCATATGTCTTTGGCATGCAGGGTATGAACAAAAGGAGAATGCAAAATATAAAGTAAATCACACAGCATGAAATAGACATCTACCATATATCCCATAATGTACTTAAAGTATTATCCAGGTAATGGATTAGACAGTTTACACCTGTCAGTTTTGTCACCTGTCACTTCAAAGTATTATCACCTACTGTCTCTGTTTAATTGCTAAATAAACCCTCATCACTTAGTTAGGTAGAAAATGTGAGCAATTTCACATGTATGTCATCTACAGGTTAAAAGTTATTGACAAATCAAAATCACTTTTAATTATGTTGTGACAGTCATTTAGCTAATTGATATTTACATGTTTAGTTAATTTACCATGTTTATTTAATTTCATGTTAATTTATGCAATTAATACCTTTTAAGGCAGATGGCCACCAAATATAAAAATATTAATGTTCTATCTGCTTCAGAAAAAGATGCATTTGAAATGCATGAAAGCAACGTATGATGACAAAGAATTTACATTTATGCAGAATATTTCACCGCTTTCTTATACAATCCATAATTTATTTATGATAACACATGTATATGAATGCTTTTGAATACAAATGACATAAATTGTTGGATTGATGGATTGCTACAAGCAATATCATTTGCCTTTCTGCAGATAAGAAATAAAGATAGGTAGTTACATTTGATTCAAGCATTTTGCTTTCTAGGATAGCTGGCTTAGTATTTGAAAGTTTTCCAAGTTTACCACATTTTGAAGGATAGTTGTTGATAAAATATGTAATGAAGTGAAATAACAGGATTTATTAGATGTTGGTTCCAATTAGAAATATCACTTTGTACTTAAACACTGATAGTAGAATTCCACACTTTTAATGAACAGTTTGATATCTAAAACAGATGTTACTGCAGAAAAAATAAGAAGTTTGTAAGAGAAGAAACTAATGTAACAATGCCAACCATTTGTTTTGTTAATAATGTGATAGCAATTTCTTCTCGGTTTGCCATTGAATGTATTTTTCAGCATTTTTTCATCGCTGATAAAATTTCAACAGCATCATAGCATGGAGGAAATTAACCATAAATCATAGTGTTTCAAAATCGCAAACCAATTTTGATGATGAGAATTGAAAACTATTTTGAATGGGATCAGCCAAAAATTCTGTTCAACTAGGGTACCTAAATTTTTAAATGGAAAACTCTACCAATCAATATATTGCCAAGTCATTGTTTGTTTGCCAACACCAAAATAAAATATTACATTGTAATGGGTCCTTAAATCAAGTGTACCCAGATGTATTTATGATCTAATGCATTGTATAAAGAATTCCAATAATAATCTGTCTCTTAACATTTAGATTGCTAATATCTGATGTTTTAACATGTATTTTATTGAAATAAGCTTGGATTATGACTTTTTATTGAGTAAGACATGGTCAGAATGACGATCAATACATGTTAAATCACATGCAGATTTACTGTCAAAGTTATTGGTATAGTTCTAATATCTTGTACTTATCCTTGTCAAATATTATGGATAGGACCTACAATATATGTATTTGTAAAGTCATCAAGATAGCGTTCGTACATTAATCCTAACTCATTTACATTGACATTACGGTTATCTTTGGGTTATACCTCCATTACAAAAGACTGCTATCCTTCCCTGATCTTTGAAGCTTTCATGTAAATGCATATATTACATGTAGGTGCTTGTTTGCTTTAGGTGTGGGCACTCAAAATCCATTTTCTCTTTTGTAATGATGCCAAAATATTTTGTGATTTCTTTGCCTATATATCAAAGGAAAAAAAATGTTTTTCTGTAAATTATTAGGTGATGAAAATGTATTTTTTTTGTACTCCTGAATTTATAATTGCTGCAATAAATAATCAGAAATGTTTTTAGGCAAAGATGCATATTTTTCACCGATCCTCATTTGTTTTATCACTACTGTAGATAAGTTGCTACTTTTCCATCACACATTAAATTTGCTTTTTTTGAAATGGTTTAGTCAGATCATTCTGTGTAGATGAATTCGAAGCACTAATTAAAAGACTTGGCATGAGAACATGAATCTCTTCATACAAAAGTTGAAAACACTTCCATCTTTTTGGTGTAACTTGTAAACCGTAAATCTCTTCTTATCAAATGATAATGAATAATTTTAATTGTGTATACAATTTCATTTAATACCAATTAAGATGTCAGAAAGTGCCAAGTTACAGTCAAAACTCCTGCTAAAAGTTCCTTTATATTATCATCTAAACATCTTTGGTCCTTTATTTAACATGATTAATGTAATTAGATATATATATGATGATTTTTAGGGGGACATAAATTAGAGATTGTACTCTATAACAACAATTGAAGTCCAAGTGACAAGACAGCTATTACTATTATATGTACAGAGTTGACTGTTATTGGTCTAGTTCATTGGTTTATTCGTTAAGGTGAAGGTTATCTCAGAAGCAATTTCACATATTACAACAGTTTCTACATGTCTTTTAATGCTATAAATTTTATTAAAGATTTATACACAAAGTATAAAGATGTCATCTATTGACAATCAAAGCTCAATGAATTCTTCATTTTCAAATACTGTGATGGAAATGAAACTCCTGTTTAAGTTAAATACTTTTAGTTTATCCACAAATTCAGAAATACAAATAGCTGGAGGAAAGGCCAAACATGATTGTTCCTATAAAAATGGAGAAATGATATTAAGATTTTTTTCATTCAAAATAACAATTGTGTCAATATATAGTTTAAATACACAATGAAAGCCAACTTATATCTTTTGGCCAAGTGGCCTTTTGTGGATATTGGTTTATTGGTAAACTTAACCATGTCTCCTTATTTTTATATTAAAAATGTAAGGAGGATTACAATACCACAACCTTGCACCATTTAGGTGAAATTTAAATCAGGTTTTGACATTGTGCATTAATAATATATAAGACAAATTAAATTTTAATAAAATTTTACTGATGAAATGAAATTTAATTTGTCTTATGCACTGTCAAACTCTGAAAGTCCAATATGTTATAATTGCCTGCAGTTACAGTAAGAGTGCTAGCCATACCATCAGTACTTAAAAATAAGTACTAAAAGTGCCATACAATTAGTATACTAGTAGTGACATGCATTTGTGCAATCAGTATTAACAGTGCCTGGCATACAACCAGTACTAATAGTGTCATATATACAATCAATATTAACAGTGCCAGTCATACAACCAGTACTAATAGTGTCATATATACAATCAGTACTAACTGTGCACATTCGATTAGTACTCTCAGTGCCATACATTTAGTAGATTCAAGATTCAAGATTCAAGATAGTACTAACAGTGTCATACAATCAGTGCCAACATATTACCATACTAATTTCTTTTATTGTCATTACAGGAGATATTGGTAATATAACCATGCAGGAGGTACCACAGAATCATTTTATTCCCCTCCCAGAAATCCTCTGTCTCATTATCCTTGACCTCAACAACAAACAGATCCTAGCAACAGTTGATATCATACAGGCACAGCTAAAAAAATGTTACCAAGGGACACAGTTACCAAGCAACCAACTTGTATATGAAACCTTGCACAACCTGATTCAAGAAAGAAAACTTTTTCACACTGGTATGTACAGGGAACTTTTGTTTATTTTTAGGTATAAATACATGTATACCAGCTATTGATCTTATCAAATGAAATGACTGGATGGTATAGTTACTCAACTGCTATAGTGCTGGTTTATTCCCTTACTTGTGATCAGCTACAGGTATTACACTGAAACCAGCTGTTCTTGAGATTTCATTGGGGTATATTCAAGCAATTAAACACTGTAAACAAAATTTGCTGAGGAAGCATAAATGCCTGGTCAGTTTTGAGACCCAATGGCCTTCTGACAAAATATGGCAATCTTAGTCAATTTTTTAAGAAACGGAAAGCTTACTTGTATGAAAATGTAACTGAAATAAAATTGACTCCAGTATATTGATATTAAAATTCTATATCTTACCTATCTTATCATAGGTAACTATTTAAACATTTTTTTACCGTTATATATAAATGAAACATGATAGAAGGTTGTTAGAGAAAATTAACTAATATGAATTGAATTCATCAATCAAAAGATAAAAAAAAAATTGCTGTCCTGAACAGAGTAGAACGAAAAGATCTAACACTCATTTCAATAATGAAAATTTTGAAATTTAAGTCTTTTATGAACGTTTTCATTTAGTCCTTATTGTGTGATAACTAAGATTGTAACACCAAAATTTTGAAGATAAGAAACTTAAAGAAACTCAAATTTCTGATTTAAATTGAGTAGATCTGATTTGTAATAAATAATTTAATTGCTATATAGAATTCCTTAATTATTTTACTTCTAAAATTTCTAACTCAAGGATAAAGTAGAAAATTATTGAGAAAATTTGACAAGAAAATCCCTTGGTGAATATAGAATACACCTGAGTTACACCTGAGATGTTTGCAGGTGAGAAAGTGTCCTTTGTTGTTAGGATGTCGATTTAGTGGATTTTGCAATTCAGGATCAGAGACCATATGTTTCAATTAAAAAAAGGGTCAGAGTTCGAGTTTAAAGTTCCCACTGTAATAAAGTCTAGTGAAAATTCCTTACATGGCAGTGACAAATACATGTAGATTACTATTATTTAAATAATCAGTTACAACAATATTTTCTCACATAATTGATGCAAGTTTATGAATTCAATAAAGGTCTCATTCTCAAAATTCAAATTTACTTAAAGGATTGCTTTCCAGAGTAAATAAAATTTTGAAAGCAATTACATATTGAATACAAAAAATACATAGATCAATGGCAAACTAATGATGGTTTAAACTACTAGGTAATTGAGTCTTAAATCGACTGGATGTTTTAGTTACTCAAGAATTTTTTAATTTACAAATTGCAAACACAGAAAATGTGAATGTCTATGTTATTGTTAGTTTATAGTTTGTTGTTTTATTTTCAACATCTCTGTAAACTTTGATGTTTCTCTGCCTTACATAGGACAAACAAATGCTTAAGAGAGACCTTTAAGAGAAAAGGTGTTTGACTTTTTTATCAGCATGATGTTGATCTATAACAATGTTTATAAGCATTTATATGTTTACCATGATTAGGCTATTTTTTAAGTACTGAAAATCAGAATGCAGAAAAGTTACTCTCAGTTTGAACATATTTTGATTTCCTAAAGTAGTATGTCATTGTGATACTTTTACTATATGGTCATGAATTGATGATGGTTGCTTCTTGATATATATGCATCTTGCCATTTTTGAGTGTAAAAACTGATCACAATTTAAAAAAAAAAAAAAATCATTTGGTTAAATTTATAAAACCTGTTGTCACTATCAAAGATTTTCATTTTAAAATAGTAAAGCTTAAAATCTTTGTATAGGCCAGATGGAATAAAGTATCCAACAAAAACTATGAAAAATACAGAGGATCAAACATGTATTCCTGAATTGAGGAAAGAAATAAAGAAACAGAATAAGAATTTTACTCATCTAATCAAGAACCCATAAAAGGCATCATTTTACAACAATATTATGCACAATATGATTGGAAAAAAGCAAAACAGAAACCTAATACTATACTATAACTTTATGGACAGCATCAGAGCCTAACACAACATGTGTCTTATATACCTATTACATCAAATCTTATAATAATAATTAAATATTATTTCATATATATTTTGTTTACATCTGGATCTAAAATAAATACTACATGCATTAGTCACTTGAAAATTTGAGTCAAAAGTAGATAAAAGAATAAACAAACAACAACTGTTTATAAAGACATTTGAAAAAATAGACCAAGATACATCTGAGAATGTGATTCAGTGGGTTGCATTTCATTCTGTTGTGTTCTGTTTTGTACATGCATTTTCCTATGTTCTTGTCCTTTTGACCTTTGTTAAAGCGTACTAAAATATGGCCTTGTTTTTTATTTACAATAAAAGACATAATGATGTTTATTAAGTTTATGTTTTTACAATTGGATACCCATCCATGGTCTATAAACTTTAGAAAAAGGCACTTCCTGATGTATTAGAGATTTTGATTACCAACTCTCCAATTTGTTTTCTGTGTTTGTAATAAAAATATGAATTGAAAGCTTGTGAATATGGATTTTATTATGAGTTAATGATCCCTGCGGTTTTTATAGCTCATTTATTTCTCAAAAATAGATTGTTTTGATACATATCTTTTTTTATTAACTTGTTATATTTGTTTATACAGAATCAATATTAAAGTGATTTGCATAAAACATTACTTTTTTTGCCAATATTGTGGTAGGATTTCAATTGTGTGGCTTTTTTTGGTTCATATGAATGTCAATGAAACTTTTACCTCAGAATAGAAACTATATATTAACTTCCATGGTGGTCTTGGCTTAGCAAGCTTGCTTTGAGCATAGGAGGTCATGGTCTCAATTTTTGACTGAGTTAAAAATAAGACTAAAAAATTGTCATTTGCTGCTTCCATGCTTTAACTTCCATGGTGGTCTTGATGTAGCAAGCTTGCTTTGAGTAGAAGAGGTCATGGTTTCAATATTTGACTGAGTTTAAGAAACGAATAGAAAATTGTCATTTTGTGCTTTCATACAGAGGGTTATCAAGGGTAACTGAGGATAAACTCTGTATTGCATGTTGACTATTCTTTGTAGAAACAAAGCACATTGCCTTTTTCTGTATGACATATCATGCAATCATCTTAAATGTGTGTCTATGTCATTCTTGCCATAGTAGAGAAAGCATCAGTTAATCAATCAAAAGTTTAAGCTTAAGGTAGATAGGGTGTCTTCCTCCATCTTGGATTTTGAAATACTAAAAAACAAGGTCTAGATCTTTGATGAAATGTGCAAATTTTTATAGTAGTAGGTAATTCATGTGTAAGAATTTTCATTATAATATAGAAAATGCCATGTTTGATCATATTTTTGATTGTATTTTACAAAAATAAGAATTCTTTTGTTTGATTCATTTTTTTCCAACTTTGTCAAAAAAAGGGGAGGCAACTCAAATGCAAGGGCAGATAATTCAGAGAGTGTTACTTTTATAATAGAATGTGTTAGGAATTTACCCATTTTTACATGTAGCTAGAAAACGAGTCCGGTGACCCCATTTTTTCTTTTTCTTATCTGAAAGCATAATATTAGAGCTATCTTTTTCTATTTTATCTCAAAATTCTATGGTGAGGTTTGCGTTTTATGGCGGAAAAAATGGGTTTTCCATGCATAATCTATACAAAATCTTGGAAATTTTGCACAACCTGTAGAGTGAAAATAAGTCCGGTGACCAATTATTTTTATTAATGTTTTTAAACAAGCAGGATATGAACTACATTTTGGCAAATTATTAAAAGATTCTATGGATTATAATTTAGACACCCCATCTACCTTAACACTGCTTTTTCTGACACTAAAATCAAATGTGACAGAAACGAAATGAAATATCAAGACGTGAAAGCCAAATGTAATTTGGTTATTAGTTATAATAATACATCTTTTCAAATTCTTTCATTCATATCTCCTATTGCTATTGTAAAAGAAATTTAAAATATCAGTGAATAGTTATTCTGTCATTAGCAACAGTTGCTTAGTAAAATTTTGGGCTATAATGTCAAATTACTTTTCACCAATTGTTAACTTTTGCACTATTAGTCTCATGTAAAATTAAGCTTGAAAAAAGATTAGGTCTCTAAAAAAAATCTGTTTCTTTAATTTATTCTAATCATACATGATCTTTAAGCAGGAAAAGGTTTTGAAGAATCCAATTTCATAATAATTTATTAGCACCTGAACTTTAAAGCAAATTTCCTCAATATAACCTGTAAAATAAAGATGAGAAAGCTGAGTGAAAGAAACACATTTTTTAATTAATTTATAGATTTCCTTTATTTGCTCATTGTATTTCATCCATTGCAAGACTCACTTTTGGAAATGGTCTAACCCTTTGTCAATTAAGCAAATTGTAAAAAAAACCATTCAGACAGATCTTTGTTGGGTTTCTGATTCGATTATCTCAGAACTGCCTCATCTCTTTATTATTTTTGCAGATTGTATGTTAGACAAGGAAAGTTTACGAGATTATAATTTGAAATCTTGTTCTTATTGTATGCATTATCTGTGTGCGTTATAATTTTACATATGTGACGTTAACTGTCTTATGTATTTTCAGGTAGTGGATACTTTGTGGTAACGCCTGATACCTCCGACTCCCAGTTGACCTACCTTCACCAAGTTTACCACCTCAACACAATCCAATGTATCTACCATTTTCAAGAAATCTAACAATGTGCGATAGAAAAATGTCACCTTTCGCAGTTCCCATGACAACAGTTGCTATGACACAGACTTTACCACCGGTTAGGTCTATTTCTTGCCAAGTAAGCATAGCCAATCAAAAAAGAGCCAGCACACCAGATTTAAAGATAGAAGAGACAGAAAAATCGAGATTACATCGTAGCCACAGTGCTCGAAGACACAAGGATAAGAATCATAACGACGCAGAATCATTGAAAAAGAATGTATCAGTAAGAGCCCAAGATGACTGTCTCACAAATAAAGATGTCAATGTTATGAAGAGTAATCTTAACAAAGTCAAGGAAAGAGGTATGTACCAAATTATGATATGTATCTAGCCTATAGCCAGGAATTTCCAGGAGGGGGGTATTTGGACTTGAGAACTCAACTTTAACAGTCACAACTCAAACAGAATGTTGACTTTAACAGTGCTTATTTGTTTTCAAGGGGGGGTGTTCGTACAAACCCAGAACCCCCTGGCTACAATGCCAATCAACTAGTGCAGTGAAATTCTTGTGAAAATTAGAGAGGACTTAAATGGAAAAGGAGATTGTATACTTTGAGGCTTGTGCAGCACCAGTTAATTCATTTTTTTTTTAAGAAAATGTGTATACCATGCAATAAGATTAGTTATTAAACTTCTGTAAAAAGGATTAAAAAAATTAAAATATTAGCTTAGGGTACACCATCTGACTGTGTTATCAAAGTGCATTTCATGGCTGCCTAAAGGATGATTTGCATATGCCTTTAAAACAAATAAAGCAGTGTTTTTATTTCAAGTACACTGATCAAACATTCAATTTTGCAATGTAAAGTAATTTACATTATGTTTGTTAGGATCCATTAGACATCAAATTGTTCATTTTTCCTTTGTACCTTTCAAGGAGGTATTAAGTGACAACTCCATTCATATATCATTTCCTGACGATTTTTTCAAGATTTTTCAATATGACTGGCAAAAGTTTTGAAGTCAGCGAGGAGTCACTTATGTCTCAGTGATTTATATATTAAATCAAGGCTCTTTATATACCTCATTATGTCATAGGGTTTATGCATATTTAATCTTTTATTTGAAGATTAGCATTTACATGATAAAGTAAAAGGGTTTGGTGGTTAATCTTTTGTGGTTTAAATACTATCAATGCATGTTTAAAATATTCAATTATTCAATGATGAGAATTGACTCGTTTCTCACTTGAAAGAATTTAGATTGAAAGAGATACTATTCCCCCTTATCCTGGATTGAAAAAGTTTTTCCCAGCAAGACAAGTTGTTAACACCATTTTAAAAGAAAAAGGACTTGAACAACTTATTCATCACCATGCTAATCTTTTTAATAAAAGAATTAATTAGAATTTGAAGTTGTTGTAGCAGTAAACTGGTGTTTATGACAAACTAGGCTTCACTAAGTAAATATAAAGGATGTTTTACAGATGTAGAAACTTTTGTCAAGGATAATGCTGGGATTGAATTATAAGCTTTAACTGGTCAATATACTGGGGTTGAAAGTATCTGTTGAAAAATCTGAATACAGAAACTTTTTTAAATTATTAAGTGCATTAAAAGATTGTATATGGGCTCCTAGGATAGAAATTGACCTTCAACATGTTATGCAAGTGAATATCAACATATATATCTGTTATCCTATTTCAGCTGGAAAAAAAGTCTATATATCAAAAGTCCGTAACTGTTTGAAAATTGAGTTGTTATATTATAACCCTATAAAACAATCAAAATTTATCTTTTATTTCGTATAATAAACATGTTTAATGTTCCTAAAACCAATCAAAGTTGTATACATGTGCATGAAAATGTGCACTTGCATAAAGTCAATACAAGACAGCTCATATGTTATTTGTTATTTTCGTTATACACAATCGTTTTTGAAAAAAAATGTAAGCCACCTAAGGGAGTTTTTTTTTTTTTTTATTATTATTATTTCCATTATTCATATACAAAATGTAGTTATATTCTGACATTTGTTTTAAATTAACCTTATAAATCCAATTGATTATGCATTGCATGTCCTAACACATACCATTTTAGCTGTAGGGAATTTTATGAGTCTAATGTATAAAAGCTATAACTAATGAATCAGTATTCTGTTTGATAAAAATAAAAATTCTACTTCCAACCCATAAAATTTCTAATAAAATTTGTGATTTCTTTGTTAATGGAAAACCTTTAAAGTTTATTAGTTCGAGTCAGTCATTTAAGTAAAGTGTGAAGATATTAAGGGTGTCATGGTTTGATGAATGAGGGTTTAATCTCTAGATATCCACACATTTTTGAAAGTTTATTTTATTCCTTTGGAAAGGGGGGGGGGGGGGGGGGAAACTTGGGTCTCTCACTAAAAAAACAGGGACTCTTTTGTTTGAAAAACAGCTTCCTATATGGTCTCTGTTTCACAGGCTTCAAGTTATGTTCCAGTCTATTAAAAAAGGGAATCTTTTATCTATTCCTTTGATTTGTTTGAGCTTTTGATTCTGCCATTTGATTTTAGATTTTCCATTTCAAATTTTCCTAGGAGCTCTGTATTTTTGTTATTATACTTTTTACAAGACCTGCATACATGTTTAATTATTCTTGTGTTTTAAATAATTTTCGTAACATGTATGAATTGATCCAATATTGAAAATAAGATAAAATCAAAATCAGCAATCAATCAGCAAAAATTAAGTTCAGGTAAAAATGTAAATTAAATGAAATATAATATATTTTCAAATACTCATGGAAAAACATAATGAATTTGTATTTTATTTTAAAACACTTGTTTGTGACATATTTTGATGGATTATCATGCTTGATATTTTATTCATGCATGCATTCTTACTGTTTCTTAAAAACACCTGTCACATCTGCTTACATCACATTATATAAACACCATTGTATTGGTTGAAAGTAAAAGTCTTAGCCAATGACATTAAGTTATTTGTATCACAAGTCTGTTACAGTCTTTTTGCACAAAATTTGAAAAAAAGATAATATTTTAAAACTACATGGTTAAGATTGCAATTGACCTCTCGTAAAATAATTTAAAAAAAAATATGAACAAGAGAGAAATAACATGTGGGAGTATAGTTATTGGTATTAGGAAAAAGACTGATAGTGATGGAGGTAGGGATTTCAATTCATTTTTATTTATTAAAAATTTAGGGAAGCAAGCTTTATCAAAATATTCAGTTGGAAAACAATATGCAGCTTTAAATTCTAATATTAAAAATTCCTCTTTCCCTAATTTTTTTTTATTTCAAAATAGAACTGTGAAAAGTTGGTGAAAGCATGATGTAAACTGAATATATAATGGAAATTAAACTGTCAGTACAAATTCACATTGTACAGTTAAAG
This sequence comes from Mytilus edulis, assembly GCA_019925275.1. NCBI lineage: Eukaryota > Metazoa > Mollusca > Bivalvia > Mytilida > Mytilidae > Mytilus > Mytilus edulis. The sequence continues at coordinate 68,141,925 of CM034356.1, forward strand.
AAACAACCCATGTAACGGGTGGAAAAAAACGATTGATCTTTTTCAAATTCCAAATTGAATTTTTTGGTCATGAACATAATCATTTACATTAAAATGAATCAAATACTATGTTTCAGCTCAAATATTCAATTTAGCTAATTAAACTACATGTTATACAGGTTATCAGCAGTCTTTATTTCTGTAGACCGAGTTTACTAATTCTGATGAGCAGTTAGAAATGCAGACTTGATACATTTTATCTAAGATTCTTTCAAATCAAATTAGTTTTTCTTATGAGATTTGTATTATTTCAAGGAAAATTATGCAATGGTGGAAAAAATTCTTCAAATAACTTGCAATGCCTTTTCAAAGAAATTCATTACAAAAAGTAATGAGATAATTTAAACATAAATGTTACTGTTATGTTCTCCTACATGTTATCTACTTGTTTCAAAGGGAATTTAAGTTAGTATACATCTAGAAACATGTGTATATGAGTGCTGTTATTTTAAATTTTCCAATTAAAGGTTTTAGCTGGTTATCATAGAATATATATTCAAAACTGTTACATGTATATTATAGGAAGGAAAATTATAAATTATGAAATTTGATTTAGATTGAATATTTATAATCACAGAAGACTCTAGTTTGTAAAAACTACCCACTAATTTTGTAAACGTTATGTGTGCATTTTTGTAAAAAAAAATATTTCTTTTTTTCAGGTGAAAAGAAGTCATTATTGTCAAAATTATTTGGGAAGAAAAAAAAGACAGATGAGGTTAAACACAAGTGTAAGGAACAAGAAACAAAAGATAAAAAGTGTAAAGAACCAGAAACAAAAGATACTAAAAAGTATGCCACATTTTCTGGTCAGTTCCCTCCCCCTGAATGGATGTGGTACCAAGATCAATGTAAAAAACATGAAAGGACAAATAAGTGGGTGACGCAGCAAACTGGAATGGTTCAGATGTCTCATGGGCAGATCTCTCATAAAATACATCGACCGACATTTGAGATAAAGAAAGACCTTCATCAGTGTAACAGTATATCTCCTGTTACTCTTCCTACAGCAGTGTCTAGTAGTAAGCAGCATAAATCGCATAAACAAAATCATAAAGTATCTCCTTCTGAGAAAGCACATACTTACCATGAAATTGAATCATTTACCCGTAAAATGTGCAATAAAGCCAAAAAAATGCAGCAGTCACATTGTGTTCAAGAAATGCCACAAGAATCAAGGTTCCTTCCTATAAAAGAGTCTCAAGAAATGAATCCTGATATCAGGGTCCGAAGATCAAAATCTCACAATCGTAAGTCAAACAGACATTCAGTTGATGTTGGATTACTTCGAAGACAACATGCTCATCGAGAGCTTCAACAAGACATTCAAAACGAGCAATCAAGAGTAATGGGCGAGCAATCAAGGGTAATGGGTTTGTCTCCCATGTACAGCTCAACACCACGTGATGTTGACAAGCGATTTATCCAACCAAGTGGAGAATATGTAGATATGTGTTCTAGTCCCGTTCTACGTGAAGTTAATCGAACGGACCACAGATCTCATAGGCGGAGATCTAAACATTACAAGAGAATTGAGAATGATATTAACTACGAGCATCATGGGGTATTACCCCGTAAACACAGCAATATCGCTATGTCTCGAGATAGTGGTGTGAACTGTGTTGGTTTATCAAATCCTTCAGAAAATAACAATGTATTTTGCTATAATCAGTTGATGGACTATGAAAATGTTAAATCAAACAACTTACACAAAAGTTGGGAGATGCAAGGTAATACTCAACACAACGGTGAATTAAAGAAAAATGAAATCGTCTGTATCGCTGAAATCAATGCATGTGTTCCTGAGCATAGTGATTATGTTGAAATTAACAGTATAGAAATGGCAAGAAGTGTGCCGTCAGAAGTAAATGAAGACACAAAAGAAAATCAGCCTTTTTCGAATAGAAGTGACGATATAGGATTAATGGACAGTAGTGAACAGAGTTATGACACAGTAATTTATAATAAAAGAGTACAAGATGTATCTAAAGAAACAGAAAATTTGACACTGGGTGATAGTGGATTTTACTCTCCTAGAGTGACAGAAATTGAACTCGGTAAAAATAAAAAAGTGAAAGTGCCATTATACAAAAACTTAAGTTATGACCACCATGAACTGAATAATCTTAAAGATTTCCAGAAAGAAAAAATAGTGCTAAATAATGAATTCTACAAGGAGCCATCTCCTTCATCTGATTATCAAATTGTTGGTGTCGTGTAAATTAAAGTTGTCTTTGTGATAAGGGAGATAATTGTCATTATTTATACATGTACATGCACTAAAATATAGGCATAACAAAGTAAAAGAAAAATTTATTTGAAATTTATCTATGTTTTTTATGCCCTAACACCAATGTAGCTTGGCTATATCAATTAATCCCAAAGGATCTGGTTGATTTTTAGACTATATTTGTACAATTTTGAAAAGAAGATGTGGTGTCCTGTATGTGTGACAATGAGATTACTCTCCATCAAAGTAACAATTTGTAAAAGTGAATGATTAAAGCTCAAAGTCAGTCTTCAACATGGAGCCTTGGATCACACCCAACAGCAAGCTATAAAGGGTCCCAAAAAGTACTAATGTAAAACCAATGTAAACAAGATGGCGATGATAATAACACAAGAAAAAAAATAAAAACGGAAAAACCAATGTATAGATATTTCACAAACACAAGTATCTTTATATTGCATAATTCTGATCTGCAAGGTTGTACATTGTTTATGTATGACTTGAAATTCTTGAATTGCTCTTTGATTGAAATGTAGTGATTTTTGGTGTGAGGACTATTCCACTCTTATATTTTGTAAATATGCTGATTCAGACTGCATGAGTGCATGAGGTCAGGTTTGATCTAGGACTAATTTAAGACTTTGGAATGGATATTTGCTCATTAATCTGGCACCATTTAGGAATAAGAGCAAAGATTTATATGTGGTTATAAGGTTTTCAGAATGAGAAGTTATATATTTAGAAGGTTATTATATTGCTTGTTACAATTCAACATGTTTCTTTCCTGTGTATGCTTGAAAAATAAGCAGCTGGATGTTGTTTTTTTAATATAAAAAGATAAAGTATTATTTCTTCTGAGACATTTATCCAATGGTCTTACTTACAATGTAATAAAGTAATAAAAAGAAAGCAAATATGACAGACAGCAACCAAAGAAAATCTCTGAATTCAAGCTCATGACTTGGGACAGGCAGATATTGAATATGGCAAGGGTAAACATATTTGAGAGCTCTTAACCTTTCCATTAACAAGGGACAGAGGTGTAACAGCACATCACAAAAACAAACTGCAAAAAACAATTGGAAATGGTCTGATAATCAATTAGCAAGAATCACCAAAATAAAAAAAATACCTAAAACACAAAGCTCTGACCCTAGAGTTTAAGTAGTTCCTGAAAGCTAGTTAAAAGCAATTACACATATGTTTTGTCTATCATTTTGAAGAGTATGTTAGATGGTCTATATCAGCAAAAATGAACAACATTGTCAAAATCATTGTAACACCTTACAGGAGTTACTGCCTTTTAGGAGGATACAGAGTAAACACTAAAGAAACTAATCTCAACATCATTAACGTGAGGCTTTAAAGAGCCTATGTTGTTTACATAGGTCTATGAACATCTTAAACAATGAACACTCCAACATTGTGAACAAGGTAGAACTGACAAAAAAAATGTTGATCTTGTAGGATGATAATTTTTTCTGTTGACAAACATTATTTCTCTCTATTTCCTATAGTTTCAGCCCAAAACACACATAAAACAATGGTAATGGTAAGCAAACTATAGATTAAGGCAATCACTCCTATAAAGAGTGAACAAACATTTTTATACGACTTGAGAGCTCTTAACCTTCCTCAACATTCATTTTCAACATTCGTTTTTTCGATTCTCAACTTTCAACATTCGTTTTCAACATTCAGCATTAGATTTTCAACTTTCAACATTCAACATTCGTTTTCAACATTCGATTTTAAATTTTAAACTGGTTTTCAAAATTCAACGTTCGTTTTCAAGATTTTTTTTCAACATTCGTTTTCAACATTCAACATTCGTTTTCAACATTCAACATTCGTTTCCAACATTCTACATTAGTTTTCAACATTCGATTTTCAACAATGTTTTTCAAAATTCAACATTCGTTTTCAACATTCAATTTTCAACATTTAAACATTCGTTTTCAACATTCAACATACATTAGTTTTCAACATTCGATTATTAATTTTCAACAATTGTTTTCAAATTCAACATTTGCTATCAACATTTAACATTCGTTTAAACATTCGATTTTCAACTTTCAAAATTGGGTTTTCAACATTCAACATTCGTTTTCAACATTTAATTTTCCATTCAACATTCGTTTTTTAAATTCAACATTCGATTTTCAACATTCAACATTCGTTTACAACATTCAACATTCGTTTACAACATTCAAAATTAGTGTTCAGTTACCAGAAGGTTCAATACCACTGAGAAAAGTTGGGATTGATTTTGAGGGTTATGATCCCAATAGTTTATGTATTAGGGGCCAAAAAGGGGGCCCAAAATAAGCATTTTTGTAGTTTTCATTACCATTTAGGAATGGTTAGTAATGACTTTGGGGGTTACGGCTCAAAATGTTTTGGAATTGGGGTAAAAAAAAGGGAATTAAGGGCAAACAAAGGGGGGGAAACTAGGTTTTTCTGGTCAATGGACAATTAAGACAATTTAAAACAGTATAAGGGAGGTAATTCAAAAACAGTTTACATACAATGTTTGGTATGTTCGGATTTGCCTCCCTTACACTACTTGTAAATAATGTATAAAGAAATGTCAGGTTTTGGACTTATTGCGAAAAAAAGGGTGGTGGTAGTAGTTTTCAATTTTTTCCCCCAAATTTCTCAAATTCCTAATTTTTGAAAAGTTAGAAGAAGAAATCTTTAATTGCACAATATTGCATAGTAGCTTTGTAAGATCTTGACATTTGTTTTGTGTCAGAAAAAACTCATATTATGTCAAGAATTTTATCACAATCTAAATTCAGAGCTGTGTCAAGCTTGCATGTTGTGGCCATACTTGTCCCAACTGTTCAGTGTAGGACCTCTGCGGTCGTATAAAGCTGCGCCCGGCGGAGCACCTGGTTTAATCTTTTTTACTAATTTGTAACTCTTGTCCGTTATGCATTTTAAAATCCTGATGATATTTAGCTCACCTCGTTGAAAAACAAATTTACAGTTTTAAAAATAGAGCACAAAAAGTAAAGACAAAGTGTTAATATACCATAATTTGAGAACGTTTGTTTGAATGAGTACTTAAATCAGACTGACTTTAACATGCAGTCACAAATAGTAAGAGGAAAAACCCAAAGATTATGATGTTAATATGTCCAAGGTTCAGTTCACAGAATAGATCCAAATCGCTTCAAAAACGTGATTTCTGAATATAATTTGGGATTGAACTAAATTTATTATAGCTAGAAGAAGAATTCATTAGGTTAGGTGATGGATACTAAAAAGATGCAAATCGGTGCCTAAATCAGGTTTGGATAACTAGAACATTCTAATATAATATTTACAGAAACAAAGAATAGACAATTTGTGCAGAAATAGAGGATGGAAACCATACTTTATATATTATAACAAATTATACAAGAATATTTCTATTCATTGTGGGGTCAATACTTCAAAGTTTAAGCATGGTTATAGTTGAAGACATCTGATGTTGATGTATATCTTTTTAAAGCGAACAATTGAATGCAAACATTAAAGTAAAAACCCATCATGGAAACAAGTACATTTATAGTATTTCCTTGCAAAAATGTTTTGTTTAAATAAACTCTTTTGATTAGGAAAATTAAGTAAATGTACGTGGAGTTTGTAAAAGAAAAATCAAGGCCACGAGGTATCCATCCATGACACAAAATAAAAAAAAAACACCAAAAGCAAAGTTTGCTTTCTAAGGGGCTTCCATTTTAACAAGACAACACATTGTTCTAAGTGGTGCCCATTCTTAGGAAGCTTTTATTTACTCTTATAATGTTAAACTTGTGATTGATTAATGATGTCTTCTATAAAGTTGCGTTACTATCAGTACATATCAGATTGACATATGGTTCGAGGTCCTGTCCCCTATGCCATGGACTTTGAATAAATTAAGTTTTCTGCATAAGTCAGTTTGACAGGATTGATTGTTTGATTGGTGCTTTTTCGTGGCTTACTTTTTTTCGACTACTTAGATCACTGGGCCACCGAGGCCCCGCCCAGTTTAACAGGAACTACTTCTGCCAGATAAAGGACATTTTCTATAAATTCACCTTACTATCAGTGCATAGCCGTTTACTCGAGACCCTATCCCCTTGGTCCTGGTCAAGTGCATTTAAATTAATTAGCAATGTTGCTGTCCAACCATTGTTTTTCTGACATATCTCTGCCAACAGTCAACAGTGCATACATAAATTTCTGTTCTAAACTTTTAAAACCGTAGAATGACGTAAAAGATACATGAAGTATTCTCTGCAGAAATACACGAAATCGGTTTAATGATAGTGCAACCAATATAAAGGATACCAATATTTGTGATTTTTATATTCAATCCTAAACAAAAAATATAATCTTAATAAATCAAAGGAGTAATTATCTAACTTAAAGGGGGTCTTTAGATATAGTTGATCATCATAAAAGTAATCCTCTCACAATCTAATACTTGAAAATCAAGCTCCAATATTTTTTTCATATACAGTACAGAAGCATCGGAAAATGCATTTAAGTAACAGAAGCCCCGGAAATGCATTCAAGTAACCCTTGTTCCGCATTAACGGATTGCTTCAAGTATGTAAGTGATTTTAATGATATACTTTGTATCAAAGTTTATCGCCGTTAGAGACAGTGTCATAAAACTTTAATGTTCAACCGAAAGATAAAGATCTGACCTCGTTTTTATCCCAAGCTTAAATCTGAACAAATCAATCGTTTCTTTGGAAGCTTTGTTTTATATCTAATTCATTGTGACAACTTTATTCATCACACAGATTAATAAGATTATATATCTTATAACAAGTGCCATGTCCGATTCTTATACTATACAAAAGTAGAAGAAAACATACAAAGGAAACTCTTCAGTGGTTGTCGTATCTCGCATTTTATATTTTTCGCAATTTGGAGAATTGGGAAAAGAATAGAAATAGCTTGAAGTGTAACTTATTTCGAAAATACCGTTTTTTGTTTTGTATCCCCCCCTAACCACCCCACCCCCAAATCACTTCCCGTTCCCGCGATATTCTTTCTTTTCCTAGATTCCACTTTTGTTATGCCTCATATCCAACACCAAAAGCGTTTCATCACCCTCTTTAATTATAGTTTTTTTTTTTTTTATTGTTTCTGTATATATAATTTATGTTGACCTTTATTTCAGCTCGGGACGATTTAGAGCTCGTCATATCGTTTAGACATCCTTCTTCTGAAAAAGGCCTCGATTCTTTTGTGGTCGTTTAGTTCGTTTGGTCTCACTGACGTTTGCATATAAATAAGAAGATGTGGTATAATAGTGTCGTTATTTATAGTGCATTTCTGTAAAAACTAATAAATTCAAATTTCAAAAATCGCACCTGCACCTGCTCTATCTAACAAAAATAATTTTACAGTGCAGTGAACTATATTTGGGATAAATTATATCAAGATTATAGAACAGTTTATTATCTTTAACTTAAAATATTTTTAATTCAGTTTTACGGCTTCAGACATGCTATTTGTTTTACTTATTTCTACTGGACAAAATCACTCCTTTACCTAAAAATTTAACACCCAAATTTGTTGACACAAGTAATTTCACCCACTACTTGCTTGTTCATGAATAAAATGTGAAGAAATAAATTTTGAAGGTGTATGAAAAAAAAATGCGAGGTTACACTGTTCACACTAGGGACTATCAAAGGCCAAGATCTGTGTCATTTGACCATTGGTAATAGACGATGAAAAAAAGTAAAATAACAAAAATACTGAACTCATTGATCAAATGGCAAAATCAAAAGCTCAAACACATCTAAAGAATGGAAAACAGATGTAATTTTCCACGTTTTACATTTGAGTTATCTCCCGTTTACCATAGAAAAACACATTTATATAGTAAAGACGAGCTCTGCCGTTTATCCAAAAGACTTATTAGAAGCAAAGCAATGCTGATAGTTTTACAAAGAACTAGGTACGAAAAGGCCTGTTTTTGGTCCCCTATTTTTTCATTTTTCAAATTCTGTTTTGGAAAGCTACTTATTATGTTAAAACATTCTCTTAGGGAGCTACCATTTGATTTTTATGGGGGGGGGGGGCTTGGATGAAAAATTTTGTCCTGCATTTTTTTTTAGTTGTAATCTCTATCCTGCCTTTTTATTTTTCACTCTATTCATTCCTGCCTTTTTTTTATTAGTTTATCCTGACTTTTTTTTACCTAAATTGTCATCCTACCTTTTTTTTTGCAAAGTGTCTCATCCTGCCTTTTTTTTTTACTCAAAACTCCTGTCCTGCCTATTTTTTTCAAATTTCATCCTAGCCCCCCATAAAAATCAAATGGTAGCTCCCTTATGTTTGAAGTTTGTTTGAATGAACTTCAAAACCACTAATTTTCGCAAGTGGGTGAGGTGAGGTGGTTAACTTTCTGTTATTATTCAAATATTGTAATTATAATTCATTTTGCAGGTGATTTTACAAATTTATTTTTTTTAGTGCCTGCGCCAACGAAAATTATGGCGGTTTAGACAGCAAAAATAATTCTCATGACATTGGAATAAAAAAAAATCTTATATCACATAGGATTTTTTTTATTCCTGACATAGGATTTTTTTATTTCAATGTCATGAGAATTGTTTTTGCTGTCTAAACCGCCATAATTTTCCCGGATCACGTATGCGCACGCTATTAAATTTTAAGAAACAATGGCCAAAATCGTTATTTTCCCTTCTTTTGACGTTTTTGAGTCCCTTTTACCCTACTAACCTCACCCATTTTCTGAAATAATGGTTTTGAAGTTCCAAACAAACTTCAAACATAAAGGAATATTTCAACGTGATAAGTAGCTTTCCAAAACAAAATTTAGAAAATGAGAAAATAGGGTCGCCAAAAACGGGCCTTATCGTACCTTGTTCTTTAACCATTATACATGTTTGTTAAGATAATGCGTACGCGTACAAGTGTGAAATAAACTCACTAATTGAGACCCTATCATATGTATTATTTAACGGGAAGGAGACAATTTTGGACCAAATTCGCCCTTCGATATTTAAACGATAATACTACGAGAAAGCGGAATATATCTTAAACTTTCTCAATTATTGTCAAAAATATTGTTTATAAAAGATAGAGTAACCAAATGTCTCTTGGCAAAAATTTTTGTAAGACACGTAAAATTACGACTTTTGTATACCTCCTATTTTGATAATAGAACCAGAGACATATATATCTCTGACAAAACCAATAATTACAGTTCTTTACGTATAATAAAACAGAAGACATTTATATCTAAATATACATCAATTCCTCCATACCTTGTTTGGTTTTGAATTTACTTTAAACTTTTGGTCCTTTTCGCTTTTAACAGCTCCCTAACATTTGTAAAAAGGTTTGAACTTAAAAATATTTTGGCCTCGAGCATCACTGAAAATACATTCAATGTCGAAATGTGCATCTGATGTAATAAAACGTTCTGTTTATGCTATTACTATCGTCAGGTAGATATTTCTGTCAGTGGATTGTTAGTCCCTATCACTTTTCCAGTAGCCAATACTTAAGTTTGGTATGAAAAAAAGGCCGACACTATAGTACGGTTTGATTGAAGTTTAGTTATATAAACCAAACTAGAGGCTCTAAAGAGCATGTATCGCTTTCCTTGGTCTTTGTGCAAGGAACAAAGGACACACTCCAATATTGTAGACAAAGATAGAACTCATGACAAAAATCTTTTTTTTTGTTTTTATCTTGTATTACTGATTATTTAGTCTGTGTAGTTTCTCTCTATCTTCTTTTTAGTTTTTGATCAAAACACAAAAGAGGATGAAGGATACAAAGAGTCATCGTCTACTTAACTACATGTATATATCGGAATTGGACTTGTAAGTAGATCTTGACTTGCTGGTAATATTTATGTTATAAATTGTTTCCTGATAAATTACAATTTTCTACCATATATGGCAAGAGGCAAAACAAAAGTTGGTATAATTGTCTTTTTAGGACAATAACTCAGATAAGGAGTCGTCTGACCATTTCCTCCATAGGGTCTTCATGGAAGTTTTGTTTTGCTGGTCATTTTTGCCTAGTTAAGTTTCTATCTGTCTATTATTATTTTAAGATATAAGGCAAAAACGCAAAAAAAATAGGTCAAAATCATCATCGAAAGGCAATCACTCTAACAAGGAATCGATTGACAATTTCGATCATGTTGACCTATTTGTAGAACTTGTCTTGCTGATCATCTGAAAGATTATATGTATCTATTATAGTTTTCAATACAGTAATGAAAAAATAAAAAAAGGGGTATAAGTGTCCAATAAATTATTTAAGAAGTCATTTGACAGTTTTGACATGTGTGGACAATTGGTAGATCTCAACATCCTGGACATTTTTGCTCTTGTCAGATTTTCTCTCTTTATAATGGATTTCAAAATAATAGAAACAAGAATGTGTCCCAAGTACACGGGTGCCCCACTCTCACTATCATTTTCTATGTTCAGTGGACCGTGAAATTGGGGTCAAAACTTTAATTTGGAATTAAAATTAGAAAGATCATATCATAGGGAACATGTGTACTAAGTTTCAAGTTGATTAGACTTCAACTTCTTCAAAAACTACCTTGACCAAAAACTTTAACCTGACGCACAGACGGACGGACGAACAGACGGACGGATGAACGGAGGCACAGACCAGAAAACATAATGCCCCTCTACTATGGTAGGTGGGGCATAAAAAACTGGCATTTAACCCCTTATATTCTTTTTTTAGCCATATTGGTCGTCTTGTGGTTGGCAGGCGATGTCATCAGATATATGTTTAAACTTGATACCCCAATGGTGCTTGTTTCCAATTGTGATTAAATCTGGAAAATTAGTTTCAGAGGAGACGCATTTTGTAACAGATTACAAAAATTAATGAGAAATTGTTAAAAAATACTATAAAGGGCAATAACTCCCTTAATGTTCAATTGACAATGTTTGTCATGGTTGACTTATTTGTAGATCTAACTTTGCTGAACATTATTGCTGTTTACAGTTTATCTCTATCTATAATGATATTCATGATAATAACCAATAACTGCAATATTTCCTTAAAATTACTAATTCAGCGGCAGCAACCCAACATTGGGTTGTCTGATTCGTCTGAAAAGTTCAGGAGAGATAGATCTAAACCTGATAAACATTTTTTACCACATTTCGCATTTGCTGTAAATGCTTTAGTTGAAGAGATATAAGCCAAAAACTGCATGTTATACCTCTATGTTCTATGTTTAGCCATGGCTTTCATGTTCGTTGGTAGGCGGGGTCATCAGTCACAAGTTTTTAACAAAATACTCTAATGATGATTGTGGCCAACCTTGGTTGAATTGGTGTATGCAGTTTCAGAGAAGAAATTTGTAAAAGATTTACCAAATTTGACGGAAAATTGTTCAACATTGAATATAAAGAGCAATAACTCCTTAAGTTGTCAATAAACAATTTTGCTCATGTTGACCTTATAGTACTTTGCTGATCAGTATTGCTGTTCACACTTTCAAAAAGATCTCTATCTGTAATAGTATTCAAGGCAATAAACAAAAACTGCAAAATTTCTTTAAACTTACAAAATCAGGGGCAGCAATCCAAAAACTGGTCAAAATAAATGAAAATTTCTGATAGATCTAAACCTGATAAATATTTCTAATGGAATGTGACATAGGCGGGATCGAGGGTCTATCTTAAATGTCAGTGTCTATTTTGGCGATTTGGTAATATTTTTATAATATTTATAAATGATTTTTTTAATATTAGTAAAATGGGAATAAATTCCGTAATGGTTCGCCTAGATTTATACAAATAATGTCAGTACTTTGATATTGAAATTAATATTTATCCGAAGTATAAAGACAACAATAACAATTTCCAATTTGATTTAGCCACCCGGAAGACTGATATAGGCATGCCCAATAATAATGGGGTTCCCTGTTCAAACCGTGATCTCCTTATTGTCCTCATGATGTGACAGTTTAATGCAAGTACCAGTCTGTTATCAATGAACAAACGGTGAGCACTATTTCGGAACTAGTGAGGCCGGCAACTAGCGAGGCAGGATTTTGGTCCCGCCTATTTGAAATAAAACACGCCTACTTTTTGAACTCTTTTTTGTTGGAGATAGAATAAGACTAAAGTATACGGGATTGAAACATAGTTTTTATCAAAGAGCACACAAAATGGCGAAACAGTTTGAAGCGGTGAGAATTGTACATTTGAAAAGATATGTATAGACAACAAAAGATGATTAAGTAACATGGACACATCTACTCATTCATTGTATGAAGATAACATGTATTCAAAATTTTTATTATTGGGCGCCAACTTATGTAACCGGAGATCATGGCGGTGCCATATTTCATTTTAAAACTTGTCTCCAAAACTTGCAGTTGAAAGGACCTCTGTCTTACAAGACAACGCGTTGACCGTCTGGGCTTACAAGTGAAGGAAGTCTGGGCTTACAAGTGAAGGAAAGCAATCCCATTACAAGGGTACCGAAAGACAAGGGAGATAGGTAAAATTTGGCTAAATACGGAATGGCCACATGTTCATGAATCCGACAACTAACAAGGCCTGGTCTGCTTTTTTACACTGTATTTAGGAGGTCAGATATCAATAACAACTACTGAGACATGTTCATAATAAAAGGGTTTTTTAATCCTGTTTCTAGGAGGTCTGATATCTATAACAACTACCAACACGTGTTAGTAATAAAAGTTTTTTTTTATACTGTTGTAACAGCATGAATTTCTGTTCAAAAATGCTTGCCTTCATCAGGACACGACCCTGGGACTTCTGTATAACAAGGCAGCACATTAACTGACTGAGCTAAAGCAGAACTTCCTTAGCTCAACCACTAATGCCTAACTAAGTACCTTCCACATTTGCTCAGGGAAGCAATCTCTTTACACTGTTAAGGTTGTCAACAACCAAAGGCATGTTTTTGATAAATCAGGTGTATATTCTGTAAAAATAGCTTAAAAATTTAGGAGATCAGATACTTAGCTAGACATGTTCTTGATTAACAATGTTTTTAAACTTTCTTTAGGATGTCAGATTCCAACACAACTACTGAGACATGATCTTGACAAATGGGGATATACACTGTATGTAACAGGTCAGATGTTAACGACTACAAGCAAGACATGTTTTTGAACTTTATTTAGGAGGTCAGATGTCCAAGACAACTTACCGAGGTATGTTTTTGATAAATGGTGTTTCATTCTTTATTTAGGAGGTCATATGTCCATAACAACTAGAGAGGCATGTTCCTTATAAATTGGGGTTGTCTGCTGTATATACAATGTAACAGGTCAGATGTCCATGACAACTACAATGTACCAAGGCATGTTTTTGATAAATGCAGCTTTTATACTGTATTTTACAGGTCAGATGTCCATAACAACTAGCGAGGCTGGTTTTTGATAAATGGTGTTTTTATACTGTATTTTACAGGTCAGATGTCCATAACAACTAGCGAGGCTGGTTTTTGATAAATGGTGTTTTTATACTGTATTTTACAGGTCAGATGTCCATAACAACTAGCGAGGCTGGTTTTTGATAAATGGTGTTTCTATACTGTATTTTACAGGTCAGATGTCCATAACAACTAGCGAGGCATGTTTTGATAATTGGTGTTTTTATACAATATTTTACAGGTCAGATGTCCATAACAACTAGCGAGGCTGGTTTTTGATAAATGGTGTTTTTATACGTATTTTACAGGTCAGATGTCCATAACAACTAGCGAGGCTGGTTTTTGATAAATGGTGTTTTTATACTGATTTTACAGGTCAGATGTCCATAAAACTAGCGAGGCATGTTTCTGATAATTGGTGTTTTTATACATATTTTACAGGTCAGATGTCCATAACAACTAGCGAGGTGGTTTTTGATAAATGGTGTTTTTATACTGTATTTTACAGGTCAGATGTCCATAACAACTAGCGAGGCTGGTTTTTGATAAATGTGTTTTTATACTGTATTTTACAGGTCAGATGTCCATAACAACTAGCGAGACTGGTTTTTTGATAAATGGTGTTTTTATACTGTATTTTACAGGTCAGTGTCCATAACAACTAGCGAGGCTGGTTTTTGTAAATGGTGTTTTATATACTTTTTTACAGGTCAGATGTCCATAACAACTAGCGAGGCATGGTTTTTGATAAATGGTGTTTTTATACTGTATTTTACAGGTCAGATGTCCATAACAACTAGCGAGGCTGGTTTTTATAAATGGTGTTTTTATACTGTATTTTACAGGTCAGATGTCCATAACAACTAGCGAGGCTGGTTTTTGATAAATGGTGTTTTTATACTAGTATTTTACAGGTCAGATGTCCATAACAACTAGCGAGGCATGGTTTTCAGATAATTGGTGTTTTTATACATATTTTACAGGTCAGATGTCCATAACAACTAGCGAGGCTGGTTTTTGATAAATGGTGTTTTTATACAATATTTTACAGGTCAGATGTCCATAACAACTAGCGAGGCTGGTTTTTGATAAATGGTGTTTTTATACTGTATTTTACAGGTCAGATGTCCATAACAACTAGCGAGGCTGGTTTTCTAAAATGGTGTTTTTATACTGTTTTTACAGGTCAGATGTCCATAACAACTAGCGAGGCTGGTTTTTGATAAATGGTGTTTTTATACTGTATTTTACAGGTCAGATGTCCATAACAACTAGCGAGGCTGGTTTTTATAAATGGTGTTTTTAATACTGTATTTTACAAGTCAGATGTCCATAACAACTAGCGAGCCTGGTTTTTGATAAATGGTGTTTTTATACAATTATTTTACAGGTCAGATGTCCATAACAACTAGCGAGGCTGGTTTTTAAAAATGGTGTTTTTATACTGTATTTTACAAGTCAGATGTCCATAACAACTAGCGAGCTGGTTTTTGATAAATGGTGTTTTTATACATTATTTTACAGGTCAGATGTCCATAACAACTACGAGGCTGGTTTTTAATAAATGGTGTTTTTATACTGTATTTTACAGGTCAGATGTCCATAACAACTAGCGAGGCTGGTTTTTGAATAAATGGTGTTTTTATACTGTATTTTACAGGTCAATGTCCATAACAACTAGCGAGGCTGTTTTGATAATTGGTGTTTTTATACAATATTTTACAGGTCAGATGTCCATAACAACTAGCGAGGCTGGTTTTTGAAAATGGTGTTTTTATACTGTATTTTACAGGTCAGATGTCCATAACAACTAGCGAGGCTGGTTTTTGATAATGGTGTTTTTATACTGTATTTTACAGGTCAGATGTCCATAACAACTAGCGAGGCTGGTTTTTGATAAAATGGTGTTTTTATACGTGATTTTACAGGTCAGATGTCCATAACAACTAGCGAGCTGGTTTTTGATAAATGGTGTTTTTATACTGTATTTTACAGGTCAGATGTCCATAACAACTAGCGAGGCTGGTTTTTGATAAATGGTGTTTTTATACTGTATTTTACAGGTCAGATGTCCATAACAACTAGCGAGGCTGGTTTTTGATAAATGGTGTTTTATATACTGTTTTTACAGGTCAGATGTCCATAACAACTAGCGAGGCTGGTTTTTGATAAATGGTGTTTTTATACATGTATTTTACAGGTCAGATGTCCATAACAACTAGCGAGGCTGGTTTTTAATAAATGGTGTTTTTATACTGTATTTTACAGGTCAGATGTCCATAACAACTAGCGAGGCTGGTTTTTATAAATGGTGTTTTTATACTGTATTTTACAGGTCACTGTCCATAACAACTAGCGAGGCATGGTTTCAGATAATTGGTGTTTTTATACTATATTTACAGGTCAGATGTCCATAACAACTAGCGAGGCTGTTTTTGATAAATGGTGTTTTTATACAATATTTTACAGGTCAGATGTCCATAACAACTAGCGAGGCTGGTTTTTGATGAATGGTGTTTTTATACTGTATTTTACAGGTCAGATGTCCATAACAACTAGCGAGGCTGGTTTTTGATAAATGGTGTTTTTATACTGTATTTTACAGGTCAGATGTCCATAACAACTAGCGAGCCTGGTTTTTGATAAATGGTGTTTTTATACAATATTTTACAGGTCAGATGTCCATAACAACTACCGAGGCTGGTTTTTAATAAATGGTGTTTTTATACAATATTTTACAGGTCAGATGTCCATAACAACTAGCGAGGCTGGTTTTTGAGAAATTGTGTTTTTATACAATATTTTACAGGTCAGATGTCCATAACAACTAGCGAGGCTGGTTTTTGATGAATGGTGTTTTTATACTGTATTTTACAGGTCAGATGTCCATAACAACTAGCGAGGCTGGTTTTTGAAAAATGGTGTTTATATACTGTGTTTTACAAGTCAGATGTCCATAACAACTAGCGAGCCTGGTTTTTGATAAATGGTGTTTTTATACAATATTTTACAGGTCAGATGTCCATAACAACTACCGAGGCTGGTTTTTAATAAATGGTGTTTTTATGCCCCGTCTACGATAGTAGTAGGGGCATTATGTTTTCTGGTCTGTGCGTCCGTTCGTCCGTCTGTTCGTTCGTCTGTTCGTTCGTCCGTTCGTCCGTCTGTCCCATGTCAGGTTAAAGTTTTTGGTCGAGGTAGTTTTTGATGAAGTTGAAGTCCAATCAACTTGAAACTTAGTACACATGTTCCTTATGATATGATCTTTCTAATTTAAATGCCAAATTAGAGTTTTGACCCCAATTTTACGGTTCACTGATAGAAAATGATAGTGCAAATTTCAGGTTAAAGTTTTTGGCTTCAGGTTAAAGTTTTTGGTCAAGGTAGTTTTTGATGAAGTTGAAGTCCAATCAACTTGAAACTTAGTATACATGTGCCCTATGATATGATCTTTCTAATTTAAATGCCAAATTAGAGTTTTGACCCCAATTTTACGGTTCACTGAACATAGAAAATGATAGTGCAAATTTCAGGTTAAAGTTTTTGGCTTCAGGTTAAAGTTTTTGGTCAAGGTAGTTTTTGATGAAGTTGAAGTCCAATCAACTTGAAACTTAGTATACATGTGCCCTATGATATGATCTTTCTAATTTAAATGCCAAATTAGAGTTTTGACCCCAATTTTACGGTTCACTGAACATAGAAAATGATAGTGCAAATTTCAGGTTAAAGTTTTTGGCTTCAGGTTAAAGTTTTTGGTCAAGGTAGTTTTTGATGAAGTTGAAGTCCAATCAACTTGAAACTTAGTATACATGTGCCCTATGATATGATCTTTCTAATTTAAATGCCAAATTAGAGTTTTGACCCCAATTTTACGGTTCACTGAACATAGAAAATGATAGTGCAAATTTCAGGTTAAAGTTTTTGGCTTCAGGTTAAAGTTTTTGGTCAAGGTAGTTTTTGATGAAGTTGAAGTCCAATCAACTTGAAACTTAGTATACATGTGCCCTATGATATGATCTTTCTAATTTAAATGCCAAATTAGAGTTTTGACCCCAATTTTACGGTTCACTGAACATAGAAAATGATAGTGCAAATTTCAGGTTAAAGTTTTTGGCTTCAGGTTAAAGTTTTTGGTCAAGGTAGTTTTTGATGAAGTTGAAGTCCAATCAACTTGAAACTTAGTATACATGTGCCCTATGATATGATCTTTCTAATTTAAATGCCAAATTAGAGTTTTGACCCCAATTTTACGGTTCACTGAACATAGAAAATGATAGTGCAAATTTCAGGTTAAAGTTTTTGGCTTCAGGTTAAAGTTTTTGGTCAAGGTAGTTTTTGATGAAGTTGAAGTCCAATCAACTTGAAACTTAGTATACATGTGCCCTATGATATGATCTTTCTAATTTAAATGCCAAATTAGAGTTTTGACCCCAATTTTTACGGTTCACTGAACATAGAAAATGATAGTGCAAATTTCAGGTTAAAGTTTTTGGCTTCAGGTTAAAGTTTTTGGTCAAGGTAGTTTTTGATGAAGTTGAAGTCCAATCAACTTGAAACTTAGTATACATGTGCCCTATGATATGATCTTTCTAATTTAAATGCCAAATTAGAGTTTTGACCCCAATTTTACGGTTCACTGAACATAGAAAATGATAGTGCAAATTTCAGGTTAAAGTTTTTGGCTTCAGGTTAAAGTTTTTGGTCAAGGTAGTTTTTGATGAAGTTGAAGTCCAATCAACTTGAAACTTAGTATACATGTGCCCTATGATATGATCTTTCTAATTTAAATGCCAAATTAGAGTTTTGACCCCAATTTTACGGTTCACTGAACATAGAAAATGATAGTGCAAATTTCAGGTTAAAGTTTTTGGCTTCAGGTTAAAGTTTTTGGTCAAGGTAGTTTTTGATGAAGTTGAAGTCCAATCAACTTGAAACTTAGTATACATGTGCCCTATGATATGATCTTTCTAATTTAAATGCCAAATTAGAGTTTTGACCCCAATTTTACGGTTCACTGAACATAGAAAATGATAGTGCAAATTTCAGGTTAAAGTTTTTGGCTTCAGGTTTAAGTTTTTGGTCAAGGTAGTTTTTGATGAAGTTGAAGTCCAATCAACTTGAAATTTAGTATACATGTGCCCTATGATATGATCTTTCTAATTTAAATGCCAAATTAGAGTTTTGACCCCAATTTTACGGTTCACTGAACATAGAAAATGATAGTGCAAATTTCAGGTTAAAGTTTTTGGTCAAGGTAGATTTTGATAAAGTAGAAGTCCAATCAACTTGAAACTTAGTATACATGTTCCCTTTGATAAGATCATTCTAATTTTAATGCCAAATTAGAGAATTTATTCCAATTTCACAGTCCTTTAAACATAGAAAATGATAGTGTGAGTGGGGCATCCGTGTACTGTGGACACATTCTTGTTATACTATATTTTACAGGTCAGATGTCCATAACAACTAGCAAGGCTGGTTTTTGATAAATGGTGTTTTTATACTGTATTTTACAGGTAAGATGTCCATAACAACTAGCGAGGCTGGTTTTTGATAAATGGTGTTTATACACTGTGTTTTACAAGTCAGATGTCCATAACAACTAGCGAGGCATGTTTTTGATAAATGGTGTTTTTATACTGTGTTTAACAAGTCAGATGTCCATAACAACTAGCGTGGCTGGTTTTTGATAAAAGGTGTTTTTATACTGCATTTTACAGGTCAGATGTCCATAATAACTAGCGAGGCTGGTTTGTGATAAATGGTGTTTTTATACTGTATTTTACAAGTCAAATGTCCATAACAACTAGCGAGGCTGGTTTTTGAGAAATGGTGTTTTTATATTGTATTAAACAGGTCAGATGTCCATAACAACTAGCGAGGCATGTTTCTGATAATTGGTGTTTTTATACAATATTTTACAGGTCAGATGTCCATAACAACTAGCGAGGCTGGTTTTTGATAAAAGGTGTTTTTATACTGCATTTTACAGGTCAGATGTCCATAACAACTAGCAAGGCTGGTTTTTGATAAATGGTGTTTTTATACAATATTTTACAGGTCAGATGTCCATAACAACTAGCGAGGCTGGTTTTTGATAAAAGGGTGTTTTTATACTGCATTTTACAGGTCAGATGTCCATAACAACTAGCGAGGCTGGTTTTTGATAAATGGTGTTTTTATACTGTATTTTACAGGTTAGATGTCCATAACAACTAGCGAGGCTGGTTTTTGATAAAAGGTGTTTTTATACTGCATTTTACAGGTCAGATGTCCATAACAACTAGCGAGGCTGGTTTTTGATAAATGGTGTTTTTATACTGCATTTTACAGGTCAGATGTCCATAACAACTAGCGAGGCTGGTTTTTGATAAATGGTGTTTTTATATTGTATTAAACAGGTCAGATGTCCATAACAACTACCGAGTCTGGTTTTTGATAAATGGTGTTTTTATACTGTATTTTACAGGTAAGATGTCCATAAAAACTACCGAGGCTGGTTTTTGATAAATGGTGTTTTTATACTGTATTTTACAGGTTAGATGTCCATAACAACTAGCGAGGCTGGTTTTTGATAAATGGTGTTTTTATACTGTATTAAACAGGTCAGATGTCCATAACAACTACCGAGTCTGGTTTTTGATAAATGGTGTTTTTATACTGTATTTTACAGGTAAGATGTCCATAACAACTACCGAGGCTGGTTTTTGATAAATGGTGTTTTTATACTGTATTTTACAGGTTAGATGTCCATAACAACTAGCGAGGCTGGTTTTTGATAAATGGTGTTTTTATACTGTGTTTTACAAGTCAGATGTCCATAACAACTAGCGAGGCATGTTTCTGATAATTGATGTTTTTAAACTGTATTTTACAGGTCAGATGTCCATAACAACTAGCGAGGCTGGTTTTTGATAAATGGTGTTTTTATACTGTATTTTACAGGTCAGATGTCCATAACAACAAGCAGAAGAACAGACTTTATACTTGGGTCAAGAATTGCATAAGGAGTTTCCTAACCCTAGCACTTCAGTGTGGAGTGAGTACATGAAGGTTGATGAGATTATGAATAAAAATGTGAAATGCTCATTGTTGGCAATCTCATAATTGTCATATAGATATGCAGTCTGATTAAAAGTTCTGAAATCTGACATAGCAAAAATGGGAAGGCAGTGTTTGATGGCTGATAGATTTTAATATAACTGAAAATAGATTCTATGAATCTATTACTACTCTATATTTCTATCAATACACTTTTTATAAATATCACCATTCGGTTTAAATCACCACTTTATACAATGCTATACATATTTACCACCAAAGATGTTTATATTTTTATTGATCACAATCACCTCACTGTATATATAACATGTATAAACTATCAACTCACTAAATATATATCACCTCAATATAAATCTATATCACCTTACTATATATCATCACTGTACTTAATTTATCGATCACCACACTGAATACATCTATCACTTCATTGTTCAAATCTATCACCACATTTTACATTTCTATCACCATACTATACCTATCACCACACTTTATTTACCCAACACCATACTCACAATATGTATTTCTATCCCCACATACTTTATATCTGTTGTCACACTCTTCACACAATGCAATTATCACCACAATCTCAAAAATAAATATGTCTTTCCTTGTACTATATAGATCTATTACATATTAGTTTTTTTGTTTATTGACCATTTATATATATATTAGAAAGTTAGGTGGAGTAGGATCTGCTTACCCTTCAGAAGCACCTGAGATCACCCCTAGTTTTTGTTGGGGTTTGTGTTGCTTATTCTTTAGCTTTCTATGTTGTGTCTTGTGTTCTATTGTTTGTCTGTTTGTCTTTTTAATTTTTAGCCAGGCTTTGTCAGTTTATTTTTCGATTTATGATTTTGTCTGTCCCTCTGGTATCTTTCGTCCCTCTTTTTAAATCAGCTTTTATATATGTTAGCAAGTTAGCATGGGCTTTATATAACAGTCTGTTGATATGGTAGAATATCATTTGATTTGCAGAAATTTTAATGTTATTTTTGATATGTATTTTTCCAGATTGCTATTCTACAGTAGACCTGGATGGATTTTGATGGAAAGGAAGTAAGAACAAGGTACAAGTTGAGAAGTAAACTGCTTTTCATTTTGACTATTTATTTTAATCATACGCAACTTGCCAGAATAATCATCATATTTGGAAGAAGAGGAAGCTGAGTCATGAAAAAACAGCTTCACAAACAGTTGGTATATCTAGAGGAAAGAAGTGAATTGATTGAGGTTATTTTATTTACTGAGCTTTTGTTCATACAGATCTACCAACTGTCATGATTATATTGGATATCCCCACACTATATATATCAACAACCACACTGTATATATCTATAACAACACTAATAGTACATATAACTACACTTAACATACATATCATTCAACACACTATTGATACGTGTCATCCCTCTGTATATATACATCACCACTTTGTTTATATGTCTACCACGACACTGGTTAAACCAATAACCATACTGTTTATATTTGTCACCACACAGTATATATGTAAACCACCACTTTGCTTATATATCACCACACTGTATATATAATCGCTATTCTGTATATTCTTCACCATACTGTATTTACAAATTACAACACTATATATATATATATATTGTATCACCACTTTATAATATTTATATTTATATATTACCACACTATATATATCTGTCACCACCTCATCTTGTTTCAATATATATATATATAAACGCCTTAAAAGTAAACAAAACAGTTATGATGTAATTATTTATAAATATTTTGGATAACCTTCATCAGTATGATCACGATGTAAAATGAATCACATCAATCTTCTTTGATTAGATTATAACAATATTAAAATTTATACAATAACACAGTTAATACCAAGACATTAGTAAGTTGTAAAACTTGTGTCTAATCCATTTGTCATTTTGGACAATAAAATATTTGTAAACTAGTTAATATCAAACACCATAGTTTAGACACTTGTACAATTCTAAAATATAACATAGGTTATATAGCTTCTTAATATTTCAAATTTTATAACTGTAGAGAAATTGCAACAGAGGCTGCTTTTCCAGTGATATATATTTGTATATGTTTGTATAAACTTATAATGACTTCATGTAGTAATTATTATTTATAATTTGGTTTTTCTTACAGAAATACAAAACACAATTTTAAAGGGATTTAGAGGTATAAATGGATGAAAATGGAAGAAAGGAAAAAGGTACATTTTATTTCAAATAAAATAACAAGTATAATTTAATGATTTATAACAATGAAGCACTCAACAATTCTGTTTATAGTGATGGTGAAGTGTTTTTATGCCCCACCTACGATAGTAAAGGGGCATTATGTTTTCTGGTCTGTGCCTCCGTTCGTCCGTCCGTTCCTCTGTCCGTCTGTCCCGCTCCAGGTTAAAGTTTTTGGTCAAGGTAGTTTTTGATGAAGTTGAAGTCCAATCGACTTCAAACTTAATACACATGTTCCCTATGATATGATCTTTCTAATTTTAATGCCAAATTAGAGTTTTTACTCCAATTTCACGGTCCACTGAACATGGAAAATGATAGTGCAAGTTGGGCATTCGTGTACTGAGGACACATTCTTGTTTAGAAAATGATTATTAGAAAAACTGCTATAGCATATCACAAAATATTTATATAAATGTCTTTTCTTCATTCTTGTAATCATGCACTTGTATTATTTACATAAAAATAGGAATATGGTATAATAAATGTTGGTCAAACATCCTTATTGAATACATGTATCTATCCTTTAATAACAAATGTATATAGTGACTATTTTAACACATGAAATTTTTTATCATACCACACACTGCAATCTATTACTACAGTCTCTATAGCTATCACCATACTCTCAATATATAGTCCTACAGTCTCTTTGTATGTTACCTCATTATATTCACCTATCACCTTACTTTAAATACCCATTGCCTTGCTTTATATATCAATCACCTCACACTTTATATTTATAATCTCACTGTTTATATCTAAACCTTAAATGGTATATCTATGACGTGATTATATATTAAACACCACAATTAATGCATCTATCACCTTTCTTTATATGTCTATCATCTTATTGATACATTTATTACCTCACTTTACATATCTGTCACCTAACTTTATGTATTTATCACCTAACTTAATACATCTGTCACCACACTGTATATCTATCACCACACTTTATATATATATATTACCACTCTATATACATCTATCACCACACTCTTCATATGTGACAACAATTTATGTATCTATCACCACACTTTATATATCTATCACCAAACTTTATATATCTATCTCCACACTTTATATATATATCACCACACTTTATATGTCTATCACCACACTTTATATCTATCACCACAATCTATCACCACACTTTATATATCTATCACCACACTATATATATCCATCACCGCACTATATATATCTATCACCACACTTTATGTAACTATCCCAACACTATGTATCTATCACCACATTTTATATATCTATCACCACACTTAATATATCTATCACCACACTATATACATCTATCACCTCACTGTTCATATGTCACACCACTTTATGTATCTATCACCACACTTTATGTATCTATCACCACACTATATACATCTATCACCTCACTGTTCATATGTCACAACACTTTATGTATATATCACCACACTTTATGTATCTATCACCACACTTTATATATCTATCACCACACTATATACATCTATCACCTCACTGTTCATATGTCACACCACTTTATGTATATATCACCACACTATATATATCTATCACCACACTTAATATATCTATCACCACACTATATACATCTATCACCTCACTGTTCATATGTCACAACACTTTATGTATCTATCACCACACTATATATATCTATCACGGTATCACCACACTTAATATATCTATCACCACACTATATACATCTATCACCTCACTGTTCATATGTCACACCACTTTATGTATCTATCACCACACTTTATATATCTATCACCACACTATATACATCTATCACCTCACTGTTCATGTGTCACAACACTTTATGTATCTATCACCACACTATATATATCTATCACCACACTTAATATATCTATCACCACACTATATACATCTATCACCTCACTGTTCATATGTCACACCACTTTATGTATCTATCACCACACTTTATGTATCTATCACCACACTATATACATCTATCACCTCACTGTTCATATGTCACAATGCTTTATGTATATATCACCACACTATATATATCTATCACCACACTTAATATATCTATCACCACACTATATACATCTATCACCTCACTGTTCATATGTCACACCACTTTATGTATCTATCACCACACTTTATGTATCTATCACCACACTATATACATCTATCACCTCACTGTTCATATGTCACAATGCTTTATGTATATATCACCCCACTTTATGTATCTATCACAACACTTTATGTATTTATCACCACACAATTTAAATCTATTACCAAACTCTCTTTGTTTATCCCCATACTCTATATCTACCCCAAAGTCTCTATGTATATCTCCACATATATTAAACACCTTACTTTATTTATCAATCACCACATTCTCTATATCTATCACCACACTCTCTATAATTATCCCCATAATCTCTGTATTTATACTTGAAAACAATGTCTGTATTATGTTCACATATGACATGCTTTCTATAATCCACAAAGAAAACAATTTATACATGTCAAACAATGTCTGTATTATGTTCTTGTATGACATATTATATTCTATGATATTCGTTAAGATTTCATTCACACATTTATTTACTGATGAGAAGGAAAAACTTTTTATTTACAGAAATGGACATCATCATTTATCTTTCTCAACATTATTGCTGTATTAAACACATTAGAAAAAAAGAAGACTATGGATTTTGGCAGTTTTGTTCCTGTGATGCAATGATGTCAGTTCATTTTTTTTTGGAAAAAGCAGATGCTGATTAGCTTATGAGTACTTCTTTTGCTGTAATTGTGAGGTACTTATTGATTAAAAAATAGCCTTTCTATGATTTGGATAATTTATTTCAGTTTTAAAATCATTTTGTCAACTGTTATGTTAGTGCCAAACTAAAGACCAACATGATTAGCAATGAAATATCATAATTCAACTACTGTGGATTCATTTAGTTTTTTTGGGTACCAATTTTCATGGATTGAGGAAGACTTGCATATTCATGGATATTTAATTTTGTGGTTTTTGTCGAGCCTGTGACTTTTGTCGCAATAGCTCGACATATGGATAGTGATCCGGCTGAGGCATTAGCTATCTTCTTAAAAGCTTTATATTTTAGGAGGTGGAAGACCTGGATGCCTCATACTTTGTATATGGATGCCTCATGTTACAAAGTTTCCGTCAGTCACATGTCCAATGTCCTTGACCTTATTTTAATGGTTTAGTGACTACTTGAAAAAAAGTGAACATTTTTGTAATGTTAAATTCTCTCTTATTATAAGTTATAACATAACTATATTTGGTATGTGCCTACCTTGCAAGGTTCTCATGCCTGTCAGAAAGTTGACCTGACCTCGACCTCATTTCATGAATCAGTGAACAAAGTTAAGTTTTGGTGGTCAAGTCCATATCTCAAATACTATAAGCAATAGGTCTTGTACATTCAGTGAATGGAAGGACTGTAAGGTGTACATGTCCAACAGGCAGGTATCATCTGACCTTTACCTCATTTTCATGGTTCAGTGGTTATAGTTAAGTTTTTGTGTTTTGGTCTGTTTGTCTTATACTATATACAATAGGTGTACTATATTTTGTGTATAGAATGATTGTAAGGTGTACATGTCTAGCTGGCAGGTGTCATCTGACCTTGACCTCATTTTCATGATTTAGTGACTCAAGTGAAGGTTTTTAGTTTTGGTCTTTTGTCTAATACTATATGCAATAGGTCAACTATATTTGGTGTATGGAAATATTTTATGATCTATATGTCAGTCTTGTAGGTTTTATTTGACTTTGACCTCATTTTCATGGTTCATTGCTCAATGTTTAGTTTTCTTGGTTATTGTTAAGTTTATGTGACAGTTGTAATAAATCTCTATATTAAGGACTATAAACATATCAATGATCAGTAAAGAAGGCGACATTTCAGCGTATGCACTCTTATAAGGCAATGTCTGCAAACATTCCTTCAGAAAATTTGTTATTTATTGAATATTTAAATTCATGTTTCCCTTATACCCACGAAATCCACTAAAATTAACATCCAACAAATATTAATGAATCCATAGCACTATGTACCAATACAATATTTGAAATAAGTTTAATTGGTGTATTACCCTTGTTATGAAGTAAGTACATATGAAGGCAATGAGGAAATTCCACCGAAAAATGGACCTTTGATAAATATTAAATGCCACCAGCAGTTAAACACATTTTTATGGAATGAACATAACTGTATATAACAACAACACATTTATACAGAAAGTTACAAAAAATCAATGCACAATAATATTGTATGTGTATAGGGCAAATGAATCTTCAAACTAGAAACATATCATCAGTGACAACAATATGCTATGAAGACAAGCTAGTCTATTGTGATAGCACATTGAAAGTGCATCAATTTATTTAACAATATCATTGGATTAAACCATGTGCTTTGAAATAAGTCAAATTTATGAGTAAAGAAAATGTAATGAAAATATATCGTTACTTAGAAACATCTTCTAACTTAGTATTGGTCGAACAGTATTGCAATATACCCTAATGTAAATTCTAAGCCTGTCCACAATTGTGCAACCATGAATATAGTGGTTATAAATACTGTAACGCTGATAGATGTATTGTGTAAAGTCAATAAAAAACCTGAATCTGAGATTGGTATCAATATCAAAACCATAAGACATTGTGTTTTTTTGTTTAAAGAAAAATATTTCCCATATGTTATGTTTAAAAGACTGTTTTGTATGGGAAACAGAAATTGATTTTTCAAACTGGACACAAATTATACTACTAGTAGATTTATGGGAGCTTTAGAACATTCACATAATGCTTTCCATCTTTTTATTTTCAGGCATTGTGTAAACATGCAAGGTCATGCATTATAAGTGTCAACTTCAGACAATATTCACTTTATTGAAATTGAATTCTCCAGTTTGAGAACTTGTTAAAGCTGAATTTTCTTTGTAACATTAAATGTATAATTTCAAGTTTATCCCTAAAAAAACAATACTTATTAATTATTTTTTGTCTTCTTGTGTTGTTTGATGTAGATGCAGGATGGAAGAAAGCAAACAGAACCAAGAAATACAAGTAATTATCAAATTACACATTCAAGATTGACTTGTGCTTATTGCAATAAAATGTTGTCTTATATGGTATTTTTCACTTGTATAAATTAAAGTAATGTAGAATTTGCATTATCTTTTATTGTTTCTTTATAAGAAGAAAATTTCAAATGCTATTACAGTTAATTATAAGTCATACCAACTAGTGCTGATTAATTATGAACTTTCTCATTAACTTCTGGAAAAATATGTTTCAATATTACAATATAAAATATAAAATTGTTGTGATTTGGAATGAGACAACTCTCTATGTGAGATCACATGTGTCTCGTGTATGGTGTCAGCAACTACCTGGTATAATAGTTATATTATATAACCTCTGCCATGAGGCGAAAGCTAACAAACTATAAAGAGCCACAAAATGATGAGTGTAAAACAACTTAAACAAGAAAATAAAAGGCTTGTTGCTGATAAGACGATATGAATAAACCATCATACTATGAGGAAGAAGTGTCTAGTCATGCATGTATTCGTGTAGTAAATGGAAAATTGGTTACAATAATTGTTTTCTTTGTTTATATGATTTTACTAATAAGTATATTTGTTTCTGTTTTATAAATATTATCCAATATTTTTGCACACTTATAAATAGGTTCAAGTATAGATTGACCCTCTCTTAAAGTCCAAAGATGCAGGAAAAGAAAACCATGAACAAGCTTGAAAAGAAATAGATGATAACAATGACTCGGGTTAGTAAATCCTTATATAATTTCTTTTATTTAAATGATATGTTGAAATGAATATTTATTCTTGCAACACTTCCAAGTGTAAACTGTGGATATTTTCACAGTAATTATGCATTCAGAATAGCATATTATGAAAGAATGTTTTAGGCTTTCCATCCATGAATCACAATCTGCAAAACTCACCATGGAGTGGTACTAAACTACAAATTTTAGAAAATTTCTACAAACATTTAAACAAGGCAGTTGTCTATCTATATATTACTTTATTTTTCATATTATTATCTTTTCAGAATAGCTGATAATTATCTAATTTGTACACACTAGAAGAAGTTTGGGTTTTTTTTGCACATGTGAAATGTGGCGAATTATGTGCTGCTACAGAAGATGAAGTTAACATTTTGAAGAGGAAAGATCCAGACTAGTAGATCTTTGTTGACTACACTTCTGATAATTTCATATGTGTATAGTTTCTATGTCATTTTATTTTAAGGAAAAATTTATCAAAGTCGATTGGAGGGGTTGAAATGATTGTGCCTTATCAATGTAGAATGTTTACAATGTAATTGGAAATACATAAAGTAAAGTTATTTTTTTTTGTATTTAGAAATAATCATGTTAAGTATTATTTTTTATGATGATTTTATTTAATGCTATGTATAGCAGAAATTAAATTTAAGAAATGAAAGAACATGTAAATAACAGTTATTATGAAACAACTATTTACCAAAAATGATGTAGACTTTGTGAGTGCTAGATTAATAGTGATAACCATACAATAAGTATAGATACATTGTAGATAGATATTTTATTTTTAAAGTGCAACTTGGTACATATACATGAAATGTAATATATTACAATTTTAAACATAAGCAGTCAATTAACATGTATATTTATACCATCCAGCCTTAAGGGGGTTATGTTGCACTGTCAGATAGTATAAGTTGAATTGAAGATATTTTCCACTTTAGTTATTTTTTCATTAGGCAAGTATGATAGTATGCATTAATGACATTGATTTGTATACTATACACTATAATTTTATACATGTATTATTGAATGTATTACACAATGAATTTTATTTGTATTATGATATTATTGAATGTATGTATATATACACATATATATATATACACATATATATGTTTTCTTAATTTGCTGTTTTTAAATTTGATAGTAGTTTACTCATAGGAATAATTTGACATTTGACTTGAGTGTATTAATAAGTATGTTTTTGTAAAAAAAATAATATAATATATATATATGTACAAGCTTTAGAAACAGGATGAAAAGCAAGGCTTGCCGAGCTTTTCACCTTTTTTCTTAGCGAAAATCTTTAGCTGATTGCAGGATAAAAAAAAATTTTATATACTGGTAGTCTAAAAAATTATTTGAGATTAAATTTACTGGTTATAGTTAAACTTCTTTTTTTTATTAGTTCACATACTAAATTTTATCAATTTTCAGAATAGTTGTTTGCTATTTTATAGAAAACATTCATGTATAAAATTTAATGGTTCTAAGTTTGATATTCTGGTTTGCTAGAATTTTTTTAGATGTATCTTGGTATCAATGAGTATGTCTTTTCAGCTTTATGAATGCTAACAAATTTTTAAGTGATACACCTAAAATAGCTGCTCAAAGTCTGAAAAGACCTTAACAGTAAGGTCGATCACATATTTAAGAATTTAGAAAAGCTAGAATTTTCACTCCAAAGATATTTCAAATAGTCACTTGGGTTAATCAAAATCTACATCTTTATCTAAATTATAAATTGATCTTTCAAAATCCCAGGTGATTTTTAAGTTTGGTTAATTGATGTCAAATTTAAAAACTAACAGGTAAATATAGCTAGAATTTTGAATTCAGACCAATTTCAGATATTCACCTTTAAAAAATTCTATTTCCTTTTTCAATTCAACTAGGATATTTTTTAAATCTCTACAATTATCACAATCATATATCAATTTTACAAAATCCAGCTAATTTGGTAAATTGGTTTATTGATGTAAAATTTATAGACTTCATTAACAAGACAAAGTACTTGGTCAACTTTTAAAAAAAAATGTAACTTATTCAAATCAGCAAGGATTAGTTGAAAACTCAACATTATCTCATTTATATATTAATCTTACTTAAATGCCAGCTAATTTGGTTGTTTTTTTTGTATGTCAAATTTAAAGACTTGTCTAATTAAGAGGTAAAAATAGTTAAAATTTGCATTGTTGGAAAAATTTTAAAAAGTCACCTTTAAAAGATTTGGTAACTTTTCCAAATCAACTTAGATTTACTTAAATCTCTACAATTATCACAGTTAAATATCTATTTTACAGAATGTCAACTAATTTGGTAGTTCGGTTTATTGATGTCAAATTTATAGACTTGATAAACAGGAAAATAGTAGGAAAATTCTTTGTTGTAAAAAATTTTTGTAACATTTTCAAATCAGCTAGGATTTTCTTAAAACTCAACAGTTATCACAATTATATATTACAGCCAATTTCATTGAGTGTGTAGCCAAAGGTAATGTCTTTGGTTAGCTTGCTTGTTAGCTGAACAGTGAAGTCTTTGCTAGGTTAGGTAAACTAAAAAGTAGATTAGACCAACAGATAACCAATCTATCTGTCTGTTGGGACTAGGCTACTTCGAAAGGAGGGTAGTATACCTGACTTAATAATGACTTTCATGGTTCAGCTAACAAGCAGGCTAACCAAAGATGTTACCTTTGGCTACACACTCAATGAAATTGGCTGTAATCTTACTGAAATGGCAGCTATAAATTTGGTAGTTGGTATGTCAAATTTAAAGGTAAAATTTGCATTGAAAAACTTAAAATAGTCAACTTTAAATAAAAATTGTAACTTTTTCAAACCAACTTAGATTTTCCTAAAACTTTACAGTTATACAATTAATATTAATTTACTACAATGCCAGTTATTCTTGTTTCAATTCTTAGAATAAGTTTCTTGTATTCATATTGTCTTTTAGTACTTTATAATGTTAAATTTTTCAAATATGGATTGTCAAACCTACAGATCACAATTATTATTAATCATAAAATCCAGTTTGTATTCATTTAAAGTGAAATTAAAGTTCCTCAAAAAATTAAAAGTTGAATTTTCATCTAAAACATTTTGATAGTCAACTTAATAATGTTATTATAACTGGTTGTTAAAACTACAGTTGTCAAACTTATATTAATCTTCAAATGCCAGGTTATTTCTTGTTTCAATTTCTTAATGTGAAATTGAAAGTTTCACCTGACAAGTAAAAATAGTTAGAATTTTCATATTGTGAAAAACTTTTGATAGTCAACTTTAATAATGTTTATAACTTTTTCAAATCAACTAGGATTGTCCTAAAACTCTACAGTTATCACAATTATATATTAATCTTACTAAAATCCCAGGTTATTTTGTATTTCCATTTATAAATGTGAAATTTAAAGTTTCCCTCAAAAAATTAAAAAGGTTGAATTTTCAGGTCGTAAAACACTTTTGATAGTCAACTTTAATAATGTTTATTACTTTTTCAAATCAATAAGGATTGTCCTAAAAACTCTACAGTTGTCACAACTATATATTAATCTTACTACAATGCCAGGTTATTTCTTGTTTCAATTTCTTAATGTGAAATTGAAAGTTTCACCTGACAAGTAAAAATAGTTAGAATTTTCATATTGTGAAAAACTTTTGATAGTCAACTTTAATAATGTTTATAACTTTTTCAAATCAACTAGGATTGTCCTAAAACTCTACAGTTATCACAATTTATATTAATCTTACTAAAATCCCAGGTTATTTTGTATTTCCATTTATAAATGTGAAATTTAAAGTTTCCCTCAAAAAATTAAAAAGGTTGGAATTTTCAGGTCGTAAAACACTTTTGATAGTCAACTTTAATAATGTTTGTAACTTTTTCAAATCAATAAGGATTGTCCTAAAACTCTAACAGTTGTCACAACTATAAATTAATCTTACTACAATGCCAGGTTATTTTTGTTTCAATTTCTTAATGTGAAATTGAAAGTTTTCACCTGACAAGTAAAAATAGTTAGAATTTTCATATTGGAAAAACCTTTTGATAGTCAACTTAATAATGTTTATAACTTTTTCAAATCAACTAGGATTGTCCTAAACTCTAACAGTTATCACAATATTATATATTAATCTTACTAAAATCCAGGTTATTTTGTATTTCCATTTATAAATGTGAAATTTAAAGTTTCCCTCAAAAAATTAAAAAGGTTGGAATTTTCAGGTCGTAAAACACTTTTGATAGTCAACTTTAATAATGTTTATTACTTTTTCAAATCAATAAGGATTGCCTAAAACTCTAACAGTTGTCACAACTATAATTAATCTTACTACAATGCCAGTTATTTCTTGTTTCAATTTCTTAATGTGAAATTGAAAGTTTCACCTGACAAGTAAAAATAGTTAGAATTTTCATATTGTGAAAAACTTTGATATCAACTTTAATAATGTTTATAACTTTTCAAATCAACTAGGATGTCCTAAACTCTACAGTTATCACAATTATATTTAATCTTACTAAAATCCCAGGTTATTTTGTATTTCCATTTATAATGTGAAATTTAAAGTTTCCCTCAAAAATTAAAAGGTTGGAATTTCAGGTCGTAAAACACTTTTGATAGTCAACTTTAATAATGTTTATACTTTTTCAATCAATAGGATTGTCCTAAAACTCTACAGTTGTCACAACTATATATTAATCTTACTACAATGCCAGGTTATTCTTGTTTCAATTTCTTATGTGAAATTGAAAGTTTCACCTGACAAGTAAAAATAGTTAGATTTCATATTGTGAAAAACTTTGATAGTCAACTTTAATAATGTTTATAACTTTTTCAAATCAACTAGGATTGTCCTAAACTCTACAGTTATCACATTATATATTAATCTTACTAAAATGCCAGGTTATTTGTATTTCCATTTATAAATGTGAAATTTAAAGTTTCCCTCAAAAAATTAAAAAGGTTGGAATTTTCAGGTCGTAAAACACTTTTGATAGTCAACTTTAATAATGTTTTACTTTTTCAAATCAATAAGGATTGTCCTAAAACTCTACAGTTGTCACAACTATAATTAATCTTACTACAATGCCAGGTTATTTTGTTTCAATTTTAATGTGAAATTGAAAGTTTCACCTACAAGTAAAAATAGTTGAATTTTCATTTGTGAAAAACTTTTGATAGTCAACTTTAATAATGTTTATAACTTTTTCAAATCAACTAGGATTGTCCTAAACTCTACAGTTATCACAATTATATATTAATCTTACTAAAATGCCAGGTTATTTGTATTTCCATTTATAAATGTGAAATTTAAAGTTTCCCTCAAAAAATTAAAAAGGTTGGAATTTTCAGGTCGAATAAACTTTTGATAGTCAACTTTAATAATGTTTTAACTTTTTCAAATCAACTAGGATTGCCTAAACTCTACAGTTGTCACAACTATATATTAATCTTACTAAAATGCCAGGTTATTTTGTTTCAATTTTAAATGTGAAATTAAAGTTTCCCTCAAAAAGTAAAAATAGTTGGAATTTTCAGGTGAAAAACTTTTGATAGTCAACTTTAATAATGTTTATAATTTTTCAAATCAACTAGGATTTCCTAAAACTCTACAGTTATCACAATTATATATTAATCTTACTAAAATGCCAGGTTATTTGTATTTCCATTTATAAATGTGAAATTTAAGTTTCCCTCAAAAATTAAAAAAGTTGGAATTTTCAGGTCGAAAACACTTTTGGTAGTCAACTTTAATAATGTTTATAACTTTTTCAAATCAAAAGGATTGTCCTAAAACTCTACAGTTGTCACAACTATATATTAATCTTACTACAATGCCAGGTTATTTCGTGTTTCAATTTCTTAATGTGAAATTGAAAGTTTCACCTGACAAGTAAAAATAGTTGGAATTTTCATATTGTGAAAAACGTTTGATAGTGAACTTTAATAATGTTTATAACTTTTTCAAATCAACTAGGATTGTCCTTAAACTCTACAGTTATCACAATTATATATTAATCTTACTAAAATGCCAGGTTATATTGTATTTCCATTTATAAATGTGAAATTTAAAGTTTCCCTCAAAAAATTAAAAAAGTTGGAATTTTCAGGTCGAAATAAACTTTTGATAGTCAACTTTAATAATGTTTATAACTTTTTCAAATCAAACAGGATTGTCCTAAAACTCTACAGTTATCACAATTATATATTAATCTTACTAAAATGCCAGGTTATTTTGTATTTCCATTTATAAATGTGAAATTTAAAGTTTCACCCAAAAAGTAAAAAATAGTTGGAATTTTCAGGTCGTAAAACACTTTTGATAGTCAACTTTAATAATATTTGTAACTTTTTTAAATCAACTAGGATGCCAGGTTATTTGTATTTCCATTTATTAGTGTCAAATTTTAAGTTTCAATCAACAGGTAAAAATGTTTGGAATTTTCTTGTCCGAAAAACTTAAGATGGTCAAAGTTTAAAAAAATTGTAACTTTCTCAAATCAACTAGGGTTCTTTTGAAACTTTTCAGTTATCACAGTTATATATTAATCTTATTTTAAATTAAAAATACTTGTTATGCTCCTATATGAGATAAACTGATATTACTTAATCTTACAGGTTTTTTATATGGCTAAGATGAGAGGTAGAATTAGAATTATATTATGATATTGGCTAAACGCACTGTTAAAGGGGAATTGCTTGAAATTTTTTTTTCAAATTACTCATTTATATTTGTGTGTACCAATTTTTGTGGATTGGGGAAAACTTGCATTTTCATGGGTATTTGATTTCATGGTTTTGTCAAAGTTTGCATACATTCTTATAGAAAATTTGTAAATAATTATTAATGAGAATTTGTGGTTTCCAGTTTTCTACGAAATCCAAGAAAATTGGTATCCAATGAATAATAATGAATCCACAGTTATTGAAAATGTCACCAAATGAAATGTATTCACTGTTTGATATATTTTTTATATATTAATATTATAGCGAACCCTATGATAGTTTTCCATAGATTCACCTGCAAGTTACCTGTCGATTTAAACTTTTGTAAGTTCTATTGTCCCATCTAACAAATACAACAGGTATTGTTCTCTGTATAGTTCATTCACCAAGACCTTTAAATTTCTTCTAGGAGAAATATATCACTCATTGATTAATTTACCTGACCAAAAAATTATCTGTTTTTTTATTGAAATACTTCTATAAACTCACATAAACTGTATGCAATATTGTATTTATTCAATATATCATTAAAATATTTTCAATCTGTTCAATATAAAATCTGTTTTAATAATAAAAAGTTTATTTTAGACACATTTTTTAGTATTTTCCAATAAATTTGCATGTTT
Source organism: Mytilus edulis (assembly GCA_019925275.1). Taxonomy (NCBI): domain Eukaryota; kingdom Metazoa; phylum Mollusca; class Bivalvia; order Mytilida; family Mytilidae; genus Mytilus; species Mytilus edulis. The sequence goes on from CM034356.1 coordinate 68,178,098, forward strand.
TTATTGTTGTTAATTTATAGACTATGTTTATGAAGACTTTAATTTAAAAATAATAATATTCAAATTTTTATTTATCAAACACACAAAAAATTTATTGAATATTTGATCAGAAATGAACTTTTAATTTTTAAATCATTATTAATATTGAACACATTAAAAAACAAGTTTTTGGTTTTGAATAAATACAACACCACATGCAGTTTTGTGAATCCTTTCTTAGTATTGGTATAAGTATTTTTTCATCATTGACAGTTCAATTTTTTGTTCAGGTAAATTAATTAATGAGTGATATATTTCTCCTAGAAGAAATTTAAAGGTCCCAGTGAATAAACTACACAGAGAACAATACCTGTTGTATTTGTTAGATGGGACAATAGAACTGCCAAAAGTTTAAATCAACAGGTAACTTGCAGGTGAATCTATGGAAAACTATCATAGGGTTCGCTATAACATAATTAAAATTTATGTTCTCTGATTGAAAAGATGTTTTAATATTTTCTGCCTACAATAGTAGGTGTGGGCATTATAGTGTCTTGTTTTTGTGGTCACCTCCTGTCCTCCCAAGTTGTGTGTTTGGCTGTCAGTATGTCTGTTCTCTTTAAGTGAATTTTGTCTGGTCATGGTAGCTTTCAATGAATTTTTTCGTACTTGAAACTTTGTATTTGTCTATTTTGAAATTCTAAATTCTATTCCAAATTAACATTTTGACTATATCGCAGTTCACTACATGAAAAAGTAATCTTGTGAAATAAATAAATAATTATATAGACAAATCTGGTTTCGAAAGATGAATAAAGTGGTGTTTGAGTAAAATTTATAGGAAAACTAATAAAATGTGAATATTTTTAATACTCTGAATTTATATGCCTAATTGTGGTTGTCATCTCAGTGTCAGATAGTCATGAATGACTGAACATATAAATATTTATATAGTGCAAATGTGGCTAGGAGTTATTTTTTCCCTGGTTAATGGACTAACAAAGTATTGGTCAGCTTTGTATGTCAACATATTTATTTGTTCATATGATGAATCAATAATTCTTATAAATAGTTTAATGTAGCTCAGCACTACCTGGTAATAATTTAGATAAAAGTATCTTAATCATGCATGAAAATCACATTTTTTACAAGATTTTGTTATAATGTGCTTCTATAAATGTAAAAATAAAATGATGTCACCAAACTTGTTTTCTTGCTAAAAGTAAACAATAGTGCACTCCCTGAAATGTCTCGTCTGCTTTACTTGTCATACTGAATTGATGTTAAAAGTGTGTGATATGCAAGTTTCACTATAAGTTCCACATAATATCAATGTAAATGAGGTCAAGGCCAGACAAACCCTACCAGGCAAAGATCTACACCTTACAACCATACTGTAGACCAAATATAGTAATTATATTGCATATGGTACCTAATTACGAAAGTTAAACATGGACTATACCATGAAAATTATGGTCAATGTCAGATAAAGCCTACTGAACAAAATGCACGCCGTACAATTATTCCATACACTAAATATAGTTGACCCAATAGTTTACAGAACTTATAAACAAACATAACCATAAAATAAACATTACCTAATGAACCATGGAAATGAAGTTGAGGACATATGAACCCTGCCAGACAGACGCATAACTATAATTTCAGTCATTGAATATAGTACAGTTGACCTATTGCCTATATAATCTAATAAACAAACATCACCATGGAAACCTTAAAATGTCTGGATTGATTTATTTTTGTTGAATATAACTTTTAATACTATTGTGCTATTTCGTGGTGTAAGGTTTTATTGGTGCATGAAGCCTGAGTGCCATGAGAGAACCACTGATCTTCAGTAAGAAAACTGACAATCCTAGTCATCAAAGATTTGAGTGCAGTTCTCCTGCTATGTACCTTTATTATCACAGAGTAGTGATACAGTAGTTAAACTACTTCGACCATTTGTCTAAAGAGACCCCTTTCCTAATGAACCATGTAAATTGGTCAAGGTTAGATGAACGCTTCCAGACAAAGCTATACATGTTGAACTATTTCTTATCATTGTTGAAGTCCAAAAAGGGTTCTTCAGGTGTATTCATTAACGTCTTTGTTAGTGGATAGTTGTATCATTAGTAAATCACATTACATCTCTTTATGATTATATCATGTGTTTTTACAAGTTTATGTATCCAGACTTATAACTACATGTTCTTATGTTTAAAACTACAAACCAAAGAGAAGAGAAAGATACCAAAGGGACATTCAATATCATAAGTCGAAAATAAACTGACAACGCCATTTCAAAAAAAGAAGGATCAAACAGACGAACAACAATATACAGAAAACTTAAGACTGAGCATCACAAACTCCAATAAAAACCGGGGTGATCTCATGTGCTCTGGAAAGGAAAACAGATCCTGTTTCAAGTTCAGCACACATCCAGTTGTGCATGTAACAACGAATCCGGTAATAAGTCTATAATAAGTCTATTATAGATGTGGAAATTACATGAGATGACGAGTGTGGCTTCATATTTATTTGCTAACATTGATGAGTTGATGATAATGACAAACTGGACATTTTGAAATAATGAAACAATTGCAATTGATTCATAATTTCTAAAGAACTATAGGCAGGTGGAGAGCAACACTTTAAGCCAAATAAATTAGTATCAACTAGGGTCTCCAGCATGATATATCAAAACAACAGCACAATCAAAAAAAATACAGTTAGAGGTAATCTCGGGGACCATTTCAATACTTAATTGAAAGGGGTGCCGCTGGGTTTCTGGGGATGTTATACATCTCAGTATTCAACAACTAGCAGATGTCTACACCATTCTGTAAAGCTTTGGGTCGTCCAGTAAACATGTAAATGCAGTGTATGAAATGCAACACAAACCATATTAGCCATCAATATATCAGACTCGCAAACATCTTCGACAAAAAAGATAGTACTACCCTTTGAAACGAGTTTTTTTCAGACTTGCGCTTGAAAGAAAAATATAATGGTGAAAGAAAATCTGAATTATCAAACCTATGACTAGATCATCGCCAAGGGACTTTATAAAAAAAAGAGATGTGATATGATTGCCAATGAGACAACTATCCACCGTTCAAATAAAGTTGATAAAAGCAATTATGTGCAGCCGTACGGCCTTTAACCATGAGAAAACCCAATACCGTATAGTCGGCTGAAAAGGTCCCGATATATATAAAAGATGTGAAATAATTCAAACGAGAAAACTAACAGCCTAATTTATAACGAAACTATTTTCGAGAACTAAGTACTGATACAAGTACGACAGACACGAACCAACGACAACCACCGAACTATATGCTTCTGTTTGGGACATAAACATACATAATGTGGCGAGAATAAACACTTTTGTGAGCACTCACCACTGCCACAACCTGGGATTGTGGTGTAAAAGAATAAACTGTATAATTCAGTAGCAATTGGCTTAACTCAAAGGAAAAACACAATACAAACAAAACACCGAAATAAGAGTACTTGTATTTACTGAAATCTCTCAAATTACCAACTGATAAACAAAATAATATAGTAATATAACAAATACTTGGGTCCCTGTGCCCCTATTATAGAATAACTAATAAATGTCGAAGCTTGATTTAAACACCACAAAAAGATATTTCAAGAACGAATTAGATTCCATTGTTATTAGATAACTATTTATGTTCAACATATTGCTGCACCATTATATATTCAATTGGTTTTTTTTTTATTTAATACTTTGTGTGAATATATGCCAGTCTGTAAACCTTTGTTCATATATGTTGTGCTAATCTTTTTGTTACAATAAAGAAAATTCATTATATAAAAAAAATATTTAAAAAAGAATCTCACAGACGCATTCTGTGCCCACCCAACGTATTTAGTTAGTGTAAAGACGTCTTAGTAGTCTGAAAAACGCATGTTACCTTGTGCAATGCCAAAATATTATTAAACAGTATGTAGCTAAATGAGTTTTTCATAACTGTACATATATATATAGCAATCTTTATTATTCAATTATGTCTTAATAAGAAATAATCAATCAGCCGCGATCAGTACCAATAAAACAATATCTAAAGATTTTACTTCTGTGTAAAGCTAATGACCTTTAAGAATGAGTTAAATAAAATGATCAATTAGCTAACACGATTCGTATATAAATTTGTGGGCTTTATAAACAACATCATTGTAAAAATTGGGATATGATATACCGTTGTTTATACATTTATAGGACTTTACAGGTGCATACTTAATTCTTATCAAGACCTCTGTATCAATGAAAGAATGTTGCAAATATTTTAATTAATGTGTTGTAACAAAATCTCTGACTAAATAATTCATCAGATATACAAAAATTGCGTTCATTGAAATATAAAAAGCGAATACAGACACTGGCATAGCAAACACCGTGTTAAAATAGACACACCATAAAAGTCGCCGATATCACTGATAAAAAAATGGAACGAAAATTCGTCTCCTTTAATGTTATTTTTGTATAGAGTTTCACTTGTGGTACTAAAATATCAAACTTCAGAAAAGGACAATTAATGCAGTCTAGAAATAAGATAAATTATCCAAAGGAAATGTCTGTGATTCATGACTATACGGGGAACAAGTCTGCTATTAATAAAGGAGCGAAATTGGTGCGCATAGTGAATACTCACAACCTATCAATAAACTTAACTGCCTAAACGTACATTAATTTTATCCAGAAGAAAATGTAAAAGCTTACGTTATCTCATTTATAAAGCTCCTGTAAGTATGTCTAGCATTATTTCCTTTTCAGTACAGAAAAAGGCTTTATAAAAAAGAATTGAGGCAAAAACAAATGCAACCAGATTTACAAAAGGACCATTTAATCTATTAAAAGTACACGTACTTCTCTTTGGTAAGGTTGAATGGCTGTTTAGTGTACAGAGTCATCATAACTATAAACTTAAATGAGCGAACCATCGAAAGCACTTAAATACCTCTTTCAAACAAACTCATTATCGTAATCAACCGACTTCAATGACAAGTTTTAAGAATAAGATTCAAGACAGCAACTCTGGCGATGTTTTCTAGTAAAATGCATACGAAATTTACAGAGAATATTAAGATTTGGTAACTAAGTTGAACGCGTCTATCTCATTGAACTAGAGATAAAGGATACAACGGGTTCAGTTTAGTCTGTCTCATATATTTTGACACTAAAGATCGGTTGAAAACAAAACTTTACGAAGAAATGGATGATTTCCTAATTGTGAACTTTCCATTTCTATGAAGCAACATTCCAGCAGCGCCTGCATACGGAGTACATATCTCCCAAATGATACGATATCCACGGGCTATTATTTCCTAGTATGATTTCCTTGATAGAGATAGAGGGTTGCTGCTAACAAGAAAGCTATTAAACCAAGTGTTTTAAATGGTGAAGTTGAAATCATCCCTTTGTAATTTTACGCACACTGACCGCTATGGAATATCCATTTCACAGATGATATCGGATATGTTCCCTATGTCGTAACTAAAATCCCGCTCCATCGAATGTGACCTCCTACCGAATTCGACTATTTGCCGGGTTGGTAATAACATGAGCAACACGACGGGTGCCGCATGTGGTGCAGGATATGCCTACTCTACGGCGGCTTCTGACAGCAGCCCAGATTTTGGTTGAATTCGTCTTGCTTAGTCTTTAGTTTTCTATGTTGTTTCTTGTGTACTATTATCATGTAACTGTCTGTCTGTCTTTTTTCTTTTTAGCCATGGCGTTGTGAGTTTGTTTTCGATGTATGAGTTTGACTGTTCCTCTCGTATCTTTCACAACTTTAATGTTTAAACAGATCTAACTCAAAAGCTGGGGTCCTTAAAACACTATGATTCTTATATACAAGTATACTCAATGTTGTAAGGGTAAGTAGTAATATATATCTATTTTTTATTTATTCGCTGGGGTGTAAAAATATAGTTCTTGTTCTTCCGAAAATCAGTATCGAAAAAAACTACAAAAGAGTGGCTGCCGCTTGTTATATTTGAGGTTGTCAGGTCGGTCCCAATTAAGCATATGTAACGTCCATATTCTTCAGAGCCGGTGTATTTAGACGTTTCTGATTTTGAATTCTTAAAATTGTACGTTACTTTACTTTAACTGTATTTATTTCCTTATGCCATTCTTCTCTTATTCATATCTCTCTTCTTATTCTCGCTCTATCTCTCTCTTTCTATATACAGTATAAAAATTAATGCCGCTACAGTGGTGGACCCAGAGGGTCCAGGGCCGTTTGGAACCCTCCTTTTATTAACGATCAATGCATTTAATAAATATATTGGGACATGTGGTTGGATCCCCCCCCCCCCCCCCCCCCCGACCCCAACACACACACACACACACACCTCGTATTGACAAAAACGCTGATATTCAGTGACACCGACGATGGCATTTGTTCAGCATATTTGTCAATGTAATTTCAAATACTTCTAACCATTTACCATCATAGACATGCATGTTACACTATTATCGTAAAGTGACACACCTTCTACTCTGAGACAATTATATAATCAATTGACTCCTTATATTATGACTTTTGATGAAGACATGATATCTTCATAATGCTATACTGTGCAGTAACCCTTCCTCTTTTATCATCGAAAAGACACAACACTGACGCAAACAGTTACGCATAGTGTACACAAAGAATTGAGATGTTTTTCATTTGAAACAAAATGAATTCTCGGAAGTGTTTTCCTCAGTGCCGATAAACTGATGATATTTGCCAATATATGACATATATCCTGACATGCTTCACATGGTTGTCATTACAATGTTCTTTGTAAATTTTATTTAAAAAAAATCATTAATAAATATTCATGTAGAAAAGAGAAAAATAATTGACGACTTAATATATGATCAAATAAACTGATATAATCTATGGGCTTTGCATGCTCATTGTTGAAGGCCGTACAGTGACCTATAGTTCATAATTTATCATTCATTGACAATCATACCACATCTTCATCTTCAGTTTATTTATAGTATATGACCCCCCTTTTTTTAAATGAACGATATACAGTTAAACATTTGGAAGAAGAAAGATGACATTGATAGATAATCCTGGGTTTCAAACACCAGAGACATGTATACTATATTTATGTATTTATATGTCTCTGCTAACACCTTGTATTTGTTATAATTTAACAAACTCAATAGTCCAAAATAGTTCTTTTAAAAAATATACAATTCCTTGAAATATATAACAAAAGAGAAAAGCGAGTGACGAATAATTTTGGCCGTGCACTACAACGAAGAAATAGCAAATAATCACTTCCGTAAATTCTATTTATAATTCAAATATTTATTGTCATATAAACTCTGAACAATAAGTTTGTGACTAATAATCTCTAATAATACTGGTAAACAATGTTAGGTTTTTATTTAAAACAAAAATAATGTACTCGAACGCGTTTTCCTCCTCTTAAACCAATCCCTGTCAATCACATGTTGTTACATGAATATTCATACAAGCCTCAGTAGTTGACGGACCTCACTGTTTGTGATTTAGTAATCTCGTGAACAAACCCACCGGCCCACAGGTTTACAAGCTATTAGATTATAGACAGATCTACAAACGGATAAAGCAACAAAATGGCAATTTTTGATTCAAGCCGAGGAGGGTACAGGGTATTTGTTGGGGATCTTGGGAGTCGTGTAGGGAAGTACGAACTTGAGCGAGAGCTAGAAAAGTTTGGACCAATTTTGGATGTTTGGGTTGCAAGGTAAGCCTATGCATAACAAAAATGAGTGTATCGATAAATGCCACATTTTAGTTTGTCTGGTGATAAGACAATTTTCAAATATTGAAGTCAAGAAAATCTAGATAAAACAGTTTCAGATGAATAATTTTGAAATATACTTTTTTTCTTCCTGCTTTAGGAAAAGTATTGGAACTACATGTTTGTTTTTCATTGGCTAATTTTTGCAAAACTAGCACCACTCAGATTTATAGAAATGAACCCACAAGTCTCTTTTTCTATGATAGTTATCTTCAATACAAATTTATTTGTATTTTAAAGCAGAAGTCAGTTTCTTCGAGATGAGAAACTAAAAGTTATGAATAATTTAAAAAAAACAAGGAAAAAAAAATGTATTTATAAAAGATTTGTAAAAATGTATTTATAAAAGATTTGTAAAAATGTATTTATAATTCAGAGTTTAGTATGACGTCCATTATCACAGTACTAGTATACATATTTTTAGGGGCCAGCTGAAGGACACCTACGGGTGTGGGAATGCTTGCTACATTGAAGACCCATTGGTGGCCTTCGACTGTTGTCTGCTCTATGGTCGGGTTGTTGTCGCTTTGACACATTCCCCATTTCCTTTCAATAAATCCTGACATAAGCTAACTTCTTCGCCTAGTCAGCATGGGGTTCCACTGATCAATACAATTATTTTGTATATACTCCAAGATGAAAGTTTTTTTTTTTTAAGTATGAATTTGTAATAATTCACATTAAAAATCAAATTGTCATAATAATTATATTCTTTAATGTTTGAACAGTCTGACTAACTGTCCATATGCTTCTCTAAAAGTGTACTAAATTAGACATTTTTCAAATCTAACAAAGTAAATCTGAAAAAAGATGATTCAATGTTTGGGAAACAGGATGAAAAAAAAAGAATGCATATGTTTTAGAGAATTAATGATTCCGATATGTTTCCAGGAATTAATTGTCTATTGTCTTGTCCCACTCAAACATACATAAGAAGTGTTTTCTTGGTTTTTATGTTCTTATTAAGAGTTGTAACTTTTATATCTTTTATTTCAAAAACTAAATACTGTGTTCTTATTAAGAATTGTAACTTTTATCTTCTATTTCAAAAACTTTACAAATACCACTACTGTTCTAAGATAATAAGTAAAATAAGGGAGTAAAGCTTCTAAGAATTGTTCCGTGGAGGCATGTAAATGGGCAGTATTTGAAAAGTAATAAGACAAATTTTATTGTTTATGAATAGTAATTCAGACAACTATTACAGATGGAGAATTAAAATACTAATCATCTATAAATCATCTAATGCTGTCAACAAAAATTTCAAGAAGAGAAAAGGATTTGACTTTCTGTTAAATACCCATAGCAGTATATAAAATTTACTTGTACACTATATGTACAAGTATTCTTTCTGACTGTTTAATTTGACCCATTCTTTGAGCATCAAAGTTAAAATCAATACACCCAAAACAGATATAAGTGTTTGTCTTTTTTGTCTATAAATTAATTTTTCTGTTAAATATATAGAAGAAATTTGAGTAGATCATGATCTGCATATAGTACATATGTGCTGAGAATAAAATTGTTTTATTGGAAATCAATATGTTCACTGTATCAAAGGTTAAAAAACATGTACCAAAGATCAGAAATTGTTGTAAGAAAGATTTAAAAAAAGGATTATTATATACTGTTTGTAATACGACATGTTCTAATTATGTTTGAATTGAAACATATTGCAATATATTATAGTGTTATTGCACTAATACTGATGAATATTGTCCAATGTAGAATAATACATGTGAGCAACTAAACATTGCGAAGTTAAAGTCATGTTGCCAATTTTGAAGCTATAGCATGTTTTATAGTTGGTTTTGGTGTTGTTTTTGGGGTTTGACTATAACTCGACTTGGTGTAGCGAGAGGTTGGATGAAGCTTTTTGTGATAGTCGGATAGACCAATGGCATAATTACATGCCTGTTGACTGTGCATGCTGAGTGTAAAATTGAGATTAGAAAGATTGAATCCACAAATCCTTGTGATGAAAATTGAACTTTATTAAGTACCACTAATATAGAAATCTATTTTGAATTGGGATCTATTTACTGTGGGACTGTAATTCCCAGAGGGTAATACCGACCCAGTAGTTCTTTGGTAATGGCATGAACATATATAGATATTGTTTTATGGAAATTTGCTTTTGTAAAACTTAAACATCATTTTAAATTGAGAAATGCATGGCTCTGACTACTTGTCACTATATAATTCAATGTTATTTACTGGATTTCCAGTTGCAAATATTTCATGGATGTTTAGAACACAGATATTCTGGAAAAAAACCATTTGAAATATTGAAGATGGCAATATTTTTAAACCCCCCCCCCCCCCCCCCCCCCCCCCCCCTTGTAGTATACTGTATTCACTTTGTCCTTTCATCCGTTTGTCTTTTCATCTACTCTTCTGTCCAAAACCTGCTCAGGGAATTCGTAACGATATATATATGTATAATAAAAACCAATTTTGATATCTGCCTGGAATTCACTTTCTCAGTTTGAGAATAATTTTAATCCTTATAAAACCTAGGAACCATTGATTTTTTCCTCACAGTTTCTTAAAACTTCTGTATAAGGGAATGATTTGACATATAGTCTGGAATTATAGTATGATGAGCTGCACCGTGTAAGCTATTTTCAGATTAGCTGGGCAGTTACTTCCTGTTTAATAATACATTGAATTTTTATGATTCTTACTGAGCATGATATTTTAGTATCATATATTTTTAAGCTTATGAATTTATATATAGTATGGACTATATTGTGATGAGTTGTACCATGTAGATGTACACGAATGCGATTTTCAGGCCTGTTATAATATGAATTAAAATGCATTAGAATAAGCTGAATAATGGTATTTATGATTTTTCTTCGTTTCAGAAATCCTCCTGGATTTGCTTTTATGGTATACAAATATTCAGATGATGCAGAAAAATGTGTACAAAGACTCCATGGAAGGTAAATATGAAATAGAAAGGTCATACAATAAGCACAGAATTGTGTCTTTCTTATGGTAAATATTATTTTAGTATGGTGCATACGTAAATCGAAATGTAGATTATGTGAAGAATACAAAAATACATTTCATTTTAATGTTTATTTCAAAATATTAGTATTTACTGTCTGCTTTGTTCATTTCAGTAATAGAAAGTAAACAGGTAAACATAGAAGTTCTAAAGATATATGATTTATAGAACTGATAACCTTTATAATAGTCTGGTAAAACTGATTGAAATATAAAGAAAAGATTTCTTCAGGGTATGTTCATGAATTTATTGTGATTAATTATTTACTTTCAGTGACCTGGTTTTTCTTTAAGTTATCCAGTTAAGGTTACTTCCATATCTATGATATTTTAACAAGTTTCTATTGGCTGACTAGTACTGCTTTTACGAGATGTAACATTTCCATGTGAAGCTGATGTTAAAGTATATATTGTTGCACATACAAGAATATCTTCCATCAGCTTTGGTCCAACTTTTCAAGTGTACAAATCTTAAAATAAAAGAAAAGAGTTTATATATATATAAGGCCATAAGGTTTGTTTAGTTAGTTTCCTTTATATATTATTTGACAGGGAAAAAGAGTGATTTTAATTGGGGTTTATTTACAATGATATATTATACTTTTGAGAGAAGACAGAAATTGTAAATTTTCTTTCATTCTTTAAATTTCATAAACTAACTTTGTACTTTGACCTATAATGGTTTACTTTTATAAATTGTTACTTAGATGAAGAGATCTATTTACACACTTCTAGAAAATGCAAAAAACTGTAACCCAGCATATCAAGACCCCCCTTTTCCAGCACCCCCTTGACAGAATGAGTTTTCGAATATTAAATATGACATATAATTGATGTGAAAAGTATATCTTATGGTTTTGAGTAGAAAAGATAATTGAAGTAACAGCTTGTATGTAACCAGCATTGTCCTTATAATAAAGTAGACAGAAACATCTTGTCGGGTTGTCCCATCTATTGTATTGTTTATGAAATTGTTCATTTTATTGATTTTCTTAGTTTATTACATGTTTCTGTCAATAAAAAAAAATCCATTGAATGTTGAAATATTCAATCATGTATAGGATTTTTTTTTAATGAACGATATATTTTATTGAGATATCTATATATATCATGTATATAGTGTTACCTAGTAAAAATCATTACAGTACAGACAAGGATTTATATAATAATCCTTGGTACAGTCTACTTTGTAAATATTTTTTTCTAGATTTTAAATTGAAACTAAATTTGTTTTGCCAATTCTTAGATTTCTGGAAAACCAATATTTATTAATTAAAACTATGACAATTTTGAAAAAGTAAGAGATGAAAGTTGGCGTAATCCAGACAAAGTTTATATTTCATAAGAAATTAAATTTGCCACGAAAATATTTCAATATCCAAATACAAATGAAGTCTCTGAAAAGTATATGGACTTTGTTTGGGATTATATTATATTAAAGCAGTAAGTTCAGAAATAATTATGAAGTTCTAATTAATGCGAATAATGAGTGATTGAAAATCACAAAAATAAGAAATTGCATCCAGATATCTGATGTATACAAGTATATAAAAAAAAATTCTTAAATCATAATAATAAATCTAGTATAATTGTCCATTCTTCACAAATCACAATTCATTTTTAGCTCACCTGGCCCAAAGGGCCAAGTGAGCTTTTCTCATCACTTGGCGTCCGTCGTCCGTCGTCCGCCGTCGTTAACTTTTACAAAAATCTTCTCCTTTGAAACTACTGGGCCAAATTTAACCAAACTTTATCACAATCATCATTGGGGTATCTAGTTTTAAAAATGTGTTCGATGACCGGGTCAACCAACCAAGATGGCCACCATGGCTAAAAATAGAACATAGGGGTTAAATGAAGATTTTGGCTTATAACTCTGAAACCAAAGCATTTAGAGCAAATCTGACATGGGTGAAATTGTTTTTTTAGGTCAAGATCTATCTGCCCTGAAATTTTCAGACAAATCAGAAAACCTGTTGTTCGGTTGCTGCCCCCGAATTAGTAATTTTAAGGACATTTTGCAGATTTTGGTTATTATCTTGAATATTATTATAGATAGAGATAAACTGTAAACAGCAATAATGTTCAGCAAAATAAGATCTACAAATAAGTCAACATGACCAAAATTGTCAATTGACCCTTGAAGGAGTTATTGCCCTTTATAGTCAATTGTTAACAATTTTCATAAATTTTTGTTAATTTTTGTAATTTTTTAGGAAATATTTTCCACTGTAATTACTGGTCCAAGTTCATTATAGATAGAGATAATTGTAGCAACAAGAATTTTCAGTAAAGAAAGATCTACAAACACATCACCATCACAAAAACACCATTTTGTCATGAATTTATCTGTGTCCATTGATAATATGCACATAGACCAAGGTGAGCGACACAGGCTCTTAAGAGCCTTTAGTTTAATAAATGCCTGGAATAACTTCTAAATTTACAGTACCCAAACAAAAACAAATTTTATTTCATTTATGAACTAGTCTTATGGTTCATGAGAAAGTTGCCACCTGCAAGGTGTTGGAAAAGTTATCTTAAAATTCTAAAGCTGGTACTATTGATAAGAAATGTACATGAACATGGAGATATCTTTCATCCCAAGTACATACATTCTTTGGATAAGAAAAACAAATATTGTATAATTATGTCTTATATAATTTTTTGAAAAGCTTCATGATATACTTGACTGCAAATGCAATTAAAAGTTAAAAAAAGTGAATTTTATGATTTTTTTTTTCATGTCTACTTTCAATGTTGCAAAATTCATATTTTATTGTTTATTTTCTGGTGAATGGTTTAACATGGTTGTCATTAACAACTCTATACATTACTGTTGTTTGTTAAGTTAACTTTTATAGAAACTGCACAAAGAAACTTTAGAATCTCTAGCCTTTTTAGTCTTGTGTTTTTTTTTTTAAATTTTGGTTCATTTGTAAGTTAGGATTTCAGTGAGTCGTCCATTTCACTGAATGAGTATACATTGTTAAGGTTCCAGCTGAAATTCTCATCTGGTTCTCACTGTGTTGAAGATCCATTGGTGGCCTTGGACTGTTTTCTGCTCTATCATGTGGGAAGGTCTTCTCTTTGAAATATTCTAACTTTCCGTTCTCTGTTCTCTTTTGTATGTTGTATCTGATATGAAAAAGATATCACTAAGCAAGTAATCATAACCTTTGTCCTAAAGAAGACATTCAATTAACAAAATAACACAACAAAATCTACACAGAAATTGTACTACATGTATTGAGAAACCCAAACCCCAATACTTCTGTCTTGTTTATGCTGTAAGATATGATCTCATCACTTGTCATTAAGCAAACATGTTCCAGTAAACCTCAGGATAAAGAAAGGTAAAAAAATTGTTTCTTTGACATGCTGCTTGTCAGCATTTCAGTAGGCATATCCATCCCATACCTTCAAGTTTGCTGCAACCCAAGATTTAGAGTTCCATCACAACTCATTGTGTGGAAATAAATACAACTTTTTAATTGTGATTTATTTGAATTGATGTTTCAGAGTTATATGTGGGAGAAGAGTTAGAGTAGAACATGCAGTACCGTATGACGAACATCGGAGAGATAAATCAGTCAAAGGGAAAAGACCAGTGTATAGGTAAAACATTAAAGTGATTTATCAAAGGGAAAGCAGATTTTTAGGTTTTTATACGACCGCAAATTTTGAAAAAATTTTCGTCGTATATTGCTATCACGTTGGCGTCTGCGTCGTCGTCGTCGTCGTCGTCGTCGTCCGGCGTCCGAATACTTTTAGTTTTCGCACTCTAACTTTAGTAAAAGTGAATAGAAATCTATGAAATTTTAACACAAGGTTTATGACCATAAAAGGAAGGTTGGTATTGATTTTGGGAGTTTTGGTCCCAACATTTTAGGAATAAGGGGCCAAAAAGGGCCCAAATAAGCATTTTCTTGGTTTTCGCACCATAACTTTAGTTTAAGTTAATAGAAATCTATGAAATTTTGACACAAGGTTTATGACCACAAAAGAAAGATTGGGATTGATTTTGGGAGTTTTGGTTTCAATAGTTTAGGAATAAGGGGCCAATAAAGGGCCCAAATAAGCATTTTTCTTGGTTTTTGCACAATAACCTTAGGTTAAGTAAATGGAAATCTATGAAATTTAAACACAATGTTTATGACCACAAAAGGAAGGTTGGTATTTATTTTGGGAGTTTAGGACCCAACAGATTAGGAATTAGGGGCCAAAAAGGGACCCAAATAAGCATTTTTCTTGGTTTTCGCACTATAATGTTAGTATAAGTAAATACAAATCTATGAAATTTAAACACAAGGCTTATGACCATAAAAGGAAGGTTGGTATTGATTTTGGGAGTTTTGGTCCCAACAGTTTAGGAAAAAGGGGCCCAAAGGGTCCAAAATTAAACTTTGTTTGATTTCATCAAAATTGAATAATTGGGGTTCTTTGATATGCCGAATCTAACTGTATATGTAGATTCTCAACTTTTGGTCCCGTTTTCAAATTGGTCTACATTAAGGTCCAAAGGGTCCAAAATTAAACTTAGTTTGATTTTGACAAAAAATGAATCGGTTGGGTTCTTTGATATGTTGAATCTAAAAATGTACTTAGATTCTTGATTATTGAAGTTTTTTTGGTCCAGTTTTCAAATTGGTCTACATTAAGGTCCAAAGGGTCCAAAATTAAACTTTGTTTGATTTCATCAAAAATTGAATCCTTGGGGTTCTTTGATATGCCAAATCTAACTGTGTATGTAGATTCTTCATTTTTGGTCCTGTTTTCAAATTTCAAATTCTACATTAAAGTCCAAAGGGTCCAAAATTAAACTAAGTTTGATTTTAACAAAAATTGAATTCTTGGGCCTCTTTGATATGCTGAATCTAAACATGTACTTAGATTTTTGATTATGGGCCCAGTTTTCAAGTTGGTCCAAATCAGGATCTAAAATTATTATATTAAGTATTGTGCAATAGCAAGTCTTTTCAATTGCACAGTATTGTGCAATGGCAAGAAATATCTAATTGCACAATATTGTGAAATAGCAAATTTTTTTTTAATTAGAGTTATCTTTCTTTGTCCAGAATAGTAAGCAAGAAATATCCTATTTGTGCAATAGCAAGATTTTTTTTTAATTGGAGTTATCTTTCTTTGTCCAGAATCAACTTAAATCTTTGTTATATACAATATACAATGTATATACACTTTTTACTACCAACTGATAAATTTAAATAATCTTTACCATTCAGTGATAACAAGCAGTTTTTTTACATCTTAATATTTTATGATGTATTTAAATGAGTAGTTATTGTTGCAAACTCCATTAGAAATTTGAATTGATATCAGTTTTGAAAAAGGGAAACGGGGATGTGAAAAAAAAGGGGGGGGGGGGTTAAATTTTTCTCATTTCAGATTTCATAAATAAAAAGAAAATTTCTTCAAACATTTTTTTGAGAGGATTAATATTCAACAGCATAGTGATTTGCTCAAAGGCAAAAAAAAACTTTTAAGTTCATTAGACCACATTCATTCTGTGTCAGAAACCTATGCTGTGTCAACTATTTAATTTTAGATTTAAAAAGTTTGAAGAAGAAATCTTTAATTGATTTGTAAAATCTTGGCATTTGTTTTGTGTAAAAAAAAAAAATGTAATGTCAAAAATTTGATCACAATCCAAATTCAGAGCTGTATCATGCTTGAATGTTTTGTCCATACTTGCCCCAACTGTTCAGGGTTCGACCTCTGCGGTCGTATAAAGCTGCGCCCTGCGGAGCACCTGGTTTTTATTCATATGTCACAAATAAAAGTAAATTTGAATTGGTTTGATGTTTTATCCTTTAGAACTATCTACTTCAGAAGGTGTTTTTTTTAACCCCATTAATGTGCCTTATATTTTCTGGTCTGCGTCTGTTCGTTCGTCCGTTTGTTTGTTCGTTCATTTGTTCGTTTGTCCATCCGTCTGTCCCGCCTCAGGTTAAACTTAAAGATTTTGGTCGAGGTAGTTTTTGATGAAGTTATTGTCAAATTAAATTGAAAATTATATAGTACATGATATGATCTTTCTAATTTTAATGCCAAATTAGAGATCCCCCCCTTTTTCACGGTCCACTGAACATAGAAAATGATAGTGTGGATGGGGCATCCGTGTACTGGGGACACATACTTGTTATTCATATATAATATTGTTGAAGTTGATTCTTTGTGGCTCCCTTCATTTCTGATGTTAAAAAAGTCCTACAACAGAATAAATATTAGCTCACCTGGCCTGTTAACACTTTTAGAAATATGTCAATAACTGTTATTGCAAAGTTTTAGTTAAATGCATGAAAGAAAAAAAAGTAAATAGATTTGGATGTATGTATTTACAGACCAGATTCCAGATCACTCAGCAGATCAAGATCAAGGTCAAGACAAAGATTAAATAGAAGATCAAGGTCAAAGTCACATAAAAGGTAAGGTTGTGTGGTTGCTGATATCATTATGATATCCTAGACAAGATAGCTGGCTTTGATATTTTTTCACATTGGTTCTACAGGGAAATCCACATTAATGAATAATGAAAGACCTTCTTCATTCAAATCATTTTAATTTCCTAATTATCTCAAGGAGATTGACAAAATTTGAAAAATCTTGTGACCTACGGTACTGTGGATTCATTATTTTTCGTTGGATACCAATTTCGTGGATTTCGGGAACCATGAATTCTAATGTACAACAAATTATAAATCTTCTTTGAGAAGGTATGAAGACTTTGGCAAAACCATGAAATGAAATTTCGACGAAAATGCAAGTTTTCCTCAATCCACGAAAAATTGATAGCCACGAAAATTAATGGATCCACAGTATTTGTAATGTGCAATTTAACAGAAAGTGTTTTTTTTTTTTTAAATACAAAATTTCATGGAAATGTTTCCTTTAACTTTGTGCATTCTATTTTCTGCATTTCCTGTTTTTTAAATGATTAGCAATTGTTAGAATACCCTTTATAATTTTATAATAAGAATTTGATGGTTTATTTACAGGTCAAGAAGTGCATCAAGAGACAGAAGAAAATCAAAATCCAGTACCAGTTCAAGTAAACGAAAGAGGTAACTTAGTGAAATGGTATAAAAAAAAGCCAGTAACAATCAAAATAGTGGTGAATACTAATATATTTGTGAAAACTGCTTTTAACCAAAGTCCGACAAAACTAAATTTAATGCTAATTCCAACTAAAGTTCAAAGTCTTGTTACATTCCACAGCCTCAGGGGTCAAGTGGTAGTATGTTAGCCTGTAGTGTGTGAGGTCAGGGGTTCAAAAACCTTACCTGTCAAACCAGAGACTTTAAAATTCTCACAACATTAAGACTGAAACACTGATTGGTTTAGGGATCAACTTATATATTGAAATGATATTACATGTACATGTTTTAGGTCATCCTCCAGATCCAGGTCAAGAGATAGAAAAAGATCAAAAGAAAGAAGCAGTAAATCAGAGTAAGTTAACAATTAACTTGAAAATACTGAAAAAGAAATCCACCCTTACTTGTAGTTATACCCCCACTTTTGAAACATAGGGGGTAGGATTAGTTACAGAGTGTGCAATTGTACAAATAGGAGAATTTATCGAGTCAATAAAATTCATATCAGGTAAGGCGAAGCAAAACCTGATATAAATTTTATTGACCCAATAAATTCTGTATTAGGACAATTGAACATTGGTAACAAATTTATCCTGACTTTGTTATATTACATATTATTATATTCAAATTCAATATTTAGGACGATATCAAACAAATGTTTTTTAGTAGTTTAATCTAAAACTGTGAAAAATCAAAAATATAAGTATTATAAAGCAATTCAAATTTTATTATTTTTATTAGGTCAATGGTTGAAGGGAGATAATTTCAATTGAACTAATAAATAAGGGAGATAATTCCAATTGATGTAATAAAAAATTGTACTGAAATTTATTAGGACAATATCAGCCAATCAAATTGCGAGAAATTACTCTAAATCTGGATAAACTGTTTTACCACTGTCCTTCCGTCTATATGTGCCATTAATATTTATCATCACATCTTTCTCAGAACCTACATCATAAGTTGTAAAATTTGGTTTCAGGGTTAATATAAGTCAGCTATACTCTGTGATGCATTTTCAGTTGAATTACTCAATAACTTCTTGGGCATGCAGGATATCAACAGTGAACAGTAGCTCACAATTTCACTTGTTTAATACTGCAAAGACTGTTTTACTCATGACCATGAAGTCAGTTGGGGACTTAAGCATACCATTCATGAATATGACCATGAAGTCAGTTGGGGACTTTAGCATCCCATTCATGAATATGACCATGAAGTCAGTTGGGGACTTAAGCATACCATTCATGAATATGACCATGAAGTCAGTTGGGGACTTTAGCATCCCATTCATGAATATGACCATGAAGTCAGTTGGGGACTTAAGCATACCATTCATGAATTTATCAATGACGAAATCAACATAGTGTTTACATAGGTCACAAAAGTAGTCATGGTAACAGGATTTATCAAAGTGTTAACTAAGGAAAGAAAAGTTTTTGAATTTTTTGGATATCAGGATTCTTATCATATATTGTTGGCTATCATAGGAGAATTTATTCTTACATGACACGGTTATGCATCTGACTTTGTCAATATTATTTACTCATACCTGAAAAATAAAAAGAAAAAAAGAGTAAACTACAACATATAACTTTAACTAATTGAAAACTTTATTTGAAGATTAATTTGACATATGCAATAAAATTGAAGAAGTTTAGGAGCAAGAAATAGATAGATGACAATGTCCCAAAGTCAAATTTACAGTTGAAAAATCACAAAAATGTTTTTGTGTTAGGATTTCAATGAAAGTGTTATATGGTTATAATACTGGTACGCTATTCCTAATTCGTGGTGTAAAAAAGAAGTATTTACACTTGTATGCAAATTTGTCCGCCATGTCGTAAAATCACACATAATGTAAACTTTGAAATCACAATTTGATAATTTAATGTCACAATTAAAAAGTAATTGTTTTTTTAACATCGTAAGGTTATGTAAAGCAAATCTAAGGTTCTGAGACAAAATTAAGAAAAATACCAAAAGTGAAAATACTCTAATGTAGTCAGTCATTCTCCCATTTACAAAATGGCTACATATCCAGAAATCAACGCCACTTTGCTTATTAGAATATTATACTAAAGAAATCGGATACGGGTCACGGAAATTACATTAAAATGATAGGGAATTTTGAAAAAAATGTCTGTTTTAATTTTAATTTAAGTGATAGACAGGTTGCCGGGGCAGAAAATGAATATACACAACAATATACAACGAAACATAATGACTGTTGTTGCAAAAATACATGTTCCTGAGCTATTTTAAAAATCGAAGCGAGAGGCTTTTAACATTGCAGTGCAAAATACAGGCTAAAATGGCTGAAACGTCAAATTTGCAAACTTCGTGTTGAAAATTGGCTTACAAGGTCATTACAAAAACAGGTTGCCGGGGTGAAATATGAAACTTGAATTTTCAAAGAATAGGCAAGTCCAAACCTTATATGTGTAGTCGTTGAACTCTAGGTTCCCACGTAAAATTAAAATGTCACTATTTCAAGAAGAATAAACTCACGAAGGCACGAAAAATTCACTAAATTCGCGTTCATTGTTTTGATTTTGACCGCCTGACAACTTTACGGAAATATCAAAGTGATTGTAAATAAGGACTCTGTGACGGGCAACTTATAATATCCGTGTTTTAAAGATTTTAATGATATCAAGCCTATCAAGCCAGTCCAGTTCAAAGTACTATCACGTGGTACAATTCTCATTTACATATTATGAATATTAATTAGCAAAACCACTACTAATTTCTGGCTATGAACAAAAAACAAATCATTATGCTTTGACTTTATCCAAACTTGATATCTAGTTAGATGTCTTAGTTACTATTTTGTGTCTTAAAGTTCATTATTTTAAAGAATAATTATACATTTTGTATATACTTTAAAGAGGCTTCTATCAACAATTTTTTAGTTTACATTGCATGATCTATTTCAAATTATATTTTTTTTGCTTTTTCAGACGTAAATCAAAATCCCGCTCAAGAAGCAAATCTCCAAAAAGGAAATCCTCCAGGCGTAGCAGATCAAGATCAAAGCATGCATCCAAATCACCAGATAAGAAGAGAAAATCACTAGACAAGAAAAGTAAATCACCAGAGAGAAGCAATGAATCATTAGATGGAAAGAGTAAATCACCTGATAGAAAAAGTAAATCTCCAGAAAGAAGAAGTAAATCTCTAGATAGGAGAAGTAAATCTCCAGAAAGAAGGAGTAAATCTCCAGATAGGGGAAGTAAATCTCCAGAAAGAAGAAGTAAATCTCTAGATAGGAGAAGTAAATCTCCAGAAAGAAGGAGTAAATCACCAGAAACACAGAGTAAATCACCAGAAACACAGAGTAAATCACCAGAAATGCAGAGTAAATCACCAGAGCACAACAATGTCTCAACATCTTCTAATGATCGTTCACCATCACCTACCAAATCTGATAAAATGGACCAGTCTGCTGCAAGGTAATTTTGTTTTGTAAACCAGCAATTCAATTCCATTAGAATTTTGATTTCTAATAAGGGAACCATCATATCCTAGTTTTTGACATCAACAGATTATTATTAGTTATGGAGCAGCTTATGGAGCAGGAATCCTGCAGTTTACCCCTGATTTTGGTGGGATTCATCTTGCTCAATGGTTGGTTTTCTGTGTAGTGTTTTGAGGACTCGTCTTTTTTTGTTTTTTAGGTAACTTTCCTTAATCGGCCAATGTGAGCTTGTGTAGTCTGTTGTACCAATCTTATGACTTTAAACCTTAAATAAAGATCTTCTGATCTGTATCAACTTAGTGTCAATCATTTTATTAGGTATCTAGTTTCAGATTTGTCCCATGTCATAGACAGAAATTTATTCAGCAGATATGATTCCAAATACAAGATCTAAAATAAAAACATAAATTGACTCTTTATAGGAGTTATTGCCTTTATATGAAGAGTTATAACCAAATAAGGTGTCTTCTCCTTTATCTTGAATACTAATATAAATAGAATAGTAGTATGATTAAAAAAGTCTATTGTACAGGCTCTCATTCATATCTCACAGATTATTATAATATGGTTAAGGTTAAGTTTTCTTGTCTTGATCTGTTTCCCAATAACTATAACCAATAGGTTAACCATATTTGGTGTATGCTATGATTTTAAGGTAACATATCTGTCTGTCTGTCTTCAAGGGTTCATATGGCCTTGACATCATGACTTGGATTAGTGGTATGTTGATTTTATGTTAAACTTTTTGCACAACCTTTGTCTCTAAGACTTTCAATGTAAATTCAATCAACATTGTTGCAAGACAAATCTAGCTCACATTGACATCTGTTCTTGGGATAGTTTCTTTTATGGTGAAATTTTGAATCATAAAAATTAAAGTAATAGAGCAATAGTACTGCAATAATGCTGCATCAATTGACCAAAAGTCTGAAATTTGTTATCTGCAAATCAGACATGTTAGAAGCAAACTCATTCAACTGTCAAATATGCATATTGAATTATACAAATGTAACACTAAATGATATAATCTGAACTTTGATTTCCTAATTAAATGAAACTTTTTTATTTTCAGTGATACGAAACCAGATGAAAGTATAGACAATCAAGGGTAGGTATCATCTGTTTGAAAGATTTTTAGGGGAAAATCACTCCTTTTATAACTTGCCTACAAGAATCTTATGAATAATTAGAGCTTTATGTTAAAACAGTTTCCTATTAATTTTGAAATATGACCTGACAAGTTATTGATGTAAAATTTGAATTATATTTCCTTTGTCAGATAGTGGCCCTTTTTTATGACAAAATTTATTTTTTGAAAAAATAAATGAAAAAAATTTGAAACATTTGATTGACATAGAAAAATATGCGTGTTTTAGGGTGATTTTGAAATGAACATTTTTGCTGTAAAAAATTGAGCTTGATCTAAACACACACGTTTTGAAGTGTTCCTCTTGTTTGAAAATTATTCATCAATTAAATTAGAAGCAATATGCATACATCATTTCTATACAAAAATTGTTTGATATAAAGTATTATTAAGTGCAATCAGGTTTATTTTAAGAATATCAATGTTTGGGAAATTAAAAAAATATTTTTAACCTAGACATTTTTAGTACTTAGTTTATTGTGACATGTGTGTTATAACTGGTCTATCAACATTTAGCTTTGCTCCAAGGAGTATGAACTCACCCACATGAAAAACTACTACTCAGTAACAAACTCAAAGGCAGCCTACTCAGGATCAATAACTCATGTCAGAGACCAAGGGGTAGATAACACACTATCAGGAACAATAACTCATGTCAGTGACCAAGGGGAGATAATCCACTATCTCAAAAACATACTCAATACCACCACAACCATACTACTCATGCTGATAGTAAAAAGCCAAATCTCAGAAGATTTCTTTACTTATATTATCCATGTGAGTAGCACTGGTCGGAGAAACTAACAATGTTTTTACTAACATTTTTTTTCTGGCTAGAATACCCTTCATTTACTTAATGGAAATCTATATGTCAACTTTTGCCTTGTGCACCTTCTTCTTTTGCTTGGCACATTTTCTTCTTTTTATGATAGTTACTGGTTAGTATTGAAATGTTTTAATGATATATTTGCACTTAAATTACAAGTCAATAAAATGATGGTGAAAAACACATATTTATTATTTAATTTTTTAAAACTTGTGTACAAAAAGTTTTCTCTTTGTTTAAGTTTCTTATACTGTGGATTCATGTATTTTCTTTGATTCAAATTTTCATTGAATGGCGGAAAATTTTAACATTTATAGATATTTGATCTTTAGGTTTTGCCAAAGTATGTATAAACATCTATAGAAATTTGGAATTTTTTAAAACTTGTGTACAAAAAGTTTTCTCTCTGTTGAAGTTTCTTATACTGTGGATTCATGTGTTTTCTTTGCTTCAAATTTTCATTGAATGGGGAAAAATTTTAACATTTGTAGATATTTGATCTTTAGGTTTTGCCAAAATATGTATAAACATCTATAGAAATTTGGCTCTGTTGAACATATGAATTTACCAACAAAGGTTTCCATAAGTAATAATGTATCCACAGTATTTAGTATGTGTAATTGATTGTAAGAAGATCTCCCATATATATTTTTATAAAGGTATCTGTTTAATAACAACAAACTTTTTTTTTTCATAAATTCGAAGAAACATATATTTTAACACATACTGAGATAAAAGTTGGCAGCTAGATTTTCATGTTTGCTTTTGTTGTTTATAGCCAGTATTTATTCACTGAAGTTTTGTTCCCTATGTTTTGTTGTTGTAAAAATTATTTTGAACCTTCTGTGAAATATATCAAAAGTAAATAGTCATACAATAATTTTATAGAGATTTTTTGAAGCAGTTTATTTTGTTTTACTTATGCATGTGAAAAAAGATCATTGTCGTCACATATTACATTTGTAATACCTTTTGTAATTTAAGTTTTTCACTTTTAAATTATTTTTATTTTCTATTGGAAGTGCAAGCATACTTTTAAATTTTTGTGATATCATGCCTTGACAAAATTTAGGACTGACATATGACCTTCTTGGATACATATATGGCAAAAGGTGTCATAAATTCTGAAATTTAATTTTATGGGTAAAATTCACAACAAGAATTGCATGGAAAATGAACACAGAAATGTTTTAAAGAAAAAGTTTTGTCCAGAATGTATGGCATAACCTAGCAGAAAGAACTAATAAGATATCATTACATTTAAACTGAGTGCATGTGTACTGGTATCAGAACCACCCTGTATCACATGGAAGTTAACATTTCAATGTTTATTTAGGAGAAAAACTGAATGGTTTTCTTGGGTGATATATGATAAACAAATAGAGTTGTGCCTTTATGTGTCACGTAACAAACATTTCAAAGTCAAAGAAAGGAATTGAAGACACAACTAATTTTGCACAATTAAATAGAAGTGAAATGAACTTAATTTTAAGCTCACCGGGCCCGAAGGGCCAAGTGAGCTTTTCTCATCACTTGGCGTCCTGCGTCCGTCGTCCGGCGATAACTTTTACAAAAATCTTCTCCTCTGAAACTACCGGGCCAAATTTAACCAAACTTGGCCACAATCATCATTGGGGTATCTAGTTTAAAAAATGTGTCCTGTAACCAAGACAACCAACCAAGATGGCCGCCATGGCTAAAAATAGAACATTGGGGTAAAATGTGGATTTTGGCTCATATCTCTGGAACAAAAGCCTTTAGAGCAAATCTGACGAGGGGTAAAATTGTTCATAAGGTCAAGATCTATCTACCCTGAAAATTTCAGATAAATCAGACAACCAGTTGTGGGGTTGCTGCCCCTGAATTGGTAATTTTAAGGAAATTTTGCTGTTTTTGGTTATAACTTGAATATTATTATAGATAGAGATAAACTGTAAACAGCAATAATGTTCAGCAAAGTAAGATCTACAAATAAGTCAACATGACCAAAATGGTCAGTTGACCACTTTAGGAGTTATTGCCCTTTATAGTCAATTTTTAACCATTTTTCATAAATCTTAGTAATCTTTTAGAAAAATCTTCTCCTCTGAAACTACTTGGCCAAATTTAACCAAACTTGGCCATAATCATTATTGGGGTATGTAGTTTAAAAAATGTGTCCGGTGCCCCGCCCAACTAACCAAGATGGCCGCCATGGCTAAAAATAGAACATGGGGGTAAAATGCAGTTTTTGGCTTATAACTCAAAAACCAAAGCATTAAGAGCAAATCAGACAGGAAGTAAAATTGTTGATCAGGCCACGATCTATCTGCCCTGGAATTTTCAGATGAATAGGATAATTGGTTTCTGCCCCTGAATTGATAGTTTTGAGGAAATTTTGCTGTTTTTTTGTTATTATCTTGAATATTATTATAGATAGAGATAAACTGTAAACAGCAATAATGTACAGCAAAGTAAGAACTAAAAATTAGTCAGTATGACCAAAATAGTCAATTGACCCCCTAAGGAGTTATTGCCCTTCATAGTCAATTTTTAACAATTTTCTTAAAATTTGAAGATTTTCAATAAAATTTTCCACAGAAAGTACTGTTATAGATAGAGATAATTGTAAGCAGCAAGAATGTTTAGTAAAGTAAGATCTACAAACACATCACCATCACCAAAACACAATTTTTTCATGAATCCATCTGTGTTCATTGTTTAATATTCACATAGACCAAGGTGAGCGACACAGGCTCTTTAGAGCCTCTAGTTATAAGAAATTAAAAGTGGAACAGGTAAAGAAATAAAACAATATATTTTTAAACCAACTTGTGAGAACAATATGAATATAAGACAGATTTAAAAAAAAAAAAGTATGTGTGACATTGAAGTGATAAATGTAAAAAAAGTTTGAAATGGTAAAGAAAAGATTGATGTGATATTGCTTACTTCACTCAACTTAAAGTGAACAAATCAAAATATAAAAACAATTTGACTGGTGATCTGGATGTGGGATATTAATTGGATATATATCAAATATTGGTCTAAATGAGGGTTAACAAAATTGAAATTATCTCAAAAACATATTTACTTGATAAAACCTTTAAATACATGTAGTTCCATATTGAAACTTTGATAACAAATAAAAATTGAAGCTGTAAAGTTATGTACCGGTATGAACATTTCAAATGCAGCTCTCATTTAAAGTGGAATCCATTTTATGCTTGCCAAGATTAACAGTATACTTCATGGAAAGCTGGACAAACCTTAGCTTGTTTAGTCAGTGGAACATATAACAGAAGTGCATATTGAATGAGGAAGAAAAAATTCTACTAAATGCCAAATGAATTAGCAATATTATGAGGAACACTGAATATAAGATATATATTTAAATAAAAATAATTGCCAGTTTTATGGAGATTTAAATAAAAAAGACAAAGGTTATACATGTTTGCCCATGCTTAAAAAAAAACCTGTAAACAGAGTTTTAGCTTTTAATGTAAAGTACAGTACTCCTTCATGTATGAAATTGTGATTTTGTTTTGTATACTAGTTGTAATGGTATGTTAGTGCTTTATGGAAACATGTATGAGTAGATCTACAGTAAATCTTTATTATGATCTGACTAACTTTTATCCATTTTGAATATTTCTTATATACATTGTGTATTTGATAATTTGTATAAAATTCCGGATCATATTTTGAATTTTAAATGGAAAAGAAAAAAGTACAGTGTATTCCTGACACAAAATCCCTACACACTCATGGAAAAAACAAATAGGAATTTCTCTTTAAATTGCTATTCTTCATCTTGTTGATTATTGAGTTTCGATGTGTTCTCAACAAATGAAAACCTGCATCTTTCTGAAAGTAGATAAAATCTTATTTCTGTGTAGTATTTTTCCCAATATAAAAAAACATCACAAAATTTTCTTAATTACTGGATAGAAAAAGATTTCTATAACTAAATGAAGAGTAGATAATAAAGTTTGGCTGTAAACATGTAGATAGTTGTACAGTTTTATAGTTAAAGAATGTAGATTGTATACTAATATTCAAGCTTAGATAATTATATTGTTAAAGTTAGTTTAATATACTTTTCAGTGATATTAGCTGTTTTGTGGGGTAATTTACATTATGATACATGTAGTGTGCTCAAATATTACATTTACAGATTTGTAGGTCAGCCTCTTGTCAGTTGCACAGATAAAGCTTCTGAAAAAGTTGAATTCTTCAACCTTAACCATTGTAAGAACACATCCCTGTTTGAAGATGGACATTTGACCAAATATTCAGTCTTTCTAGATTTGCTTCATTTGGATCTGTAACCTATATAAGTCCTTCCAAAAGTGTATTTAAGTTTATACAAACATGATAAGTATTATAGTCATTTTCTTGCAGGTTTTCACTGTATTTGGAAGTTGCATACCTCTACTGCTTGGGCCAGATAAAGAAGGGAAACTCGCCCCTTCATAATTGCAATTATGCTCAGATTTCAATTTTTAGAGTTCAAATTTGTACTCAAACTACACCGTAAATTTTATGAACAAAAAACAATAAACACCCTTAGTAAGGAGGGTCATGCTTGCATTCTTAAATCAATATCAAACAGTTAACCTTAAAAAGTATGGAGAACTCATTTTAAATTTAGGGAGAGGCAATATTATAACAGCCATTGCATGGTAAGGCTTAAGCAGACTAGTTGCTTCCCACCATAATTGATTACGTAAAATAAAAAATTAGAACCTGTCTATATTGATAATTACCATATAAACTATACATTAAATAACATTAAAAAATATTATTTTTTTGTACTGTATTTTGTTTTTATTTGCATGTTAGACTGTAGCTTTATATCCAGCATATTTTATAGCTACAATTTGGTTAATTCTTATTAGGTTAGTCAAAACAGATCTGAACCTTTGTCTGTAGATTTAACTCAATCTTTCAACAATTTTTATAATACTTTAATATTTACATGTGTAGTTATTTAAATCTGAACTTTAATTTAAATTGTATATGCTTACTCTGTATGGTTCATGTAAAAGGATTTTTTATGATCTCGATGGCAAATATAAAAACTGGTTAAGACCTTTCCCAGAAAAAAAATATACCCTTTGTTCACTCTCAAACTCTTTCTTTCATTAAGATAAGAATAAACATTGGTAAAAACTCAAAATCTGTGCACTTAAGAAAGAATTCATCATGACCTAAGTCATTAAAGTTTATGTAAGCATTCTGATGTGTACTGTTAAAGATATAGGGATTAGCATAGTTGTCAAATGTGCTGACAGTGCATTATTGTTTTCATTTGAAAGCAGAATTTATTTAATTTTGAAAGTATAATTTAAAAATAAAAAAAGGAAATTGTGAACTTGGCTCTGACCATTTATCCAATACCAAGAAGCAACAGTTGATTAATTATTGATATGCAATATGACATTGTTTGCACTTAAAAGTTTTTAAATGCACATACATGTATTTATTTTGGCGTAAATTTCCGGAACACAATAATCCTTAACACAACCACATATAGTCCTGTTTATCTTTTAAAAAATGTTAAAGGATGAGTGTAAAACCAACTTTTATATGGTAATGGTACTTTCTCTTGAAAATACAGGACATGTGCCTGTCAGAATATTGGTAGCATTTATCTTTCTGCCTTCTTCTATTTTCTCTCTATAGAAAAGTTCAAATTCTTTTAGGAGACAGAAGTGTTTTACAAATTTACTTATAAATCCGCCTATCCTATTTTTCTTCTTTTTAAATTTGATAATAATGAATGTTGGATTTTTTCAGGTCTGTTTCTGAAGACCATGTTGATACATCGCATGTCACAGATGCCTCAAATGCCACAGATGTTTCGCATGCCACAGATACATCCCATACCATGGATAGTACAGACCCAGACATTGGTCAAAAACCAGATGACAATGACGCCAATGGGGAGTCGTAGATATTATAAATTGTGATACGAAAGACAGAATCAAAAGATGATAGAAAGAATTATATACAAGAGTTATATGTGCAGTTATGCAGAAGACAATTATATTTAATATTTTGTTATATAAATTTAAAATTTGTTTATTTTATTTTTAAAACTGTTAAATCTCTAAAAACCATCATTGAATATACACCATTTTAAAGTTGAAGTTGAGAAGTGAATTTTGTAAGTAATCGTTATTTATACAATAAATAGTTTAGGGGGTAAAGATATGTATTTTGTATTTTTTAGTTTTCATCAGAACTGACCGTTTTGGTCGGTGTGAGCTTTTCTCACTTAGAATCAATTGTTTATACATATATATATTATGAAAAAATGTATTTAAAAAGACAAGATCACTTTATTTTCTTTTTATAAACCTCTATAAGATGGTTCTTGTAACCTAGTGAAGAAGGCTTTTTCCTCATGAACGATATCATGATATGCATGCAACCAGATCTGTGATATGTTATCTAAAACCTTAACTATACCGGTGTCATGTTTTGTGTGCTTTCTATATGATGCAGGTATTGGCAAAATTTTTATACGACCGCAAAATTTGAAAAAATTTTCGTCGTATATTGCTATCACGTTGGCGTCGTCGTCTGCGTCGTCGTCGTCCGAATACTTTTAGTTTTCGCACTCTAACTTTAGTAAAAGTGAGTGGAAATCTATGAAATTTTAACACAAGGTTTATGACCACAAAAGGAAGGTTGGTATTGATTTTGGGAGTTTTGGTCCCAACATTTTAGGAATTAGGGGCCAAAAAGGGCCCAAATAAGCATTTTCTTGGTTTTCGCACTATAACTTTAGTTTAAGTTAATAGAAATCTATGAAATTTTGACACAATGTTAATGACTACAAAAGGAAGGTTGGTATTGATTTTGGGAGTTAAGGTCCCAACAGTTTAGGAATTAGGGGCCAAAAAGGGACCCAAATAAGCATTTTTCTTGGTTTTCGCACCATAACGTTAGTATAAGTAAATAGAAATCTATGAAATTTAAACACAAGGTTTATGACCATAAAAGGAAGGTTGGTATTGATTTTGGGAGTTTTGGTCCCAACAGAATAAGGGGCCCAAACGGTCCAAAATTAAACTTTGTTTGATTTCATCAAAATTGAATAATTGGGGTTCTTTGATATGCCGAATCTAACTGTCATGACTGTGTATGTAGATTCTTAACTTTTGGTCCCGTTTTCAAATTGGTCTACATTAAGGTCCAAAGGGTCCAAAATTAAACTTAGTTTGATTTTGACAAAAAATGAATCAGTTAGGTTCTTTGATATGCTGAATCTAAAACTGTACTTAGATTCTTGATTATTGGCCCAGTTTTCAAGTTGGTCCAAATCGGGGTCCAAAATTAAACTTTGTTTGATTTCATCAAAAATTGAATAAATGGGGTTCTTTGATATACCAAATCTAACTGTGTATGTAGATTCTTCATTTTTGGTCCTGTTTTCAAATTGTCTACACTAAAGTCCAAAGGGTCCAAAATTAAACTTAGTCTGATTTTAACAAAAATTGAAATTTTGGGGTTCTTTGATATGCTGAATCCAAAAATGTACTTAGATTTTTTATTATGGGCCCAGTTTTCAAGTTGGTCCAAATCAGGATCTAAAATTATTATATTAAGTATTGTGCAATAGCAAGTCTTTTCAATTGCACAGTATTGCGCAATGGCAAGAAATATCTAATTGCACAATATTGTGAAATAGCAAATTTTTTTTTAATTAGAGTTATCTTTCTTTGTCCAGAATAGTAAGCAAGAAATAACTTATTGCAAAATATTGTGCAATAGCAAGATTTTTTTTTAATTGGAGTTATCTTTCTTTGTCCAGAATCAACTTAAATCTTTGTTATATACAATATACAATGTATATTCACTTTTTACTACCAACTGATAAATTAAAATAATCTTTACCATTCAGTGATAACAAGCAGTTTTTTTACATCTTATTATTTTATGATGTATTTAAATGAGTAGTTATTGTTGCAAGCTCCATTAGAAATTTTAATTGAGATTAGTTTTGGAATAAGGGAAAGGGGATGTGATTAAAAAAATTGGGTTCAATTTTTCTCATTTGAAATTTCATAAATAAAAAAGAAAATTTCTTCAAACATTTTTTTGAGAGGATTAATATTCAACAGCATAGTGAATTGCTCTAAGAGAAAACAAAAATTTTAAGTTCATTAGAACACATTCATTCTGTGTCAGAAACCTATGCTGTGTCAACTATTTAATCACAATCCAAATTTAGAGCTGAATCCAGCTTGAATGTTGTGTCCATACTTGCCCCAACCGTTCAGGGTTCAACCTCTGCGGTCGTATAAAGCTACGCCCTGAGGAGCATCTGGTTAAAAAATGGGGTTATTGTTGTAAAAGAGAAAAATGTTATGCCCCCCCCCCTCCACAGTAGAGAGAAGATTCACTTTTAGCTGGTTTTGAAAACTTTTTCAAGTTCAAGCCGCTTTGTAAGAAACCAAAACTTGTGAACTGATGTTATTTTTTAATCATTTGTCAGTGAAAGTAATATGTTAATAGTTACTACAACATTTCAGTTTCCAACTATTTAATTCCATGCTTAAATGTCTAACTACCTGTTGTTTTGTTGTGGTTTTTTTAGAGAAAAAAAAGGTGATATTATGATTCAATCATATATTTGAAATTGAATTTAAAATAAAAACAGTTCTTTACCGAAACAGATATCATCACACCATCTAGAAATACAATGTTTCAGAAAGAAATTTCTACTATTTTAGTGATTTATTTAGCTTTTCATTTATCCATTTCAAAGAAATCCATTGTCAATTTTAATGTATGTCACTTCACAGCTCAGCAAAAAAAAAAATCCCCACAACGGGTATTTCACATTTGTGTGACTTTGTTAAAGTATTGTGCCTATGTCGGTATCATTCAAAATAATGAAAAACAAATGATATTTTACTGCTGCAATCCTTATGTTTTTGTACAAAACAATTTCGCTAAAACTAGGTCATTGTGACCTACATATTGTGTATTGAAATACTTTTTTTTAATGTCTCATTCTTGTTTGGAAGTCACATCATCTAGTAAAACAATGTTTTTGAAAGGAATTTGTAGTAATTGAGTATTACGAATGAGTTTATGAATACTCATACATGTAACTTTTTTAGTCTAAATTGTCAACCATGATATTTTATCCCTTTGGCAACAACATTTTGGATTTTTTCAAGAACAAAACACTTTGGCTGCAATGAAACTTGTACATAGTAAGAAAAAGAAACATGATGAGTTTTGTTGACAGACAAGATTCATTGATTTGTAGACTTCTCTTTTGAGATCTTTACAAATAATGTAAACACAAAAATTGGATAAACAGAAATAATTCACAAATAAATAAAAATTCTCACAACTTGATGATAACTTAGAATGAACATTGATAAATTAGTTTAGAAATGTGGTTGTTTATATTTATAGTTTATATATTTAATAATGATTTAATTGTTTGGGGTTGCAATCACAAAAAAAAACTTTATTTAGATAATTATCGAAATGTGTAGTTTTGGTAATGGGTATAATTAGTTCTAAATTGCTCAAACATCTGAATTGGTTTTTGTTTTGTTTTGCATAGACCATGTGACATCATTAATTCGATGTAGAAAACTTAAAAATTGATAACGCTGACTTTGGGCAACAAGTTTGTGATTATTATTTGTAAAAGATTCTTTGTCACACAGTTAAGATAGACCATTCATTTCCTTATTCAACTTTTATCCACCAATATGTATTTTTTTTCTTCACTGATTTCCCCTGTCAGAAGTCAGAGCAATTTAAGACT
Source organism: Mytilus edulis (assembly GCA_019925275.1). Classification (NCBI taxonomy): domain Eukaryota; kingdom Metazoa; phylum Mollusca; class Bivalvia; order Mytilida; family Mytilidae; genus Mytilus; species Mytilus edulis. The sequence goes on from CM034356.1 coordinate 68,211,272, forward strand.
AAGGAATAGTGTGCATAAATCTAGTAACTTCAAAATGGTTAAAATATGTTTTATGCATTCAGGTATACATTAGTGAAGATTGAGAAATTAAGTGATTTTCATTTTAATTTATGTTGTTTGTAAACAGATGACAATTAAAAATTATCTGTTAGCTTTTAGTTTTCCTTTTTACCATACACAGATAAACAAGAGTGCTCATGCTGAAATGCCTCACTTTCTTTACTTATCATTGATTTTATGTTGATAGTCTTAGATATAAAGCTTTACTTCTAGTATCACTTAAACTTAACACATCCAAGAAAATGAGGTCATGGTCAGATAAACCAAACCAGAAATACATGCACACCTTACAATCATTCAATAACTCATTATAGCTGACCCATTGCTTATAATTTCTAAGTAATAGACTTAACCAAGAAAACTAAACATTCAATGAACCATGCAAATGAGGTCAAGGTGAGATGAACCATAAAAGACAGACTTGTACACCTTACAATCAATCTTTGCATTAAATATAGTTGTTCTATAGCTTAAATTATCTATGAAACAACCTTAACAATGAGGTCAAGGTCAGATGATACCTGCCAGACAATCCTTCCATACAACAAATATAGTTGACCTATGGCTTATAGTTTAAGAAAAACAGACCAAAACACAAAAACATAACAGTGAGCAATGAACCGTGAAAATGAGGTCAAGGTCTAATAAAACCTGTGATACTGACAAGTACATCATAAAATATTTCCATTCCCCAGATATAGTTGCATAAAGTATTAGAAAATTAGATCAAATCACAAAAACTTAACTTTGACCACTTATCCATGAAAATGAGGTCAAGTTCATGACAACTGCCAGTTTGACATGTACACCTTACAATCATTCCATACACCAAATAGTGTAGACCTATTGCTGATAGTATCTGATAAATGAACTTGACCATGAAAACTTAACCTTGTTCACTGATCTATGGAATGAGGTCGAGGCAATGAAAACTGTCTGAAGGGCGTAAGCACATACCAAATATAGGTAGCATATTACTCATAATCAGAGAGAAATTAACATTACAAAAAATCTCAACTTTTTCTCAAGTAGTCACTGAACCATGAAAATGAGGTCAAGGACAATGAACATGTGACAGACGAAAACTTCATAACATAAGGCATCTACTCCAAAGTATAAAGCATCCATGTCTTTCACCTTCTAAGATACAAAGGTTTTAAGAAGTTGGCCAAATGCCACCGCTGCTGGATCACTACTTGTCAAGCTTTCTGAAACAAGTCAGTCTCGACAGTAACTGATCAATATCTTTTAAGCTTCATATCAGTCTTTATACATCTTATGTGGTCAATATACCTTGGGGTAACACATATTATTGATTTAGAGGTAAGTAAGTGAAATATAAAGGTCACAGTAGCTTACAGGATCAAAATTTTAAGAAAAAAGAAAAAAGTTGGTTTGTTGATGATTTCTTTTAATCTTTAAACAAATCTGACTTCATATCCAACCTTTACCAAACTTATTAGTAGCTTGAAAATACTCCTTTCAATCGAAAGAACAAAATTACATGTAATGATTGAGGATAAAAACTAAATTCAACCTGTGATACAGAATATACCCGACCCCTTTTGCTTTTAAATAGACAATAGAAGTTCTCAGCAAATATAAATATTATTTGTTGATCATGTGAAGTTTGAAAGAAAGAGACCTTATCCCAAACAATTTCCCTGATAACTGCAATGTGTGAAATGAGGTCCAGGTTTTATGACATATCCTTGTACAACCATACCATATATCAGTGTTGACATAGCATGAATTTTACTAAAGTGCACCTTACAATCATTCCATACACCAAACATAGATGATGTTCTGCCTCAAGTATTTGGGAAACAAACCAAATTATATAACTTCAACCTTGATCACAGATCAATCAAATGAGGTTGAGGTCACCTAAGCCCTGTTGGGTAGACAGACCTTGCAAGGATCCCATATATCAAATATAATTACGGTACCATATTACTCATTATAAGTGAGAAATTCTCTTGACTTAAGAAACTTGTACAAGCTGGTAAGAAACCATGAAAAGATGGGTAAGGACATTAGACATTTTACAGACCAAAAGTTCACAAGGTTTTCTATACAAAGAATGTAACATATAGGTCTTCTTACTTTTGAAATATACCGTTGAATTTTCAACAAATGGTTCAGGCTGTTTCTGCTGGATAAGCGCTAGGTGAATAAAAAGGGTAAAGGTCATCAGTTAAGGGAGTACTATCTATAAGGAGTCAACTGGCAATAGACTATTTTCATATTACCTACTTTTGACTCTGAAGTTTTAATAACCTTGTTATTCAAGATTGCCTTTGTTTCCCAGTTTGGCCACGTTGGCGGTCATGTTTGATGCAGTTATTGTCATTGAAAAGTATAAAGCAGTTATTGTCATTGAAAAGTGTAAATAATAATGCAACATCCTGAAAAATATCAACTATTGCAAGTAAGCTCCACAATGTTACCTTTCTCCATCAGATAAAGCAATAGCAAATTTGGATAAAAACAAAAATGTGTCCCAAGTACACAGATGCTCCATCCGCACTATCATTTTCTATGTTCAGTGGACATGGTATTAAATCTCAAATTGGCATTAAAATTAGAAAGAACATATCATAGGGAAGTTTTCAGTTGATCAAAAACTACCTTTACCAAAAACTTTAACCTGAAGCGGGACAGACGAACGCACAGACCGATGCACAGACCAGAAAACATAATGCCCATAAATGGGCATAAAAAACCAAGGATGTACACAATAGCATTCAATTTTGATGAGGGGATTTCAGGATAAATGGGTACAAATATGTGTAGTGTGCAAATATGACACAAGTGCATCCTTGAAGAAATGAAATAGGATGTGGTGAAAGATTACAAAAGTCTGTAAGGCGGTACAGAAGCAGTTGGGATAAAAAAAAAAGTGGGGCAGACAGATTGATAAATAATAACAGACTCGCTCTTCAATCACTTATATCATTCACTTCAGAAAGAAAGAGTATAAAAATAATTTGATATTATTTCATGTTAGATTGATCTCACATAAATAGTTTGTTATTTCTTGTCTCACTTCTCTCACTTCATCACAGGCAAGAGAAAAAAACGAACACTGTAAGATGGATACACCATGATTTATTTGGCATGTTTCATAATGTCCAGCACTTATGATGATTGCATAGAATCAGCACCAGCATAAAAAACAACAACATTAAAACAGATAGGACTTTAACCATACATATATTTCTTCAGATCTTTACCAAAAAATTGCATCTTATCCTCATTGTTCCATTCTGTTATTGATTGCTTATTCTTGGCATGAATAATCATTCTATTAATTGAGTCAAAATTAGTAAATTGTTCTATGTCAATAAAGCAATGCTTATAAATTATTCAGTAAAGTTATTGAACTAAATTAACATTATTTGATCATTATTTGTAAATGGGCTAAGATCTATATTACATGTACTATATCTTTACAATTCTAAGGTGTTTTAAAGAAAAACCAACATAAATTGTGAATTTTTCTATTGATTCACACTGGCACCAATAAAAAAATCAGTTATGTTGATAATATGGCCTTTTTCTAATCTGTTTTAAGCAGCTCACTCAAAAGTTCTACACCAAAATCTCAACATTGCACATAGATAAATGCTGGAAAATTTAATACAAAATACATAAAAACTTGAAAGAAATAATTGGTTTTCTACAAAAATTCTGTTTGTGAGAAATTGCACTAAAAAATTTACATAACAAAATACCTTGTACAAATTTACATGTTAGTTCACAAAATTTGAAGTAAAAAGTGCTTGTCATAAAGCAAATCTTGGGCTTATCCTGTCTGCCAATATATAAAACATACTGCAACTTAGGGAACACTCAGTAACAAAATAGGGGAAACCTATATTTATATTAATTATGAAGATAGTTTGCATCGCATGAAGATGAAGATAACATAAGTATACATGTACCAGATTTATAATGTTAAATTGGTTGGTAGTTGTAAAGGGCCCTTCTTGTATTGGGAGTAAAATTTCCAAAGTTGAGATTATATAATAATTTGTTCCTGCCTCAGATAAGTGAATGGGTGAAAAGGACTGTTTTGACTATTTTATAGGAAATGACTAAGGGTGTACAAAGCCAAACAAAAGTGGACAAGCATTTAACAATAAAATCAGATTAATTAGAGATCTCTTTATATTTCTTCATTTCATTCTTTTACCAATAAATGTGTCAAAAAAACCATGTGATATTATTTTACTTGGTTAATTTCTACTTTTACGTAATACTGAAACTCTTTGGTGACATTTATTTGAGCAGAAACCACATGAAAAAAAATACCCAATTTGGCACATGAAAATAAGAAGAAACTAAATCATATTTAGAAAAAAATATAAATTATGCTATAGCACATGAACATGTATTGTCCTTCACACAACTCCCTTCAGAGAGATTCTGTTTTATATTTAATTAAATCCTATATTCAATACAAAACTTAAAGATAACTATCCATTAATACAGTTTGAGACTTGGAAGTTGAGTTTTTTAAAGATAACTATCCATTAATACAGTTTGAGACTTGGAAGTTGAGTTTTTACACAAAATAGATGGAGACTATAGAGTACATATATCTATGCAGCTGACTACTGTATTTAGGCACTTGACAATATAGACTGCCAAACATAAATATACTGAATCAGGCAATAAATTTGTGAGTTTATAAACAAATTATTATACAAAATTGTAAAAAGCTATATATTATGAGTTAAAATGACCAGTTGATTTGTCATGTTACAAAAAGGTGGATTATTTTATGCCCAATCTTTCTTGATTTCAAACTTCCATGTCCATTTTAGATGTTCATTTTTATCATCATCGGTAAATAAACTTTCGACCTTGTAGTCTCCCCTTGCTAACATTCCTGAGGGTGCATCTTCTATAGGTGTAGACCAGGTATGAGCTTCTGCCTTTGGTGGGTAACTTCCAACCATGAATTTTGATGTATCCACTGAAATATGGTCAAGTTAAAGTTTAGTATAACTTTCAGAAAGTTTTATAATAATAAGTTTATTGACATATTAATTGTCATATAACAATTACAAACACATACATACCTTATAGGCACTTCTAAAATATCCTATAATAACTATTACAAGTGTAAATAATAAATTTCTATTATCATAAAAATTATATCATAGAAATTCATTAAGAGAACCAAAAACATAAAGCTTCAAATTAAGTTCTTATAGGATCTATCACTTTATCAGCAAACCACTGAAATTTATTGTGAGAGTAATATTAATTTTTTTAACAATTTGCAGTTCTTTATTCTCATAAGTAAAAAAAAATCCATTGATTTGTTTTGCTTTAACTGTATGATAATGAATAAACAATTTTAAACAACATATCTTATGCTAATAATGATGAAAATATGCATCCATGTGCAGACGTCTTTGCAAAGGACACACTCGATAATTTACATCCAATAAATTTTATGAAAGTATGATGATAAACAACACTGATCATGCTGGCAAAAAAATAAAATGAATGAAGGAAAAAGAATTTTTCAAAGTAAAATAAAAATAATATAATAATATATACCAAAAAGCTTTTTTTTATACACAACCAAGCAGGAGTGTTACAACATTTAACAGGACAATGCCATTGCGTGCATACATTGGTCCAATGGATATAATTCATTGCATTCCACCCTTTACTCTGGACATTAGATAAAAAAAAGCTGCACGAAATCTATAAACGTATATTTCTGCACAAAAAGTATCAAGTATACTTGTCAAAATATAAATTATGCATAAAAGATTTAATAATGTTAAATGCTAGCAGTAATCTTGCAAATATTTTGAAGTTCTCGTATTAAATTTTTTAATTTTTTTTTATAAATCTTTCATATAAAACTATGTCAACAGCTTATTTCAAGACTTGTAGCTATATTTCTTTAAGAATTCCATAATGTGATTTAATTTTTTATTCTCTTTTTTTCATGAAATACAATATTGTGCTTTAATTGCTAAACTAATATAATATAAAGACCTTGCAAAGTATTTTTTCCAGTTAATTCAGTTTATATGTCTAGTCAAAACTATGATATTTATGTATATTTTATTTTACTGCAAAACCAATTCTTTCTACTTTTAAATAATAAGATAATATATTCAAAGGGATTTTGTTCTAACATCCAGAGTAAATTGTAACATAAAGGGGTTTCACAAAATTTGGTTACGCCACTTGCATGCACAAAATACCTTTAACACCCTTTCTGTATGTTTTCTGGATATATTTTAACCCAGAAACAAGTTCTCCTTTCTGGACAAAGAATTTTACCCTCATTTTATATGGGGCAGCTTCCTTTATTGTGAACACCTGTTCTTTTAATTTAGATAAATCACCTGTAAAACAAATATACAATTTAGTCTTTACCTTTGATGCCTTTTCGATATGTTTTCTGGACATATTTTAAACCTGAAACAATTTCTTTTTTCTGGACAAAAAATTTTACTCGCATCTTGTATGCTGATCCTTCTTTAATTACAAATACTTGGTCTTTTAATTTTGCTAAATCACCTGAAAAACAACAATTTGCAATAAACAATTAGAACATTTATAATATGTTTTGTAATGTTTAACAAATTAAACTTGAAAGCAGGAAATATATTATTACATGTACATCCTGGATATAGACCAAACATTGATAAAAAATGACAAAAGCTCTACTTGACTTCTCTTAATATCAATTTCCTCATCATTTCAAATTCAACTGCTGAAAAATAAACTATATACATGAAGAGGTCAACAAATATTTTATATACCATTATGTCAAGTTATTAACATTCTTAAGTCTATTACTTTTCTAACCTAAAAGTCGTGTGTAAAGATCAAGGTCAATATTTAGGTAATCTTTTATCAAAAAATGACAATAAAACAAAACTAAAACTAATTAAAATGATGGTAGACTGACTTTCAAAAACTTGATACTTGAAATCATTAAATTAAACAAGTCAAACTTTTAAAAGCAGCATTTTTTTGTATTGCCTTTTTATACAAAATTTATAATGAATTTAGATGTGTTTCTACAATTGTATCAAAGTAGCTTCTCATCATTTTTACATTTAGGGATATAAATAATGACGATACAATTTTGTTTATCTACAAATTAAATTATAAAATTAAATTTTATATGTCATTAAGTCAACTTTTTTTTTATTTATTGGAGGTCACAAGAGACAGGCAAATGAATGTTTAGAAAGAAAATATTCTCATGTACTACCAGTGATCTAACTGCCAAAAGTCATTAATCTGCAAAAATAAAATTTTGAGAAACACATTCAAAGGATATATGAATGTTGTTAAATGCAGGATTGCCAAAACACATGAATACATATAGCAGTGTATAAGTCAACAAAATATTGGTCTCTGGTTATTATTTAATTGACCTACTTTTTCCATTGTGTAAGAATACAGCACTGTTAGTTTTGCAAATGAAGTCTGAGAACTGTGTGTTTTGGACCACCTACATGACCTAATTCATGATATTGGTTACTTATAAGTCAGAGGTCAGAAACACCAACTTTTCATAATAATTTTATCTCTTAGTATGAAATACAAACATAAATAAAATCTCCATCAAATGAAATAGTCTTTAGATAAAACAAAAACCTCATGATCATGTTATAAAACACTTTGTCAACTGCTGTCAGCAGGAACCTTCTTGTATGTAATGTTACTCATAAATCATATCATTCTTTCCCTTTAAGACATTATTAGAAACTTTGTCATACATATTGCTTCTCATGGTACAGTGTTATTACCTGTTAGATCTAATGTTACATCGTCTCTATCTTGGACAATTAATGCCAACTCTGTAACTATAACTCGACGTGGGTCATTTGGGACTGAAATTTAAAAAAAATGTTGTCAATAAACGATTAATATACATTATAACTATTTAATAATGACATTACTCGCAGTATACATGTATCTTAGACTGTTCAGACAAACTCATACAAAAAGACATGCCAATAAGTATCAACACATTTCACAGAACTACTTTAAGCTACATATACATATATATCCTATAGAAAGTTGGGAAACAGAGAGGTATTGGTGTATTATTTTGATTAATTTATTTGGTGGAGTGAGGAAATATTGTATTTTTGTAATTATTGAATTTCATGGTTTTTCAATGTTTTCATACAACTACATTGTACAAGCCTTTTAAATATTTGTACTTTGTTGAACATTTAAATTTCCAGTTTTCTGAAACCAACAAAAATTGACATCCCATGAACATGACAAATAATTATGATTGCAGTACACTGTCTATCTATTTATTACTAATCTGTCACTGAGAATAATCAATCATTTATTTGACTGTATCAAAAATCTAAAAGAGGCAAATCCCTGAGTATAATTAGTAATAACAAATCCTTGTTGTCCTAAACAACCAATATCATTAAAAATTAAACAACTTCAATAGAGAAGTGTATCCTTTTAAATCATGCTTCATGTTTTACAAAAAAAACATTAATAAAAATTTGATTGATATAACAATTTAGATAGTAATAATTCCTTTAGATCAATGGAGTGCTAGTGATAAGTATTGAATCATCATTTCCTGAGTTTCTTTACATTTTAATATATACATAAACCTACATGGATCTTGAGCATCCCCACCACCTAACAAGGCCTGTTTATATTTATTGAGACTCTCATCCTCCTGATCTTTTTTTAAGATGTTTTCCAATGGTTCAAACTCTGGTGGTTTATATCCAGGAGCATTAGTATCCTCCTCATGTACATCTTCTGGAGCCGGATTTGCCTCAGATTCTGCCATTTTAATTCTTCAACTGGAAGAAAATAAAAAACATGGTGAAAGAGAAATTACAAAATGTAACAAAATAAATATTTAAGTACATGTACATGTAGGATTTACATTTTTAATTTCATTGATATATAAGTCAGGCAGATACAAGATACTAATTGTAAACTATGGACTAGAAACATATATCTTTTTCAAATAAGTGGAGAATACAGAAAACAGATCAAACGTAATTCAGTGGTTATCCTTTGTTGCTGAGTTACATACTAGTATTTGTTTTTTTGTTTATTTTTTAATACATTAATTAGGTCACTAGTTTTCTCGTTTGAATTGTTTTACATTTATCATTTAAAGGCCCTTTATAGCTGACTATGCGGTATTGGCTTTACTCATTGTAAAAGCCTGTACGGTGAAATATTATAAATTATATGGTTTGTTACTGCCCCCCTACGTGGATAAAATCCATAGGGGTGAAGCCACAAGCCAAACCTCCTGTGGAGCAGCTTCAGGCTAGTGGACTTCAAGTTTATTGTGAAGGCAGAGAAAGCGAGAAAAGCAATCCAGTTGAGATGTCCAATGATAATCTGTTTATCGCTATTTTACCTATGAAGACGTTGTCAATTTCATGTCAATTTCATTAGCAATTCCACATGCGTCCTTAGTTTCTAGCGATAGTTTTCCACCTCAAGCGAGTAGCATGATATGAAAAATTATCACAAAAAAAGATCAAAGGAAAAATGCACAAAATACAATAATACTGTATCCCTCTTATTGTATTATCAGAATCCTATATACCTTAACACTATTTCCCCGCTATTACTGGATATCACAAAATTTCCTGTATAATATTGACGTCATCATGGAAAAGTGATTGTTATATGACATGAAAAGTTCAAGCGGGCAAATTCTCAGGTCAAGCAAGACAGATTTTGAAATAGCAATAAGGTGTTTATCTAGCTTCTCATTGTATGGTGCAGTCCGGTGTATCCGCGTACCTAAGACTTAAGACTTCACTTCATTCAACTGATAAAACCAATCATTGGATAATATTGTGTGAACACATTCATAACATACTTTTTTTTTCATAAAATCTTCTGTTTGTATGGTTTCACCCTCAAGATTTTGTGTAGTGTGTGTCCAAAATTGGGGAAACCCTGTTCTGAGATTTCCTCCAATGTCCGGTTATTTCGTGCATGCCTGCCAAAAATAGCTTATTTTGAATAAAGGAAAGAATTTCTACTCCGAAATATAACTGAATTTGAACCAAACACACTGCCAAGGATGCAGAGCAAATATTATTTCAATCTGATATAAATAAGACATAAATAAAACAAATTTTATCTGATGATGTAATTTTTTTAATGGAAATTGGCCAAATATTGTAAATCATGGGATTTCAGTTATTATCTAACTCTTGAACTTATCAGTCTTATTGTTTTTTATCCCTTCCGCAGGCTAAAACAATAACAAGAACGATTTTATTTGTGTTTCTTTGTTTAAATGACGAAATCAGCTAATGCGCGGTATCACCGGCCGTGCGGACACCAGGGACTTCACTCTAAAAATAATGCTGGTAATTACAAGTGTCCCGCCCGATTTAGTTTCCCTTTCACCAATTGCGCTTACAATCAGTTAATCCTGCGTCAAGCTAGGACCCAATGAGACCCACTTTGACAACAAATGTTCATATGTTATTTACTCTTGTTCTTAAAGCAAATATCTTGGGTAACATGATTTTTAGTGAAATGCAAATTTTGTTTAAAATTATGTGCTGCCCATATATAGATTAGCTAGCTCACATTCTACTCTTATTAAACTCAAATTTTAATCTATCCTCTACCATGATTTAGACCCATTTAAGTAAATGAAAGTCAGTTATCGTATCTAGGAGAATCCAGTTTTCAAAATAACAAAAGCAGGAAGTGGACGAACTCATCAATATTGACAAATGATTGATGAGACAAAAAAACGCAATTTCTGGCAGGAGCTGGTAAAATAAAATAGTTTGTCAAAATATTAAATCAAGCTGAAATGTCTTTAAATGTGAAAAATGGTTCAGCGTTACGAATAAACGGCTTTTCTTTACCAAAATGTAGCTTTCTCTTTCTCCCCCTTCGAAGCCGGTGTGGGTTGATTTTTTACTTCCGGTGGAATACTTAGGTTGAAAAAATAGTTCTAAGGTATTTACTTTTTCATTCCGAAAATATAAAGGATCAGGATCAGAATAAAGAAAGAAGATTTTATGGACATACATTTAAATGAGGAAATGGATCTTTGTGTTTATTTTAATTCACAGTAAAGTAAAATAAATCTATCTAAAACCATACATCAGTTGGAACTATCTTATGTTGACCTAACAGGTGATTGACCCTTAGAAGCATCCTACTGAAAATTGTGACTCAAAACATTTTTGTCTTCAGCCTCCAGTTTAGCAACTGTCAACACTCAGCAAAAGAAAGCAATGTAAGCATCCTTATTTACTAACTAATTGCACATTTCTCCTGATAAGAAACCAAAACTATCATGCTGTGATTTTAAAATATTTTGATAGTGACTTTTCCAAACTCTTGACTAAACCAGAGACATAAAACATATATTTTGTAAACATTTTTTTGTTTGGCTAATATTGTTGGAAGCTGTACTGACCATCCTGCAATGTGTAGGTGCAGACTTCGAATTCTATGTCATGTGATCTTTAGTTGATAGTTGTCTAATTGGCACTCACACCACAGTTCATTCTTCTATTCATTTTGACTAGTTCTTTGCAATCATCGATATATCACAAAAAACAAGTAACAAAATGACAAAAGATACAAGTAAAGTAGCAGTCTAAGAGTTATTCTCACAGTTACTGAAAGCAAATTACTTAAAAGTTAAAATTTCAACAAATAGATAGAACATGATGTAATTCCCAGATAAATTAGTTCATCTTACAGATATTGTGAAAATATCATATGCAGTCTGAGTAAAGATTGCCTTTTGTAATATCAGACTAATAAATTTTAACTTTACATATAAAAGTGTATCATAAAGCAGTGCACATCCCCCATGATTGAAATATTGTCTGTCAGACAAAATTTTATAACAACTATTGTCCTTGTTCATTAAATTTTGTCACCTCATAGTCTCAGAGGGGACAACAACTGTCAGTGGCAAATTGGCAATATTTCACTATGAAATACTGTCTCAACAAAATATTTATAGATTGAATAATGTCTTTCTTGAAAAATCACTTTTAAAAAAACATGAAATTCTGAGCATTTTATTATCTATGAAATATTGTTTGACCTTTGGACAACATGTCTTATGGGAATTTGTTCTTTTCTTGACATTTTATTTAATAGATTGGGACAAACTTTCATGATTCTGTTTTTTTATATTCTTTAAAAAAAACAAAACAAGAAAAGTATCTACATACAAACGTACACCATATGGGTTTTATTGCGGTTTACATCAAAGGATTTTACACTTTGATTTATCACAATAACAAGTGAGAAAGGTAAATTTGGCAATGAAAATGACAAAAAGTTAGATTTACTCTTGTCCTTGTATTGTTGGGAGGATCATCTAATTCTAGTATACATATCTAGCAGGTTTCATCTGGCCTTGACCTCATTTTCATGGAGCTGTGTGTTATAATGATAAGTTTATCTGATTCCTGCAGTAAAAGATTAAAGACTTTCAACATATAATTCCAATGATGATCAGTACAACAGGGTAGACACATCAGTGTGTGCACTCTTGATGTGTACAATGTAGTTGGATTAATGTCACATTGTCAATTTCCAAACATTAATAATTTGATTGTAGTTTGAAGTAAGTGTTTAAATTAATCTGGTTATTATACTTTTGAATTTTCATATGAACTAATAAGTCAATAAATTAGCAGGAGATTTGTTACAATGTATTACATCATACTTTATGTTTTAATTCAGACCACACCATAAGACATGCTGTTCATCTTACCTAGACTTTGCAGACAACACCTGAGAAGTTATGTCCAGTCACATATACGCCAGCTGACCACTGGACAACCAAATGTTTGTATAGTAGGGGCAGGTCCAGCAGGGTTTTTATACAGCTCAACAAATTCTTAAGGTATATCAACTTAAAATACATGATTATAAATCTCTTTATATTTAAAGTGTAATGTATATTTGCCTATATTTCTTACATCCACTTAGGGAGCTACCATTTGATTTTTATGGGGGGGGGGGGGCTAGGATGAAATTTGAAAAAAATAGGCAGGACAGGAGTTATGAGTAAAAAAAAGGCAGGATGAGATGCTTGCAAAAAAAAAAAGTCAGGACAACAATTTAGGTAAAAAAAAGTCAGGATAAACTAAAAAAAAAAAGGCAGGACCGAAAACAGAGTGAAAAATAAAAAGGCAGGACAGAGATTACAGCTAAAAAAAATGCAGGACAAAATATTTCCTCCTAGCCCCCCATAAAAATCAAATGGTAGCTCCCTTAATTTGAACTTTGATGGAAAATTGTCTCATTGGCAATATCATACCACATCTCTTTATTCTTATATTTTTTAATAAACCTTATTACATAAGAAGGCATGCAGCATATCCTTTATTTCAATTGCTTGGTGTCATTCTTAATTCTTAATGATCTTGAGCTCCTGGCACAGTGTTTGATTAGAGTTTGTCTAATTGTTGTACAGGGCACATTATATATAAAGAATCAAATATAATTGCTATTTATTATCTTGCAAAGATAGAATGTGAACATTGTTTTGCATATGTTTACCCAATCCATTAAATTGTAAAAAGAACTACAAATCAGAGTTTCCTGAAATTTAGTGTCAAGCTTCAATGAATGTGATTTGCATGTAAGCATCAGACATTTCTTGGTGTGTTTTCACAGATATCTTTCACGATCAGTAACTCCTTGTTTACAAACACTTTTAGCAGTATTGCATCTTTGTGTTCACAGGGGAATCCCAATGCTGTTATAGATATCTATGAGAAGCTACCTGTACCATTTGGACTTGTTAGATATGGTGTAGCTCCAGATCACCCTGAGGTCAAGGTTAGTATTTTAATGACTTTATTGAGTGTACCGTCAGAAATTAATTTTAATTGAAATATGAAATTTTAGATGAACTGGATTTCTTGAAAGGAACATGATTCTTTAAATATAAGATTTAATGTATTTTGTACTCGTCATACAGCAAGATTGTCATCATTCCAGTACTGGGTATGTCTTTATACAAATTATGAGTAAAAAATTGTCAGATTTTTAGGTAAAGATTGCATGAAATGCAATCTAAACCTTATGGGACTGACTTGATATCTAAATCTTCCAAGGCTGATCACTACCTTTTTGATACACAAAATATAGTGCATTGATCATAACATTGTATACATACATGTACTATCCATGAACATTTCCAGAAATTCATTGAAGTAATATATGCTCAGATATTCAAGGCACAAAATGATGTTTCACTTGTAAAGAAAATAACATAACTTTTGCAAGGTACAGGAATCTTATAATATATATATGTGTCATTATGTCATTGTTACCGTCTTCTTAAAAATTGGAGTTATCTCTCTTTGTCTAGAATAGCTGTTAAATCAATATCCTTGTTTTCAAAGTTCCAATAGGGAACATACTTTATATAAATAAATTTGTATCAATAAACCAATTCTTTGAGACGTTTTGGCCATTATCCTTCTTCAGTTCTTTATTTTTTTCTCTTAACTACATGGCTGACATTACATTTGTATTGTATAATCAATATCAACCAATGCAATATATAATTTTACCTCCCACTGATAAATTGAAGCATTAATCTTTACCGTTCAGTGCTTTCAAGCACTTTGATTGTATATACAGTAGACTCTGGCAAATCAGATACTCCAAATGTCAGAACTAGCTTCCCTTATTACAGAAATACCAGTGATAGCAGGAGACAAAGGTTTCTCCAAACTCTTTACATTTTTTAGCTCACCTGGCCCAAAGGGCCAAGTGAGCTTTTCTCATCACTTGGCGTCCGTCGTCTGTCTTTGTCGTTAACTTTTTACATTTTTAACTTCTCCTAGAGAACTACTGAATGGAATGAAACAAAACATAGCATGAATGTTCCCTATGAGGACTCAGGTGCTGACCATGTGTTGTTACTTTGTAGCCGATCCATCATCCAAGATGGGTGCCAGTGAGGGACTTAGTTTAACATAGGACCCTATGGAAATGCATACAAATGACTTCTGTTAGAGAGCCACTGAATGGAATGAAACAAAACATAGCATGAATGTTCGTTACGAGGTGCTGACCAAGTGTTGTTACTTTATAGCCGATCCATCATCCAAGATGGCCGCCAGTGGGGGACCTAATAGTTTAACATAGGACCCTATGGGAAATGCATACAAATGACTTCTTTTAGAGAACCACTGAACGGAATAAAACAAAACATAGCATGAATCTTCCTAACGAGGTACTGGCCAAGTGTTGTTACTTTGTAGTCGATCCATCATCCAAGATGGCCGCCAGTAGGGGACTTAGTTTAACATAGGATCCCATGGGAAATGCATACAAATGACTTCTTTTAGAGAACCACTGAATGGAATTAAACAAAACATAGCATGAATGTTCCCTAGGAGGACTCAGGTGCTGACCATGTGTTGTTACTTTGTAGCCGATCCATCATCCAAGATGGGTGCCAGTGAGGGACTTAGTTTAACATAGGACCCTATGGGAAATGCATACAAATGACTTCTGTTAGAGAGCCACTGAATGGAATGAAACAAAACATAGCATGAATGTTCGTTACGAGGTGCTGACCAAGTGTTGTTACTTTATAGCCGATCCATCATCCAAGATGGCCGCCAGTGGGGGACCTAAAGTTTAACATAGGACCCTATGGGAAATGCATACAAATGACTTCTTTTAGAGAACCATTGAACAGAATAAAACAAAACATAGCATGAATCTTCCTAACGAGGTACTGGGCAAGAGTTGTTACTTTGTAGCCGATCCATCATCCAAGATGGCCGCCAGTAGGGGACTTAGTTTAACATAGGATCCCATGGGAAATGCATACAAATGACTTCTTTTAGAGAACCACTGAATGGAATTAAACAAAACATAGCATGAATGTTCCTTACGAGGTGCTGACCAAGTGTTGTTACTTTGTAGCCTATCCATCATCCAAGATGGCTGCCAGCAGGGGACTCAATAGTTTATTACCCTATGGGAAATGCATACAAATGACTTCTTTTAGAGAACCACAGAATGGAATGTAACAAAACATAGCATGAATCTTCTTAACAAGGTACTGACCAAGTGTTGTTACTTTGTAGCCAATCCATCATCCAAGATGGCTGCATGCGGGTTTTTTTAGTTTAACAAAGGATCCTATGGGAAATGCATACAAATGACTTCTTTTAGAGAACCACTGAATGGAATTAAACAAAACATAGCATGAATGTTCCTTACGAGGTGCTGACCAAGTGTTGTTACTTTATAGCTGATCCATCATCCAAGACGGCCGCCAGTGGGGGACCTAATAGTTTAACATAGGACCCTATGGGAAATGCATACAAATGACTTCTTTTAGAGAACCACTGAACGGAATAAAACAAAACATAGCATGAATCTTTTTAACGAGGTACTGGCCAAGTGTTGTTACTTTGTAGCCGATCCATCATCCAAAATGGCCACCACCAAGGGACTTAGTTTAACATAGGACCCTATGGGAAATACATACAAATTTCTTCTTTTAGAGAACCACTGATTGAAATCAGACGCTTAGCTACGTTTACGTCAAAACGCCCGGGCGTACACTTGAATTTTGACTTTTTTTGTATAATTTCAAAAACCCAAGTAAAGTCTGGTGAGCGATACAGGCTCTTGAGAGCCTCTAGTTTTTATTATTTTACAGAATGTCATAAACACATTTACACAGACAGCCTCCAAGGACAGATGCACATTTATTGGTAATGTTACCATAGGGAAGGACATATCTATAGCAGATCTTCAGAAGGCATACAGTGCTGTTGTTCTGGTGTGTATACATAACAAATAGCAGATTTGTTATTGAACATAATCATCATATTTTTAACATTTGAATATAGATTATTATTAAACTTCTGTTTTTCTTTAAAAAAAAAACATCAAATTTTAGAGTGTAGTAGTTATATTCATATAGAAAGTCTACAAAAAGATAACATGAAAAACTGATGATTTACTTTAGTATATATTATCATTTCTTATTGATTATTTCCGAATGGTTGAAAGTTAATATGGAAGTTTGAAATCTTAATGTTGACCAACTTTACTATCCTCATTATTAAACATGTTTTGATCTTTTTAAACTCAGTCATATGGTGCAGACAATGACAGACTTTTGAGTGTACCAGGAGAGGTAAGAGTTTTAAATAGACAAGAATAAGTGTGTATTGCTATGTGTGTCTTTATTATACATTAGCTAAAGGTATGGGGAGGGTTGAGATCTCACAAAAGATGTTTAACCCCTCCGCTTTGTTGTGCCTGTCCCAAGTCAGGAGCTTCTGACCTTTGTTAGTCTTGTATGGTTTTTTTTAATTTTAGTTCATTTATATGTTGTAAAATTTAGTGTGACGTAAATTTTTACTGAACTAGTACATAATTTTATTTAGGGGTCTGCTTAGGACCACATTGGGGTGTGGGATTTTCCTGCTGCATGGAAGACCCATTGGTGACCTTCGGCTGTTGTTTGCTCTTTGGTCTGGTTGTTGTCTCTTTGACAAATTCCCCATTTCTATTCTCAATTTTAAGAACATGGTATGATAACCAAACAAAGAACTTATTTTGCACATATTCAACATTATTTATTTTAAACCAATTTCAAAGACTTTTCTTATATACAGATCAACGATTAAATAAAATTTATTAATTAAACAGATTACAGATTATAGCTATAACAGGTAGAAATAATTGAATAAGAATTTGTCTGTTTTAAAAAAAAAAGGCTAATATTCAAATGGTATAAAAAGTTGATGAAATAATTGTTATTGGTAATAATGATAACTGTAATTGCCCATGCATAGCCATATAATTAAAACTTGCATATTTTTTTGTTTTACAGAATTTAAAAAATGTTATTTCAGCCAGATCCTTTGTTGGTTGGTACAACGGTCTTCCTCAAGATATAGATGTAAGATTTATTTAGTGTATAATTATTATTTACGCTTAATGTCACCGACTATTTTTTTTATATTCTACTTTACAAAATATGTCATATACAACACAACAGTGAAACATCTACAATGTATTGAGCATTGAATCACATGTTATAAATGCAGTTGTTTGTATGCATGTTGGTTTTTTATATCTGTAAGAATTGCTGCACAAGTGGTTTATTTTCCCTCTATATAATACATCAAATTAAATTACATTTGTACTACTTTCATTCAATGTTACACCAAAGATTATTTTAATTCAAGATTAGATTACTAATAAAGTCTTGTAAAATTTTGAATGAGTGATTTTTAATAAGTAAAGCCTTTATTCCTGTTCGTTTACAAATGCTACTGTACTACAGTTGATTCATAATCATTTTGGATACCAATTTTAGGGAATTCATTGATACAGGTGAACCACAGATTTCAATTTTCAATAATTTACAAATTTTCTAGAAGTTTGTATACAGGACTTTTTCAAAACCACGAAATCAAAGACGCACAATAAATAAATCCACAGTATTATTTTTGCCAAGCGGCCTTCAGTCGTTGTCTGCACTTTGACCAGGTTGTTGTCTCTTTTACACATTCCCCATTTCCATTCTCAATTTTATGCATTACTAAACTACATTTTGTATATTGGTTTATTAGATTTTAGCACAGTGAGATAAGTTACATTAACAATTTGCTCATCATATTGTGTTTATTTTAGTTACAAGTAAATTTAGACGTAGAGAAGGCCGTTATTATCGGACATGGAAATGTGGCACTAGATGTAGCTAGAATCTTACTTATGCCAATTGATCTTTTAAAGGTAAGTTTATGTTAATCATGGAAATGTGATAAAAGAGGGACGAAAGATACCAAAGGGACAGTCAAACTCATAAATCCAAAATAAACTGACAACGCCATGGCTAAAAATAAAAAAAGACAAACAGACAAACAATAGAACACATGACATAACATAGAAAACTAAAGAATAAACAACACGAACCCCACCAAAACTAGGGGTGATCTCAGGTGCTCTGGAAGGGTAAGCAGATCCTGCTCCACATGTGGCACCCGTCGTGTTGCTTATGTGATAACAAATCTGGTAAATAGTCTAATTCAGTAGGTCACATTCATGAAAGGGAAGGGAATTGTAGTTTGTACAATTGATATGTAACATTTATTTCATTAGATGCATTTGATTTAGAGTTGATTCATAATGATATTTGTCTGATGGAAGAAAGACTAGGAAATAACAAATAAACACATAAAGTTGAACTCATGAACTCCCAAATACATTTAAAAAAATGAAATTCACATTTTCTTTGGGGAAGCACAACTTACAAACAAGTACAAAATGTATAAAAAATGGATACCAAATATCATATTCACTTAATAGTACAGACACTTTAAAAGGAAAATGTTTTAAATTACTTTTTGTAGCATCATAACTCAGTTAAGATACAATCTCTGTTGCAAATACCTGTATAGAAATCAAGTGAAATAATTTTGTATCTTGCAAGATGGCTTTAACAAAGAAAAAAGCCCTCAAGTAGCTTTGATAATGATGATTACAGTGTATTTGGGACAGGATCTCAAGAATTCCTAATTTATGTTCAATACTTTTTTTATACAGAAAACTGATATATCTCAGCATTCACTAGATGCCTTATCTAAAAGTAGAATTAAGGAAGTTATTGTGATTGGTCGGCGTGGTCCATTACAAGTAGCCTTTACTATAAAAGAATTAAGGGAAATGATAAAACTGCCAGATTGTAAACCAGTGCTATCCCAGGCAGATTTTATAGGAGTAGATAAACTTATACAAGGTATGATCTTTATGTTGGGTCATCTACATTTTGTATAGTGACACCAATGTAGATATTGATGAAGAAATGCATTGCCTGCTACAGGAATTAAATTGCAGATTTCACAGCTGTGTGCAGCATCACTTATTAATACAGCAGCAATAACATAGTTCTGCACATGCAATTTTGTTTTTTATTTGAAACACTGTACATGTAGTACTCATCACATTTAGAGAAGTTTGTGTGGCCCTAAATTTCCAGTTAACTTGCACTTTATAACCATGTCATTTTTTTGATGATGTTTCAACCATTATGCTGTTTTCAGTTGTATATGATTGTACATTTGAATATTTTGATTAATCCTTATAATTAATTTTAAAAATTTTTGCACCTTTGATTATAAAAAACAAACTTTCCCTCTCCAAATCCAACTTGTCATTGCAATTTTTCTAACATGGTTTATTGTATGCTCATATAACTTGATATTATTATTTTTGTATATTCATTCTAATATATCTGATCTGCTTTGTCATAGGATGTTAAGGTAAATGTAATGTTTATATAAACTTTTAATTTTTGAATTGTGATGCTGTTTGAAAACACAAATACATATCAATTTTCTCGACTAAAACAAATTAAGAATGTGCACCTATTCTTACTTGTGAATTATTCATTTTATTTTAAAATGTGTAACTTTTGTCTTTTATGTTTAAAATGCTTTAATACACCTTGATTAACAACACTTCTGTATAAATATGAGTGATCTTGTAGATTTACCTCGACCCAGGAGACGTCTTACAGAGTTAATGTACAAAACATGTATGGAACCAACAGATAAAGATCTCAAGTTATGGGAAACAGCTCAGAAATCATGGTCATTATCATTCTGCATGAGTCCTTTGGAAATATTTGGTGATAAAGATGTCACAGGACTGAAATTAGGGATCAATAAACTCCAGGTATGTTTAGTTGACAAGCTCACTGGAAATTTTTTTGTTTGAATACTTGATTTGCAAAGGATTTTTCAATAAAATGCTTAAAATATGCTTTAAAGTATTAATGCATTGCGAAAAAAGAAATATTTCATCAAATAAATTGAAGTCAGATGATCTTACGAATATCTTTTTCATATTGGATACAATTTTTATTAAGTCTGATGCAGACAGTTGGTAGTCAAAGCATTTCAACTGAGGTATTACACAGGCATCAAAAGGTGTCATTATGGAGTAAAGGAGGTGGTGTCAAAAGGCATTATGGAGGAACAGGTTATAGATAATTTATATGATAAAAGATTGGTTTAAAACTTAAATTCTTGTCTTATTGATCAAATGATGTAGAAACATATATTTTTAATAGTACAATTGTTACAGTTCATATTATAAAACATTGTATCTTACATTTAGGGTGAAGACTTAGTAAAACAGTCAGCTATTTTGACAGACCAGACAGTAGATATGTCTTGTGGACTTGTAAGCTATAGTGTTTATAATAATGTTTGTATTGGTCAATATTATAGTGTTATTAACTGGCTGTTTCTGTATTGACACTGGTATAGATTCAAGGTTTGCTGACCGAAAATCTATACCAGAGCCAATACAGATACAGCCAGTTCATAACACTTTTATTAATTAATCCAACTTTTTCAATACTGACTTGTTCTAAATGCTTTATTACATACATCAAATGTGAATATAGGGCCAATATTTTCAATACAGACTGGCAATGAATCCTGAATTACATGCACAATATATGTTTACTTGTAATTCAGGATTCATTGCCAGTCTGTATTGGAAATATTTGACCGGGCCAAAAGGCAATATCAATCACGTAATTTATATGACCAGGAAGACGTCACGAGTATGACACATGGCGTTTTGGTAGTATTAGGTCTGTTTTAATCGTATTTTTTAATAATAGTTCCTACTTGTTTTACATTGAGTCTGTATACACCCTTGTTCTTGTGTAGCATGTAAATCATAGAGGTCAATAATAGAAATGGAAATGTTTTATTCAATGTACTTTTGTCCATTTACAAATTACAGGAAATGAAATTATGTTGAAAGGAATCTCCAAAGAATATCTGATATTCGAAATATGATTAAGCAGTTTTCCAATTTTCTCAAAAAATTATTATTTGTATTGTTTTGGACAATTTTCATTCATAAGATAAAATATAACAGAAATTATGAAAAGAGGCAAATGCCTGAAGTCTACATCACACAGCTGTATTTTTATTTACATAAAATTGAGAATGGAAATGTGGAACGTGTCAAAGAGGCAACAACCGGACCAAAGAGTAAAGAAAAAAAACAGCCGCAGGCCACCAGTCGGTCTTCAACACAGTGAGAAAATCCAGCATAGGAGGCTACATCAGCTGGCCCCTTAATAAAAATGTCTGCTAGTTCAGTGATAATGAACGTTATACTGCTCTTCAAAACAGTTAAATGAACTAAAATTAAAAATAATACCAGACTAATCCTAATTTGGGACAGGCAAAAAATGTGACTGGGTTAAACATCTATGTTAACATACAACAATATAAAGATATTAAGCTGAAATATATGCATTTTGGCATTATAAACCAGAATTGCATGGAGCTTTAAATGTGCTGATGTTTGTCTTATTTACCCTATTGTTTATTAAAAAAAACTTCTTTTATTTTCACAGGTTTTAAGAAGTATAGGTTACAAGAGTATAGTGATTGACCCTGATATACCATTTGACACTAAGTCTGGAACCATACCAAATAAGGATAGTAGAGTAGAAGGGAAACCAGGTTTGTAAAGTAACCAGTTAACTGACATCACAGTTAGGGCATAATTTGCACATTTTGTCACCAGGACTTGATTTAAAATATGTACAGTATAGAATTAAACTTTAAAGTTTTGATTAAACCAAAGCACTATGATTTTTTATGCAGAGCCTAGCATATGTTTTCTCAATTGCAGTTTTAACTTAGATTTCATATTTATCTTAACATGAACAAAAGTTATGGAAATCCATAATACAAGACACCTTATCACTATTTGGAATCCTGTCCCGGTTGACCTGAGAATCTGCCCAACTTGAAGTATTGACGTCATACAACAATCTCTATTCCATTGTGGTGACATATATTTTGTATTATGACATCAAAATTTTACGGGAACCTTTGTGATGTCCAGTAATTGTGGACAAATAGTGATAAGGTGTATAGAAGTGCTGATGGAGACACAATGTATATTTTACCTCTTTATATTAGCCTGTTTCATTTAACAATTGATATGCTAATACAGTCATAAAAGTGCTGAATCTAGATTTGCTATAAATAATCATTACAAATGGGACAATATCCCTAATGCGCCTCCGATCGAGGAACACAAAAGTTGTTTGTAAACAAAAAATCTCTGTGTAGTGATATTGGACATGTTTCAATTTTTAACAAGTGACTGAGCTTAACCATTTGTGTTGATCTGGAAAGTATAGGACCTTAGAATAAATGTGTAAAAACTATGGAGTTATTAAATGTATTCAAAGTATTAAATTTTCAAAGAAATTATTGTGTGAAAAATTAAAAGGTACTTTTTACCATGAAGAGCCGCATCACGAAAGGATTTTCAAGGTATGCTAATTTACGGAAAAATGAATCACACTTCGTACCCGAACCACATATGTGAAAATGTCTCAGCTTCAAAACAAGCCATCATACATATAAAAGTTTACGATATGGGCTGAGCTAGAGAAGAAAACATTACCATTACGGCCTATGGAGAAACAATTGCTCATATTGCCCCAAATGTTTATATATTGACAGCTGAGTTTTGTTTTAGGTATGTACTGTACAGGTTGGGTTAGCACAGGACCTGTTGGTGTCATCTTAACAACAATGAACCAAGCCTTTGAAACAGGGAAAACTGTGGTGAAAGATATTAATGATGGAATATTAGACTT
The DNA here is from genome assembly GCA_019925275.1 of Mytilus edulis. NCBI lineage: Eukaryota > Metazoa > Mollusca > Bivalvia > Mytilida > Mytilidae > Mytilus > Mytilus edulis. The sequence goes on from CM034356.1 coordinate 68,235,042, forward strand.
AACAAAGCCTGGGAAAAGTGACATTTTTAATATTCTCAATAGTAAAGGTTTGTATTAAATTCCTGTAGTTCTTTGAAAATGAAAGAGATAATAATCATTGATTATTCAAGACAACAATAAAGTAAAAGGTTTTATAACCATCCATTTCTAGCTGACCTTGTCCAAAAGGCCCATGTGAGCTAATGCTAACACTCTTTAAACACTACAGTATTATGTATATTGCAAGACTGGCAGAATAAGTTTGGTCACCTTCAGTTTGATGAAGCTGGAATTGCATCGCTCCCATATTCTATCTCACAAGTGAACTATAGTATATGTTAATGCTTCAATGCATGTATTGCAAAGTTATGTTGCAACATTTAGATGTCCATAGTGTTAAATCAAAAATATTGTCCGCTATAAAATTAAAAAATACATCTGAGCTGAGGTCCACTTTTGAATGATTCCCACATTTCTTTTGTTCTAATATTTTCAGCAGGAAACAAGGAAATTACAATTCTGAAATTTTAGGAGTCGGTTTCACAAAAAAAATTACAACTAAAATTGATTTAGTATATCAAGATAAGATCAATCTTAGTCGTAAGTTTTTTGGTGAAACTGACTCCAGTATTTTTACTTACAAACTTTTTTTTTTTGCAGTTTCAAATATTTCATTAGTTATATATAGCAATATTTTATTTGATAGGTGTTCAGACAGTAAGCTTTAAAGACTGGGAAAATATTGACCAGTTTGAAGTTAAGCAAGGAGAAGATGTTGGAAAACCAAGAGAGAAAATGGTGGACATTAGTCAAATGGTGTCTGTTGCAAAGAAATCCTAAAACATACTTTTTTATAGTATATATCTGTTGTTTTGTATTGATTTGTATTTATTATACGAGAAGACCTCATTTTGTGTGTCTCTTCTCTTCCTTCCACAATAAATTAATCATCATGGCTCTGTGTCCTATAGGTAATATGCATAGTCGCATTTGTCATCCATTCTTATGGTTATTCAGATTGAGTTATTTTGGGAGAAAAACGACAAAAAAGGTGTCCGAATATTGATTCCGTCATCAGACTGACTTTCAGTCACAGATAGGTCTTCCGGTTTTAAACATGCACAAGTACAACCAATCGTATGATGGATAACAAAAATGAAAAATAAATAAGCCAATCAGAGCGTTCTCCATATCATGGTTTTTAGATCGCAAGAACCACAACTATTATACCTTCTTAGAGGATTGCATTAGAGAGGACAATTATTTTTCGTGTTTATCTACACGTAGACTTTGATTATACTACTATGATATATAGAGACTTTCTGTATTCTGTCTACTTCTTTCTTTGAAATGACTATTTAAGGGGTCATACCAGTTGCATATATATTGAAATAAGTAAAACATGTGGAAAAAAGAATGTGTCCATAGCACACGGGTGCCACATCGGCACTTTCATTTTCTATGTTCAGTGGACCGTGAAATGGGGTAATATCTCTAATTTGGCATTAAAAATTAGAAAGATTATATCATAGGAAACATAATTATTTACTAAGTTTCGAGTTGATTGGACTTCAACTTCATCAAAAACTACCTCGACCAAAAAGTTTAACCTGAAGCTGGACAGACAAACGAACGAACAAAGGGACGCACAGACTAGAAAACATAATGCCCTTAAATGGAGCATAAAAATTTATTGTTGAAAGTGAAAGTAGTGATTTGGCCAAAATGAAAGTAGGGTAGAGATTTTTAGAGAGGCAGGACTTCAGGATTGGGTGTTTTTAAGCTCGGCATTGATCCTTACGTGATCCGGGAATATTTTTTTTTTGAATTTCGGGATGTCGAGATATGAATTTCTTTAAATTCCGCACCTCTGGCTTTCATGTTTTTAAGCCCGGGATTTCGGGATCAGGACCCTCAAATTAGCCAAGTTTCAAATCCTACCATTGGCATGTTAATAGGGCTCTCAAAAGAAAAAGCACTTATGAATTGTCCTAGAATCCTTTCTAATTTTATTAGAATAATAATGGTCTATAAGCAGTTACATTTATTTCATGTTTGAAGCGGTGCAAATTTTCAACCCGACAATTGGTTGTTCAGTTCGTCTGAAAATTTCAGGGCTGATAGATCTTGACCAGTTGAACACTTTTGCCCCAGTCAGCTTTGCTCTAAATAGTTTAGTTTTTGAGATATAAGCCAAAAACTGCATTTGACCCGTATGTTCCATTTTTAGGCATGACAGCCATTTTGTTGATGGTTCAAAATCAGATACAATATATACACTAAGGAACATTCAGTTAAAGTAGTCTGAGAGGACTTAATATATGGTTCACTAATCCTTTCCTCTAGATATCCTTAGATGGCAGCTTTAATCTTCTTTTATCCCAAAATAAGACATCTTTAGTTGTGTCCCCCTCCTATCATTGAATGCTGTAAATGTTATTGCATTAATACTGAAGACATCTTAGAGCTTAAAGTTTTTGTTGAATAACAATGGTAGGACATCTTTTGAAGAGTAAAAATTTTGACCCATTTGGCAAGGTAAATAATTGGACATGTTTGGGCAATTTTTGTTTTAAAGAACACATTTGAGTCGATGGACACATCTGAGAGTGTTAATTAAATATGTATGAGAGATATTGTGTGATTATTTTTGTTATTGGTAATCCACTGATAATCTGATGGCCATGGGTGGTTGATAAAAAGAATCATTCAGTCAACGACTCAGCATACCGGTAACCATTAAATAAGTTTTCACATGACCTCACAGTTGGTGACATTTACCAAACTTCATGATAAAAATACTAAAGGTTGATGGAAATAAAGTCCTAATTGTTTGCAAGTAATACTAAAATGGTCATGATGTGCAAGTATTTTATGATGTTTTGTAAGACTTTTTGTGATATTAGCCGCTGACATTCTAATTAATTTATTAGGTACATACAACAGGATAATGACCTATTTTTTATTTGCCTTAAATGAAACTGCACATAAATATAAGGATCAATAAATTGATAAAAATAGAATTTGTAAATAAAATTACCCCTTTTTATACAACCGCAAAAAATTTTGCAGTCGTATATTGGTATTACATCGTCGTGGTCGTAGTCGTCTGAAGACATTTGTTTTTTGCACAATAACTTTAGTGTAAGTAAATAGAAACCTCTGAAATTTTTGGGGTTATGGTCCTAACAATTCAGGAGTTACGGGCCATAAAAGGTCCAAATAAGCTTTTTTTCTAGTTTCTAGACAATAACTGGTGGAATGGTATATGGATCACTCTGAAATTATACCACAACATGGGCCGATCCAGCCATCTTAAAAGGGGGGGTCCTAACCCAGGACAAAGGGGGGGTTCCAACTACATGTCCCCATTCAAATGCATTGATCGTCCAAAAAAGAAGGGGGTTCCAACCCCCAGACCCCCCCCCCCCCCCCCCCCCCCCCCCCCCCCCCCCCCCTTGGATCCGCGCCTGCACAAGTTTCCATTCCACAAAGGGATGATTAGGATTTGCTTTGAGGGGGGTTAAGGCTCAAACCGTTTAGGAATTGGGGCAAAAAGGGAAAAAACAAGGGTTTCCTGGTTAATGGTTAATGGACAATTTAAAAGAAGTGTAAGGGAGGTAATCCAAAAACATAACTGTACAATGTTGTTCAAAGATGGATTACCTCCCTTACACTGCTTTTAAATTATCTATTTTAATACTTTTATGATGTATTTAAATGGGTAACTATGGTTGCAAACTCCATTGGAAATTTTGAATTAGGTTATGACCATATCTTGAGGAAAACATTTTTTTTGTAAACAAAAATGGAGGGGGGGGAGGTAAAAAAGAAATTTGTGTGGGATGGGCAATTTTTTCTCATTTCAGATTTCAAATATTAAACAAAATCTCTTCAAATATTTTCAAATATATATTTTTTTTTTTTGGGGGGGGGGGTCAATATACAACAGAATAGTGTATTGCACAAAAGCAAAAAAAAGGGGGTTAATTTAATTTTATTTTATTTTGGGGGGATCAGTTCACACAGACACAGTGTATTGCACAAAAGCAAAATCTTGAATAAATATTCAAATCATATAACCTATTCTAAGTTCTTTGACCACAGTTTTTCTGTGTCAGAAACCTATAATGTGTCAAATATTTAATTACAATCCAAATTCAGATCTGAATCAAGCACAAATATTGTGTCAATTTTTGTCCTAACTATTCAGGGTTGGACCTCTGAGTTGTATCCAGCTGCGCCTAGCGAAGTTATTTATTACTTTTAAATGGACTTATTTTTTGGCAGTCAACCTTACACATTAACACTTACGAATTCAATTACAGGTGAGGAACCTTTTCCCATGTTCCTGTTTTGTTTTGTCTTGGTGCAACAAAGCCGCCATATAGAGCTAAATTAAGTTACAAAAAGGTATGCTGTTTTGGCATAGCCAATTAGGCAGCAACCATTTGATTTTCGGGGGGGGGGGGGGGGGGGGGGGGGGGGGGGGGGGGCGGGGGGGGGGGGGTAGGTTGGGTTTTTTTTGAAAAAAAAGTTTGTTTCCAGTTTTTGGAGAAAAAAATAATTTGTTTTTGATTCTGAGAAAAAAAAATTGTTTGTTTCACCCTCAGCTGCCACTATATGTAATGGTTAAATTGAAAGAAAAAAAATTGTTTTCGACTGTCGCGAAAAAAAAGTTTGTACAGAAAAAAAAACCATACCCCGCCCCCCCCCCCCCCCCCCCCCCCCCCCCCCCCCCCCCCCCCCCCCCCCAGAGAAATCAAATGGTTGCTGCCTTACATTAACAATTTGTTTGATTATTATTACAATTTTTGACTCCAATAAAATCTTAATTGACTATGATTGTCAGTTGTCTTATCAATGGTTTGTGGTTCTCTCTGACTACTCCAATAGAATCTTAATTGACTATGATTGTCAGTTGTCCTATCAATGGTTTGTGATTCTCTCTGACTACTCCAATAGAATGTTAATTGACTATGATTGTCAGTTGTCTTATCAATGGTTTGTGATTCTCTCTGACTACTCCAATAGAATGTTAATTGACTATGATTGTCAGTTGTCTTATCAATGGTTTGTGGTTCTCTCTGACTACTCCAATAGAATCTTAATTGACTATGATTGTCAGTCTTCCTATCAATGGTTTGTGGTTCTCTCTGACTACTCCAATAGAATGTTAATTGACTATGATTGTCAGTTGTCCTATCAATGGTTTGTGGTTCTCTCTGACTACTCCAATAGAATGTTAATTGACTATGATTGTCAGTTGTCTTATCAATGGTTTGTGGTTCTCTCTGACTACTCCAATAGAATCTTAATTGACTATGATTGTCAGTCTTCCTATCAATGGTTTGTGGTTCTCTCTGACTACTCCAATAAAATCTTAATTGACTATGATTGTCAGTTGTCTTATCAATGGTTTGTGATTCTCTCTGACTACTCCAAAAGAATTTTAATTGAATATGATTGTCAGTTGTCCTATCAATGGTTTGTGGTTCTCTCTGACTACTCCAATAGAATGTTAATTGACTATGATTGTCAGTTGTCTTATCAATGGTTTGTGGTTCTCTCTGACTACTCCAATAGAATCTTAATTGACTATGATTGTCAGTTGTCCTATCAATGGTTTGTGATTCTCTCTGACTACTCCAATAGAATGTTAATTGACTATGATTGTCAGTTGTCTTATCAATGGTTTGTGATTCTCTCTGACTACTCCAATAGAATGTTAATTGACTATGATTGTCAGTTGTCTTATTAATGGTTTGTGGTTCTCTCTGACTACTCCAATAGAATCTTAATTGACTATGATTGTCAGTCTTCCTATCAATGGTTTGTGGTTCTCTCTGACTACTCCAATAGAATGTTAATTGACTATGATTGTCAGTTGTCCTATCAATGGTTTGTGGTTCTCTCTGACTACTCCAATAGAATGTTAATTGACTATGATTGTCAGTTGTCTTATCAATGGTTTGTGATTCTCTCTGACTACTCCAATAGAATGTTAATTGACTATGATTGTCAGTTGTCTTATCAATGGTTTGTGGTTCTCTCTGACTACTCCAATAGAATATTAATTGACTATGATTGTCAGTCTTCCTATCAATGGTTTGTGGTTCTCTCTGACTACTCCAATAGAATGTTAATTGACTATGATTGTCAGTTGTCTTATCAACGGTTTGTGGTTCTCTCTGACTACTCCAATAGAATCTTAATTGACTATGATTGTCAGTCTTCCTATCAATGGTTTGTGGTTCTCTCTGACTACTCCAATAAAATCTTAATTGACTATGATTGTCAGTTGTCTTATCAATGGTTTGTGATTCTCTCTGACTACTCCAATAGAATGTTAATTGACTATGATTGTCAGTTGTCCTATCAATGGTTTGTGGTTCTCTCTGACTACTCCAATAGAATGTTAATTGACTATGATTGTCAGTTGTCTTATCAATGGTTTGTGGTTCTCTCTGACTACTCCAATAGAATCTTAATTGACTATGATTGTCAGTCTTCCTATCAATGGTTTGTGGTTCTCTCTGACTACTCCAATAGAATGTTAATTGACTATGATTGTCAGTTGTCCTATCAATGGTTTGTGATTCTCTCTGACTACTCCAGCTTCCTCCACCTATAAAAGTGACCACTACAAAGTGGCATATAGTGCAGCAGATACAGAGGTGAAAGTGACCACTACAAAGTGGCATATAGTGCAGCAGCTACAGAGGTTAAAGTGGCCTTCCTCCATCTATAAAAGTGACCACTACAAAGTGGCCGATAGTGCAGCAGATACAGAGGTGAAAGTGACCACTACAAAGTGGCATATATAGTGCAGCAGCTACAGAGGTTAAAGTGGCCTTCCTCCACCTATAAAAGTGACCACTACAAAGTGGCCGATAGTGCAGCAGATACAGAGGTGAAAGTGACCACTACAAAGGGGCAAAGTGGCATATAGTGCAGCAGCTACAGAGGTTAAAGTGGCCAAACACACCAATTAATCAGTCGATAATTATATGTATGTTAGTGTTACAGGAACCACTTTTGTTTATTTTCTTTTGTTACATCTTCTGACATCGGACTCTGACTTCTCTTGAACTGAATTTTAATGTGCGTATTGTTATGCGTTTACTTTTCTACATTGGCTAGAGGTATAGGGGGAGGGTTGAGATCTCATAACCATGTTTAACCCCAAGTCAGGAGCCTCTGGCCTTTGCTAGTCTTGTGATTTTTAATTTTAGTTTCTTGTGTATAATTCAGAGTTTAGTATGACGGCCATTATCACTGAACTAGTATACATATTTTTTAAGGGGCCAGCTGAAGGACGCCTCCGGGTGTGGGAGTTTCTCATTACATTGAAGACTCATTGGTGGCCTTCGGCTGTTGTCTGCTCTATGGTCTATAACATTTAAATCTTTGAAAGAAACAGTCATACCACATCCCACAAAATTTGATTCTATTCAAACATTTATTCCTGGACAAACAATTGTTTTTAACATTGGTTCACTAGAAATCATTTCTACGAAGGTTGAAATCAAAATTAAAAAACAATTTGTCACTAAAATCTCTAGTGTAGCTTTTATGGCAGGTTGTTCTGAAGATACCTTGTGGATTTTTTACCAGAAGGTATTACAGAAGGTTAAAATGGATGAAAAGAAATTGAAGATAATTTATCAAAAAGAAATCAAAATCTATGATATGGCATGTTCTTTATCTAACAACTTCCTTCTGGTGTCTGAACTGGTGTTATAAAACAGATTTAATACTAGTCAAACCGATGAAGTGACCAATTCTAAGTATGAAGTAAGTGGTTTAATGCCTACATCTGTTCATGTCAGCTCTGATGGTAAAGTCACTGTTGGTGCTTTTAGTGGGAGGTTAGTTTAACATCCATCTGTGGAAAGACGGGTTGTTATTGTAATGAATAGAAGTGGCCACCATGAAAATTGCTATGAACATGACAGACAAGGCAATCCTATATTTACAAATATTCTTAACAAGAATAGATAATTGTTACATATGTGTAGTAGACAAGACATCTGAAGATGGTAGAGGCAGAGGGGGGTCAATGATGTTTGTGCATCTTGCCAGACAAGGGCCTATGATTGGTAAAATAATATAATGTCTAATGTGTATCAAAAAAAATCATGTATTTTAATTTCCTGAAATGTTGTACTGGTAAAAATTGAAAAACAAACAGAGAAAGAGCACATATTATAAAAAATCAAAGTGCTGGATAGCACCTGTGGAAAGTTTGCCATGGTATATGTGTATCATTTCAAATAGGTTGTAGCTGTGTATTATTTCAAATAGGCTGTAGATTTGTATTACTACAAAATTTTATAGGTTGTAGACGTGTATTATTTCAAATATGTATTTAATCACAGCTTTGGTGTTTTCCCTAAGCCATTGTCTCATCAGCAATTATCAGAAATATAACTTTTTTACATATGTTTGTCATGTAAATTTTTATAATTTCTATTGCAACCTTAAACTGTTAATTTGAAATAATGAAATATACAGAAAACTCTGTTAAAAATATGTCAGTGCCCAACACACATCATATAGTGAGATAGTATGTCCAACTACCGACTGAGTCGATGCCTTAGGCAAGTTTATTGCTATGGCAAACTTTCCAAAAACTATGGCTTTGATGGAAACATAACGAATACCGGTCGTTAATAGCCATTTTGCACATGCAGGTGGGGTTTTCCGATCTAATTCATAATATGTATAAAAAAGAAAGAAAAAAAAATATGTCAGGTAACTTAAAAAATCAGAACACGGTATGATGGCAAAAAAAAATCACTTTCCTTATGCATGGTAATCGAGTTGGTAAAACAGCATCGGACAATTTTCAAAAGCCTTAAGCAGTTCCGGAATGGTTTGAAATGACACTATTTTGCATGCAAATCAATTTTGTAGTTAGCTGAGTAAGTATAGTTTTGATTATGCAGATATTTAATGGTTTTATAGCATTTTGTTTTATGTCGGTGCTTATTTTTGAAAGTCATTATAACATTAACTAGTTTACCCCAACTGCATGTTTAATGATCTCGAGGATACGGATGTTTTATCATTAACGGAATAAATAGATTACACAAAATGTTATAGGGGCATTAGCAGTCAAATTCATTATCACCGATTTGACTCAAACTCCGATATTTCATTTAAAACATACTAAAACGTATATCCAAATTATAAAAAGTAAAAAAATAAACAATTTAGGATTCATGGACTCGATAAAATGTATCAGAAATTCGTGTAAAAAATTAACAACCGAAAATCAAATGACCTCAAAAGACAGCCGACGGTCATATATTACCCGATTAAACATATTTAATATAGACCACGTGCAATTGGATTTTTCTAGGTCTATTTGATTTCATATTACAAGTTTTAAAAAAAAGGTTAATCATCGTTTTCTACCTGCATAAGAATACGTTTTTGCAGATCGTATCAGTCAACCAAATGGTTCACCCTTATTCGCTTCAAATGTCAACATTCCTACAGTTCTCTAAAATAGCTGAACACGCCTATAGTTCATGTGTTACCCAGTTAAAGCCAAGCTATTAGTTTTAACTATATACAAATCATTGGTTTATTCGATGATAGCTTACCAGAATAATGTCCAGGTGCCCTCCACTGTTAAGGTTGTTCTCCATACATCGAATGAGTTCTCTGTGGCTTCTTGTTCATTTTGTAATTTGAATAATGCATGGCATGTGTATAAAGGAAGCTTGCTTACTAATATTTGCATTAGACACTATCAGAAATGTATAATACAGGTTATTTTCTTATTTTCTTATTCGTGGCCTCAAACACAAATTAAATATTTATGAACAAATACTAAACACATATCTATTTGAAACAGTTCGAATCGCCTAGACGAGTGCACACCAAATACTTATTTTATTCTTTCAACTGTCCTCAAATCACTTTTCAAACACAATCTGAAGCCCCTTCAACATACACGTATTACAAAAATAGAATCATTTTCATAATAGCGTGGACAAGACATTTCTTGGCGCCCTCAACCAATCAACCAATCTATATAAAAAAAAAAACAAGAAACGAGAAACCACATATTCAACAAACGACAACTAATGAACATCAGATTCCTATAAAACAACTTCTAAACAATGGTCGTTTAAGATCTGTACCTTGAAAAAACGTAGTGTGTTTACAATATTATTTTTTTTTTATTGAAACGAGTTTCACACAAGAAATGGTCAACATATGAAAATACGTCAAGTTGAGATAAGGAAGTACTTCTTCAGCTCAGTCGACCAAAGCGCTCCCTTAAAATAGTGAAAACCAGACTAATGTCAGACGAATAATACTATTTTAAATGCCATTAGGATCCCAGCCCCAAACGAACACTTTGATCTCACTTTATATATACATATACTACTTTATGTATTCATAATTGCCGAGCTGTTTTTTTTTTAAATTTTATCTAACCAATTTCATCTTTTTGTATTCTGTGAATTTTAAGTTAAAGATGTTAGAATGTGCTGAATGCCAGTTGTGTAAATGAGACAGCCTGATAGTGTAAGGACTATAGGTGACTTCTAGTTGTTAATTTCAATGTGCTTTTGGTCTTTTGTGGAGAGATGTGGCAACCATACTAAATCTTCTTATTTTTTATATGTTTTCCATATACTAAAAAAAAGTAGATTGTAGAATATTGCTGATAGTAGTATGTGAGATAAATTTTATTCAAGAAGAAAAAGCGCTGCTTTGCCAGTACCATAGAGGTCACGGGTTCGAGTCCCGAAGAATTTAGTAAGCTTGAAGAATTAAAAATAATGTGTAATGCACTGTCCATGTTTGTCTCTATCAGTTGAGCAAACCGACTATCTTACAACATTAACTTTTATGATAAGTTAAGTTGAAAAAACTTATTGGAGGTTCGATTTTGAAGGTTTTTTCAAATGCTTATTTCATAAATGTCTACAGTTCTTGTCATAGTCTAAATTTTGTTTGACGACATGTCTACTGAGAACAGTCGGAAACCAGGTTGAAATAGAACAAAAGAATCGAATCTCTTTGTTAGGGAAGGCGATAAATGTTTACTGTATTGTTTACTATAGTGACAAATTTTTTAAAAGTTAATTGAAACAAACAAAATTGCAATTTTCTTCTCAATTACGAGGTGTTTTATTTTAAAAACACCATTTGCATAGGTTTTCAATTTATCTAGTACATAGTTAAGCAGAACAATTAGATATCAGGTCGACGACATGGGTATCTTTCAAGTTGGATGAAGAAAATGCATAACCTCCGATTTTTTAGAAAAAATTACCACGGACGGAAAACATATCAATCTATAAGTTCAGTAATTTTTGTGTCTGCCCTTCCATTATGTGACTGAAGAAAAAATTCCAAAAAATGGGTAACAATTGTACCGAAAAGAGAAAATCGAGTGCACCTTTTTATGTTAGGGCGTGTTTGAGTTGAGTATTTTGTCTTGATATCGTACACTAAAGTAAAAATATTTCATACATCGTCTCGCTTCAGATTCTATCATTTTTATATATTAAAGCTGCAGGTTGACTTTATAACACAAAAAAGTCACAGTACTAAAAGATGAAATATATGGGTCAAGTGAAATACCTAACTAATGAGTCACAAAAACAGAGAAGGTGTGTTCGAATAGCTATTTTTTACTGAAAGTACTTGACGACAGTCTTTCAAGTTGGATGATGATGCATATCTTCGAAAAATTCTAATTTTTTTGTGTGTGGTAACTAGGGTTTATAGTCTCCATACACTAAAAAAATCTAGTCTGCCCTTCCACGAAATATTTAATTAGAATTATTTTAAATGTTTATGAATTTTTGAAAATTCCACCTGACAACCGATCAGACAATATTTTTAAGTTGAATCAATGCAGACAAGATTATTAACTGATGCTCATTAGCTAGTTGATACATTTGTCTTTTAAAATACAACTGACATAAGGATCGTAATGGTGCAACGTGGATAAATTTATCGGTTTTCATGAGCAAAATTGGTAGCGGGTCATCCCTACAATTGGGGGGGGGGGGGGGGGGTCTCTACTATGGACTTCTGATATTAATCAATATATATTTTTACAGACATTCCCGTTTTCGATGTACAAATATCATGCAATTTGGACAAATATCTGCATTACAATTTTTATCAAATTGTGTTTTTATATGAAATGATCTGATCATGATGAAGTAATGTGCAAAAGGTAAAACACTTTTCATTTATTAGGCAAGACAAAACGTAATACGTTCGTGTTTACTCCGTGTTTACATCTGATTTTATTCTTTCCGGAAGCGGGTTTTTATGAAAACAGAACAGAACGTCTGCAAAAAGTGAGTTTTCACATTCAATTTATATTGGATTTGAAGTACGAATAAAGGTTTAAGATTCATTTCAAGCAAATGAAAGAAGCACCTGTTATCATTAAGACGTTTTATATCTAAATTTAGACACTTGAGTCTTGACACATGCCTGACATGGGCGGGTGGTAAAGGGTTATTTTCGTGCAACGTTTTCACCTTTTTAATTCATGTGTTCTCGTTATTCATCATTTTTTTTTTTATTTCTTGTTTTCTCGTGTTTGATTCGATGTGCGTGCTTTGTGTTTCCTCTTATTTATTTTCTGTGTTTCGTTTCGGTACTCTTGATTTTTCTAGCTTGTCCTGAATTCGATTAAAAAGTAAACCCAGGACTAATCCAAGTCATCCTAGATATTAATAGCTCTCTTCATTAATAGCCTATTCCTCATGAATAATGTTGGTTTTTTTTCCTTTTCAAATAGGATGCACTGAAATACCAGACTCTAAAAGGTGACCACAGGGTCTTGGTGTCCATTAATAATGACTGCATGATCTCCAAGAACGACTGAGTAATAACATTTTTTTCTCTTAGTATTTACGATTTTATTTCTTGTGCTTTGTTTTTCCTGATTTTTATTTTTCGTGCTATTTTTTTGCTATTTTTATTTCAAGTGTTTCTGTGTTCAGTACCCCCCTTTACCACCCTCTACCATGTATATCACTCCGAAACTGTCTCTGAAGATAAATGTTACCTTACTGCAACACTTGCCAAAACCTTAAAAAATACCTTAGTTTAAACATATTTATTTATAGTGGATTGGGGAACAAGTTTTGCAACTTATATTAATCCCTTTCCACTTTGCGGTTGCGAGTGCTGCCTTGTAGCGGCATTAGCCTGCTCTTTTTCGAAATCTACGAGGGTGTCTTTAACGTGCAAGAGATTTGGCTCTCTCTTAACACGGGTCAGCCATTTATCATCCCCTTCCGACAGACTTTCATCGTTTCCTCGAGACCATACTCGCAAATGGTGTCAAGGGAGAGCCGAAAATTCAGTTCCTGAAATTTTCATCCCAGATGGGAATCAAACCAGGAACCTTTGTGTTAGTTTTTGAAAAAATACCTTGACAGTCACCTTAAACACATTAGCCATAAAAACCATACCTTGACGCCTAGGCTACTGTTATAGTAGTAGTAGTCTAAGCTTGATGTTAGTTTAAACATATTTATTTATAGTTGATTGGGAAACAAGTTTTGAAACTTATTAATCCCTTTCCACTTTGCGGGTGCGAGTGCTTGACGTTAAACTGAAGCCAACACTAAAAATAAGATACAAGGACCCTAAAGGTTTCTTCGCCGGAATCTGGGTCCATTCCAGCGTTTGCCCCAAAACACATTCGCACCCATTCACGTTCGCCCCCTTTCACTTTCGCACCGTACACGTTTGCACCCTTTTTATAGTGGTTTTGTGTTTAATAACTTTGTAATCAAGTTATGGCAAGTGTATTGCAATAAATATTTTTGTTGTTATCATGGTTATTGTCTCAAAATAAAGTGAAACAACATTTTTTTTTTAGTGTTGAATAAATCTTAATAACACTTTGGATAGAGTATTGCTATAAAAAAATCAAAAAAAATCATTGTTTCTAAATAAAGTGAGATTCCGACAACATTTTTTTTTGGGTTGAATAAATCTTAATCATGTTTTGGTTAGTTTATCATGGTTTATTGCTATAATTTTTTTATTGTTTTAAAATAAAGTGATTCCGACAACGTTTTTTTGTGTGTTGAATAAATTTTAATCATGTTTTGGTTAGTATATTGCTATAATTTTTGTTTTCATTGTTTCAGATCAAAGAGACCAAGCTGTTATGACAATTATCTTTTGTGTTTTTCATTTAAAATCTACAATGTTTTACTCATACCACGCTAAATTCATGCAGTAATTACATCAAAGCAATTTAAAACAACAATCATAATTTTCTAATTATTCAACTGGAATTTGATTTAAAATTGGGTGCGAACATGTAGAGTGTGAACAGACCTTGGTTGCAAATGTGCAAGGTGTGAATGTGTAGGGAGCGAAAGTGTATTAGGCTCGAATGGACCTGATAACAGAGGCAGATTTAGAGCCCGCCCCCCCCTTACAGGGGAAAAAATTGGTTGATTATATAAGGAATCACTGAAGCCTCTTAGGCAGTCAGTGCCAGTGGGCCCCCACTTATAAATATTACTAGATCCGCCACTGGATACCTCCTAGCCTCATGGGTTTTCGTGCTATAAAGAATGCACTGTGACGTTACAATTTCCTTTGTAAAAGCATGCATAATACGAATTCATATGTCATACTAAAACATATGATCTGACCATAAATGTAACATAGTGTATTTTTTTATATGGATAGGTACTTCACAGATTCCCTTCGGCTATTCTGTGATGGGTTGGTATGTGCACAAGTTGGTCATGCTTGATTAGGGGTGCTGATTTAAACTCCTTGGTTGTAATGATACACACTACGGATTCCACCACATAGTTCCAATCTACTGCAGTGCACACAAAAATAGAGTTTTTGAACTGGTCTGTCTTACTTTTTGAAACTATGAATGCTTGTTTGTTGTTTCCAGAGGGAAAAAATGTCGGACAAGTAAAAGCCATATCAAGCTTGTCTGATGGGACAAATAAAATCATTCTTCCTAAAATGAACTAATCCAACTTTGATGATCAAAGTAATAAACAAAAAACAAGAATTTTCAGGGACTATATATCGGTACATGTGTATTATCACTGGTAACTTCAGTGAGTACATTGTATATACATGTATAATGCCTAAAATTTACAGGAATTATGCATCACTAGAAAAAAAATTTCAGGGATTATATCTATATATATCTGGAATGAAGAGACAATTAATAAAAGTTAAATAATATCTTATTTTAAAAACATATTGATGTTAAAAAACAGAAATATTAAGCACTATATTCTGATACATGTATTCCTATATTCGTTTATTTTTATAAGACCGCAAAAATTACAAATTTTTTGGTCGTATGTTGGTATCACGTCGTCGTCAGCGTCGTCCGAAGACCGATGGTTTCCAGATAATAATTTAGTATAAGTAAATAGAAATCAATAAAATTTGAACACAATGTTTGTAACCACTTAAGGAAGGTTGGGATTGATTTTGGGGGTTATGGTCCCAACGGTTTAGAAAATAGGGGCCCAAAACAAGCATTTATCTATTTTCAGGAAAATAAGTTGTGTATTAGTATTTCAACTGCTCTGATATTGTACCACAATGTTCATACCATAAAGCAGAAGGTTGAGATTTATTTTAAGGGCTATGGGGCAAACAGTCTAGGTACTTGGGGCCAAAAAGAAGCATTTTTGTAGTTTCGTGACAATGATTACTGTATAACTGTATGGATCACTCTGACATTGTACCACAAGGTTCCATATAACAAAAGGAAGGCTTTGATTCAGTTTGGGGTTAATATTTCTGAACATTTAGGAATACATTCAGTCTTTACGATGAACTGTTAAATCTACAGGCCCATGGCTCAATTTTTGAAATTTTTTAGTTAGATTCTGTTGGCCTCTAGATATGATTTTTACAGGCCCAAGAGCAATTTTACAAGCCTGGGCTGCCACTTAGCGTGAAGGCTGTACATTGTAAGGGGCCAAAAAGAAGCATTTTTCTAGATTACAGCACAAAAATGTCAGTATTCACCTCCAAAGCTTTATACAAAACCTTCAAACAGACTTATTAAGAAGGGATATAGTTACGATACTGTTGTCAGGTCATTAAAGATTGCATATTTTGGCTTTAATATTGATTCACTTATAGGGTCTTTGCATCGGAACTAAACACATTTATTTAAAAAAAACAGATATTGGCATGACACGGGTTATGTTCTTCTCATATATTTTATGATAGTATGATACTAAACCCCTAACGGGAGGGATTGTGCCTGATATTCATATGATGAAGAACAATCAGTTTAATTGAGGTCTGGAGCTGGCATGTCAGTTAACTGCAAGTAGTCTGTTGTTATTTATGTATTATTGTCGTTTTATTTATTTTCTTTTGTTACATCTTTTGACATCGGACTCGGACTTCTCTTGAACTGATTTTTAATATGCGTATTGCTATGCGTTTACTTTTCTACATTGGCTAGAGGTATAGGGGGACGGTTGAGATCTCATAAACATGTTTAACCCCGCCGCAATTTTGCGCCTGTCCCAAGTCAGGAGCCTCTGGCCTTTGTTAGTCTTGTATGATTTTTAATTTTAGTTTCTTGTGTATAATTCGGAGTTTAGTATGATGTCCATTATCACTGTACTAGTATACATATTTTTAGGGGCCAGCTGAAGGACACATACGGATGCGGGAATTCTTGCTACATTGAAGACCCATTGGTGTCCTTCGGCTGTTGTCTGCTCTATGGTCGGGTTGTTGTCGCTTTGACACATTCCCCATTTCCTTTCTCAATTTTAATAACTTGGGTTTAAGTGTATGGATCTTTCTGAAATTATACTTCAAAGTTTCTTACTACAACGGAAAGGCTGATATTGAGTTTTGGGTTACTTTCTCCAAGGAGGGGGAGGGGGGTTTTAAATAAGTGAGGGATCAAAAAAGGGGCCCAAATAAGCATTTTTGTAGTTTTCAGTCAATAACTTTTGATTAAGTGTATAAATCTCCCTGAAATTATACCATACTTCAAAGGGTTGGTTATTGGGGTTATGCCTCAAATCATTAAGCAATTAGGGGCAAAAAAGGGGTGAAAACAAGGGTTTTTCTGGTTAAAGGACAATTTAGACAATAAGGGAGGTAATGCAATTAAAATTTAAAGAATACCTATATATATATGTTTGATTACTTGATTACCTCCCTTACACTACTTGTTTTCAAAAGTTTCAAGAAGAAATCTTCAATTGCACAGTACTGTGCAATAGATTTGTTAGATTTTGACCACATTTATTTTGTGACAAAAACCTACATTATGTCAAAAATTTAATCTCAATACAAATTCAGACAGTATCAAGCTTGGATATTGTGACCAAATTTGCCACAACTGTTCAGAGTTCGACCACTGCAATCGCTTAAAGCTGGTTTATGACAGTATCTGAAATGATCTGGATGGGGGTCCCTCATTTCTTTATTCCTTATTAAGATAATTTTTTATATACTGTATTTTTTTTGTCTATTCTTTATTTTTAGCTCTTTATTTTGCACTCTTAGGCGTATCCAAGAAGGGCCTGTTCTCCTGTTTTTTGGAGAAAATTTGGTTGGTTATATGGGGAATCACTGAAGCCAATTAAAATTAAATATCTGCACTACCTCATTTTTTTGGCTATTCTGGCATAGAGACTGATATAATTATATTTAATATATAGCAATTACATTTCATCTTCACACTGCTGTACATGGTACAAAAGACCGGTGTCTGAGTCTAACAGTAAAGGGCTGCCATAACACATGACAAATGAATCTATATTTTAAATGGAAAACATGATTATGGACAGACATGCACATAATTATTTTTCCAGTTTCTTGAGAAACTTAGGGGTTAATAAATGATGAAAAAACACCCAAAAAAAAAGAAGAAAATTTGAATCTCATCAGGAAAGCTCAAAATATTTGAACTTAAGGATGAGTTAGAAACAGAAACAATTAAAAGGAACCTAAAAAAAAATAGGCAAATCATTGCCTGCTCAAGGACTTTGAAACCTAAGCTTCTAAATAATTTCAAAATATATAAACGAACAATTTTAGAAAGGTATGTTATAATTAATGTAATTATGGAAGTACTGACTACTGATCTGATGAATGAATGAATGAATGATTTTTATTCTCATAAACTAGTACATAGCTACAGAGATAATAACAGTTCATATATAATACATATCTTTGTTTGATGATACCCTGGTATTGACCTAGGGCTGTAAATAATGCAATCAACACGTTATAAACTTCATGCATCCAAAGAGCTTTTCTGGATTTACCTTCATCTGGAATGCTCAATGCCAAATATTTGAAAGCCAAGGATGAGTAAGAACCTGAAACATTTGAAGAGCTATAACAACAAAATGGACCTAAAAAATAGCCAAATCAATTTTACGTTCAACTTTGGCTGAGGGAGTTAAAACTTAAGTTTTCTCAATAATTTTAAACATTTTAAAAATGGACAATTTTAGAAAGCTATGTCAGCACCGAATCAAAGAACTGACTACTGAGCTGATGATACACTTTGGGACTGATTGTCCCCCAGCAGGTGTATCCACCAAGTGCTGTAAACAATGAAAACAACACAATATAAATTTCATGTATTCGTAATTCCTCTATATAATTTGGTCTCTGGTGAAAAGGTGTCTCATTGACTATCATACCACATCTTCTTATTTTCATATGTGAGTGAATTTTTCAGAATTAAATCAGGGATTATGTAGAATCCCTAATTTTTTAGGGATTTTGCATAATCACTAAAATCTGACATTATTTATCAATAATACAAAGATTCTCTGCTTGGTACAAATAAATCAAATACAGACAAAAAGAAATCAAATGTATTACATCTTTATGGTTTAAGCAAGGATTGTACAGTAAGAAGCCTTCTTCCTATACAAATCCTTGAACCAATAAGTGGATAGTTTTCATACCCTGTCTATTTATCAAGTCTTATTAATGAACAGATTTTCTGATGATATTCAGTTAAATTCTATTTAATTAAATTTTTGTTAAACCGCATTAACTCATAAAACAAATAAACTGTTTAAAACATTTTATATTGAAATTAATTTAATACCAAAATAAATGCACAGATCATGTAATTTTCTTTAAAACAAAGGGATGAAAGTTAAGCATAAAAATTCTGCTTAACGTCCAGAAACACAAACAGAACACATGCTTGACAGATTGAACACAATTTTGAGGCAAGCTGTGATATGATTCTGTTTGTTGATTGTGAAAAAGGGGGCCCCAACAAAAACAATGGCCATTGTTGAAAAGGAGAATGTCTGACTACAACACATTATGCGTAGAAAATACACAAGGTTCAATTTAAGGTGAATGATTGATATTTTTTTAGCACCTTTAGATGGTTTTTTTTTATATTAAGCACTTTATTTTTCTTCAAAATGCAGTAAAATCAGTGTGACCTAAGGGGGCCTGCTCCAGTCATGCTTCGGTGCAATCTATAAATTAAAATTAAATATCAGCGACCAAGAGTAAAGAAATGAGCGAGTGCAGAGATTTTGATTTTAACTAGATAAGCCAGAATAGCAAAAGGAAATTATATTTAGAAAAAAATATTTTTCATTCAATTAATTTTGTTATAAAATGATAAATTGTGTGCTCAGTTGATACAGAATGTTACAAACATGCATGAGGCCTCTTTGGGCTCAACTGTTTTGGAAATGATGATTAAATCACTTTATTTAATAATCAAACTTTCCAGCAAAATCAATTCAGTGTATTCAGCCTATGATTGTGTATCATAAATATGAAATTAATAAAATTTTAAAAGTTGATAATATTTTCAACTTTTCTGACAATATGAAATTTATGGTAATTATTTCAATAACAATAAAAAAAATTATCAGAAAGAACAGTTTAAAATATTTTTGCAGAAAATTCTATATAAATTTTTAATCGTGTTCTTTTTAAATATTTCTGAATTTCATAATCAATCTTTTCCATACTAAAATAGTTCCCCTTTCATGAAATGGTTGATTAAAAAGTATTTTATTGTGTATAAACATGGAAGTAATATAATATTTCCATGGTATAAATTAGTATCTTGCAGTGCAACATTCAAAACTTCAAATCAATGGCCTTGGCCTTTTTATCAGACTTTAAATTATAATTATTTACAATTATGACTAAACTTGTAGACAATACCTCTCTAAAATATATTCATGTCATTCTAACAATTTAAAATGACAGATTAACATTGTGTATTTGCTTACTATTGTCATGGAAGGATTTAATTTTATCAAGGATTTGTATAGTAATACAAATCATGTTATGCTTTAGCTGGGAACAGTATAACTATATATATGTTCCTGGCTTTAGTAATGAATGAACAAGCACATGTATTTGTTTACATTTGTTTCTAAATATAGCAACCAATTAGAAAGCATTATCAGCAGGCGTCGCCTCTTCATTTTAAAGGGACAAAAGATATCTTCATGTAAATATCATTGATTTACATTCATGTGTCAAAATAAACCCACCGGTGATGAAGCATTGATTAGGGTCAGGGGAATTATATTTTATTTCGATCTATTACATAATGAGAAGCAGTAAAGATGGGTAAGTAAACATACGCTACCCTTGGTTATTGGAATGCATCCAAAATTGCCCTGGCTCTTTACTTGACAGCTAAAACCGCTAAAGCCAAGGGTGAATTTTGTAAACCGCATTTAAAAAAAAAATACAAATTGTATGAGATAGTGTTCTATTTGAGTTATATATTTCATGCATGAATGAACACAATAATACATAAGAGTGTTCACTGTTCTGTCTTAAATTAAAACATGGAATGGATGCATAAAAAATTATTAATTTATTCAAGACTGGACATCCAGTGCAATCCCTCCAGTAATTTGATTTTAACATGCAAGATCTCCTTTGAACATTTTTGTGATTAATTAGGTTAAACAAATATTTACCGATTAAGCAGATTTTGGTACCAGTATTCAATTACTTTGTAAATGACGTTTTCTCTGTAACTTTTAAAGCAAATTTGGAATTTGTAAAAACAATAATTAGCCTTACCGGACGCAATTACGACTGGACACAATTACGAACGATTTTTAATGTTTGCCCCTTATATTATATTTATGCATGATAATTAATAAATGTTTCTATTAATTAAAAACCCACTACATTACTTGTGTTTTCACAAAAAAAAAGTTCATGTGCACTTGGCTAATGTTGCAGACAACGAAAAATTAAGTTTCATAAATGTCAAAGTAATGACTCCCTCTCTTGGAAATTACATGAATAAAGCACACAAGCTTGTGTAAATTGCCTTCTTTTGTCATTATATAGATAGAAAAATATCTCCTGAATCTGTTCATATTTGTGATACCCTTTATCTTGCCCAAATAATCCAAAAATGAACATTTTCTCAGACTCAGGTGACCCTGAGCATTGTCAGAAAAAATAGTATTTTTATTGAATAGTCCCGAGAACTCCGAAAGTAAATGTTAAATATAAATATTAAAATCATAGGTCCACTAACTAAAAAGAGAATTCAGTGCTTCTTAGACGAAATAACTTGCATAAAAACAAAAAATCTGAATTATTTCCTTTTCAAAAAAATTTTTTTGTCACTAATTCCGTCTTCAACTACTGCTGAAGAATTTGAAGTAAAATACCATATTACACTTCTTATTTTTTTTAAGAAATGTATTTAAGATGGGATTAATGTATGTTTCATAAATTTAGATCGTTGTCATTGATTTTTCTGCCAGATATATAAATATAGTGCCGTTCGTAATTGCGTCCATACTGGGCTTGCTAGACCCATAAAACCAGGTCATGAAAATCTTACCAAAGTATCCCAACGTAAATAGAAAATTATTTGTGTTATGATTCAAAATGACTAGCATTCATACATCTTTAATTCCATGGTACAAACAATTCAAGAAAAGTATTCTACAAATTAAAAAAATAATTAATGTCCAAAAATCGTTCGTAATTGTGTCCAGTGAGGCTAGAAAGATTATTAATTTTTCCAGATTAACAAATTATAATTTTCCCAAAATGGTAAGAGATATTTATGTAATACAGAGCAAGCACATAAGAATCCATGGATCCAAGGTCAGTTGTCGACTCATCACTTTCAAAACTTGTTGGTCCTAATTAATTGCATCATGATAATAAACTGTTTTATCAAATGAGCATACATGTACATAACATCATTTAATCATATTATGGCAAAACTTTTTTATGGGGCATTACATGTATGTTATTCTGTCTGTGTGTCCGTCACTTCTGTTTGTTTGTCCGACCATCTGTCTGTCCTGGTTTAGGTTAAGTTTTTGGTCAAGATAGTTTTTGATGACTAGTCCAATAAACTTGAAACTTAGTACACATGTTTCCTATGATATGATCTTACTAATTTTAATGCCAAATTAGAGTTTTGACCACAGTTTCAGGGTCCACTCACGACTCCACTGAACAAAGAATGTGATTGTGAGAGGGGGTGGTTTTGTGTTCTATGGACACATTCTTGTTTTCAATTGAATTCATTGCTCCACCATTTCATGGAGACTTAAATGATGACTTATATGAAAAAACCTTAAGAGCTACGTATTCGCAGCTATATAAATAGCAATAAGATAAATTTCTTCTTCTCACTATTTAACTCACCATAGCCAAAAGTTATGAGTCACTGGACTCACTATCAAAAATTCTTAGTAAGCTTAAGAAACTCAATTCTTTACTTCCTTTTTTTTTCTATATTTAAAAAAAAATGTTTTGAAGGCATTTATGGTTGGATTTGATTTTAACAAATTTCGTTTTTGAAGACATGTGAACTGAATTGTCAGATGTTTTTTTGTTTGAAACCAATTTTTTTTTTTTTAATATGTCATGTATGTACATGTACAGTATAGGTAGCATTAACAGGTACATTATATATGGTCATAATGGACCAAAATAATATTTGTGTTGATATCTTCATAATCATAAGAAACAGAAAATTCTTCACAACAAAATTTTTAAAAACCAATATCATGAATATGAAATACAGATCAATCTGACAATTCTTCTATTTATTAAAATCTTATTTGAACCCATAGTGAAATCCACATTTACATTATTTATAATTCAGTGAGTTTAAATTGAACTTTGTAATTCAAAGAAGATTTTATTATTAATATGTTTATTGTTACAGATCACTGATCTTTCCATGACTTATTTAGACAAAGCAAACTAATATGAAATGTTTAATATGTGTGACCTTCTTTTTTATTAATAAAATTATGATTTATTTTGATTTATTCGTGTCATTATATGTGTTTATTTAAAAATGACACAAATTTGCATTTTAAAGTGGGCAGCTAGAAGTCAGATATATACATGATATATATGCTTTTTCACCATGTCAATTAAAAGCTTGAGATTGAAGTATAGTTGTTAAAGTGCATAAAATCCAATAACTTTTAAAAACTGTTGATTAACCTATAAAGATTTTGTAGATTTAATGATTCAAGGCTACATTTTTGTACATTAAAATGTTGAATGATTTGCCCTTTTTTCCATTTGTCAATTCCATTTTTTTAAGAGTTTTTCAACATTGTTCAGCGTAAATCCACGTTTTGTTGCTAGAAAAAAACTTATCAAAGGTACATATATATTGGCCAAAACTTAAAAATCTATAATCTTCTGTTTTCCAGGAATTTTTTTGAATCGTTTTAAATATTTAGATTGTCGAGAATTTCAAGTTTAAAAGGACGGAGGCTCCCCATGAATCAACCCTAATGTCAAATAATGGACCTGTATAATTGTTTTGGTTTTGTGTGTACCACATTTACAATTTTACAGTAAATCATGCAAAGAAAGTTTGTTTAAGATGTCACTGATGCCATTATATTTTTTTAATTTCAGTTTATCAAGTAAAGAAGTCAGAACACCACCCTACAGTTATAACAGAAATATACATTCCAAAGATACAGATTTTCTACAATATGATTATTTTGACTTGTAAGTAAACTTGCAGCACTATCTTATAGTTAAAAAAGGCTTCGTCTTGCAATGATGCATCATAGAAAACTGTTTATTTTGCAGCTTATTTTCTCCAAAATCATATTCACCACATTAAAAACTAAAAATGTATTTTGAATTTAGATAATAGTTTATGTCAAATCCAATTAATATGTAAAAAAATTATTTTGTTATTTGCAAATTTTATCCATTGTTTTCTTTGAAGTTTGGATAAAAGTAATTTGGTGTCATGACAATAATGAATCCATTATGTTGTGTTAATTTTACAATGATATATACCTGAATCTGGAGATGTCAATGGGAACTTATTGCAATTATGTCAAATGAAATAAAAAAAATAACTATCCTGCTGTTTTTGTAGTGCATAGTAAAGTTAGTAAACTAAAGTTTAGTGTGGTGTCCCCTTAATACCCATTAATGTCATTAATAAGTATATCTTATGCATGTATCCCTACTCACTGAAGTGGGGGATATTGCAATCAACATGTGTTGGTTTGTTCAACTTAAACTTTTGTTACTCTGCTTCATATGAAAAGATTAAATATTTGGTCAGGAATTAAATTAATAATGTAAGTTGTGCAGTGTTAGCAATATTCGGATCCTCTAGACTGTCACTTCCTGATCGTGGATAATTTGAGCATGTACATGTACAAACTAAGCATGGACTTTTTTGTTACATATTACATGTGTTTCTCAGCATCTGAATCCACTTGATTAGTTTAAATATTTATAATGTCATAAATGATAAGTTAACATGGTAAGGATGTGCAATCCCTCCTTATTTAAAAATACATGTACTTTAAAATTTTGGTAAATACCTCATAACATGTGGGAGTATATACGCTTTGCATTTTATATTAAGCAGGATTCAAAGCTGAACGGTGAATTATTTAAGTGCTTCACTGGACAAGAATTGAACACAATCCATGTTGACTTTTCATTCCGATGATTTCGTTTACCTGTATTCATTTGATTAACATTAAACAATCAAGATTCAAGATATGAAAACTGTCCCATAAGTACTTTTCTATAACCGTGACATTTCATAATTTTTTCAATACTTTTCTATCATCTCAATTGATATTACACAATGAAATGCAAAATCCATAACTTTGTTATTTCAACCATATAAACCCATTTACACGCTGATGAGAAAGTCTAGGCAATAATGTCATAAGATAAATTAATTCATCCATAGCGATATGGAAATGCTGTCTGATTTTATGCTTGTACATAATCATTGGCTGTTTACAGTTTATAGGATGCCAAAAGGGCGGGTAAACACATTCTCTGCAGGGTTCAATTGAAATGCAAGCGTAAGTAAAAGTCACTATTTCTATATAGGTTATTTATACCTGGATTTGCATTCACAAACTATCAACATTCATTTCGTTTGATGTAGATGAAGTTTCACTGATATACAGGTATGCAATGCTATGTGATGATTATATAATTACTTTCTATTTTTAGCATGAAGCCTACAGACTATACATATTCTAGAAGGTAGGCTGATTTTAATGTCTTTTACAAGTACATTGATTATAACACCTGAGAAAAACATGTTTACTTATTCTGTTCATGCTCTGAAAGCTAAATTTGAATATTTCAGAATTTTTAAATGGTTTTTGGATTTAAATGTGTTCAAATTTTAAAAACAGATTTTATAAAAGATAAAGCTATAAATTTGAACAATCACATCAAGTGTTTTTGAAATGTCAAGATTTTTTCACAGTATGCTGGTGATAATTTGACCAGATTTAATATGGATTATGATTTAGATATAAACAAAGAATTGAAGATATTGATACATATAATTTAAAAATCAACATATTTCGGTATTAAAAATTGTTACTTTTCAATGGAAAGGTGTGGGAGAAAATCAATTATTATCACCTACTCTGCATGTGACCTTGACCTCAAATGTGTCATTCACATCAACTCTTTGATGTATAAAAATAGAAAGTTGAAAAGGAAGTTACATCACTGTGTATAATGAACGCATGTTTGAATGTTATGTTTAAAAGTTAGCGTTACTTTAGTACAGATGAGGACTATGACGTAAAGTCAGGTATTGTATTGATTTTGATTTGTGATCTATGGATTACGTACGTTTAATCGATCTGTCTATTACTATTTGAGAATGAGATTATATTTAAAGTTGAGCATGTGTTTTTTGAACTGTTGATTGATCTTTCTATAACTTTTATGAATTTAACCTTTGTATTAGTAACAATATGTGTATTATATGATCCTGTCTGGAATGTTTAACAGGCCTTTTGTTACTCTGTAATGATTTGAATTATGATATTATCTCATTCATTCTTTATTGACACAAGTTTTTAACGTCTTTATGAATGAGTTATTTAAACCTCTGTTCACACTGTAGAATGGTATGAGTATTCTTAAATCTTTGTTATGAAAGGCACATCATCTTTTTGATTGATGAGACCAATATGTTACATGTATATATATAAATTGACATGCTTGCCAACTACAGAAGGAAATCTGCCAGGTTTTTTGTCTTGTTGGATTATTTATATCATATAAAAATGTATTTACTCTAGGTTTTCTAGGAACTTAGTATATATGCTCAATCTGCTGTCCTTTCACCTTCTGGTTAGATATATACATAGGGTTCACAGAATGTCAATGCTTTATCATGTTTATAAATGTGTCTATGTAATAGAGATAAAAAGTGGACAGTCAAGTATGTACAAAAATAGTTCAAGGAATTGTTGATATACATGACCCAAGCAAATCAGATTAATTCTTATACAATTAAGAAATTGGTGTTGACAGATCGGTAAATTTTGTTAAATTGTTGACAGATTCCTCTGTTTAAACATTTAGATCATGAAACCCCATTGATACTTGTTGATTACTGAAGTCTTTATACTTCCTATCTCCTTCTTTTTGACAAAGAGGTCATTTTACCTTACAGATTTGCAGTTTTCCTGAAGGGAGTATTAAGTTGATAAAAATAGTCCTCTAGTTCTTAAAAGTTAAATATAAATTTTAACACTTTGCATTTTCTGATACAATTAGACATTTATTTGTATCATCTGCATGTAGATAAGATTGATGGGAAATAATGTACCATACTCGTCCATGTAAATATTACAGCAGTCTCCGTAATATATGTTTGTACTTAAAGTTTTGGCAGCCCACAGAATAAACCAAAAATTTTTCTTAACATGAACTAAAACATGTTGTAGTAATGTCCATTAAAACTCTATAATTTTTAAATAACAGTTGCTGTTGTCAAATTTTATCTAACGTTTATATGCTTAATTGGTCTCAATATTTTTATTTAATAGAAAAAGGATTTAAAAAACGAAAATAAAAATTTAAACACTAGGTTGTTTCCTAAGAGATTTTACATTATGGTGTAAAATGTTGGTTTCACTCCCCCTGCAGCTTGCAATTACTTTTCAAACAACATAGTTTCACAAACACAGGTATATATTTAGGACAAATTTAAATTTGTACTTAGTATGTAACTATATACCTAGGTAATAATTGAAGCATGTAATTTCACCTTGGGACATTTAGGATTCTCTGTGTTTCAGCTTTCACATGTGACAGGTAAAAACTTAGCATATTTAACGGCTTTATGTCATTATATTACCGAATGGGAAAGCTGGAGATCAACCTGGACTCAAATAAGCTTGATCCTCACAGATACTTCAATGAATTTATATATTTAATTTTTTTATGTATATTTGAAGTACAAATTATTTTAAAAGATCAAAGCTATCTATAATGGGTTATTAAATTTCAATGGTCCAGGTAAGAGGCTTAAAAATTAAATACTCCATGAGAATTTATTTGCTTTTCATGCCAGGTATATTGAGGTCATGTAATGCTCTGAAAAATATAAAGTTTAGCCTACATGTATAACATTATTTCTTGTTATGGTTTAACTCGAATAAAAAGGTGGAAAGTGTGGTGTAAACACAACAACGGTAAACAAAACTCCAAAGGCATAATAGTCAACAAATTTATTCATGGGAAGTTGGGGAGGGGGAAGGTATCAGCCTGTCAGGATAACAATTCACATTAAAAAATGATCATTTGTCCTTCTGTCTTTTTGTTCATTTGTTGTTTTCCAGTTTGTCCCTTTGTTTTGTCTCCTCATTCAACCTTTGTATCTGCAACAACTCCCAATTAAAAATTATTGCATCTTTCTTAAAATCAAAACCATATAATGTCATTTAGCACCTGTTATGTTGTTTTTGATATACATTATTATTAGAGTGTCCCTAAACAAATCATAGTCAAGTGGGGGAGGAATTCCAAGGTCAGGTATCAGATTTAGAGATTTGCTCACAGTAAATGGATCTCTAGTTCATCTTAATATTTGCTAGAAGTGCTGTAACCATAAATTATTAAAAAGACAAACAAGTCCTGTACATGGTGGTACTATTGCATAATCCAAGATAACAGCTTCATGTCTTTGAAGGACCATGATACATAAAATATCATGTACTTAAAGAATAAATCAGATAGGCATAATAAATTTTACTGGTACTTAATAAAAAAAAAGGCCAATAAGTGCAAGATTGTAGATACTAACATATATCTATTTAAAATTTACATAACACTAAACTATTAAACTCGTAAAAGTATACTTTCTGATTTGGTTTTCTGCCAGATGTTAAATAATAAACAATTGTATAACATGTACATTTCTATGTGTATAAGTACACATTTTTAGAATTTCCTGAGGGAGTAAACCAATACTGACATATCAAACACCTTAATGTTTTATCTTCTTAATGACCACTTAATCAAGTATCACTCCCTGATATAATGGGAAGAGATAGACTTTTATCATTTTGAAAGGGAGTTACAGTATATGTAACTTAACTGAAATTCAGTTCCTTTGCAGAATGTTGAAAATGATTTAGATACATATTTGTTTAAGCAATCAAGGATCAGTTGAAGGACATTTCTGGGTGCTGGAGTTTCTCGCATTTAAGACCCATTGGTGGCCTTTGGCTGTTGTCTGCTCTATGGTCGGGTTGTTGTCTCTTTGACACATTCCCCATTTCCATTCTCATTTTTGTGACCAAGAAGACAACTTTGTATTTTAATAAAATAAAAAATATGATATTACATATACATGTATTAATCTGAAATTTTTAAGTTTTATCTGCTTAAGTAATACTGAACAAATTCAGTGCAGTTTTTAGAGATTCATTTATAAATAAAAGATCAAATTACATGAGCAATATACTGGTATGTTTTTACGGTTCAGAGGACCCTTTGTATAATATAGTTATTTGTAATCAACAGGTGGTTACACTTTATTAAATGTTTGTAGAAAAACATAAATATTTTGCCAATTATACAAGAAATACTTCATTATTTAGATAAACTTTTGCTAGTACACATATTAAGTGGTTTGAGAACGTTACCATCTTTATAAAAACAGCAAAGAACCAATTTTATCTTTGCCATAAGTTGACTCTTTATACTTTAATGCTGTATGTATATGGAGGATCAATTTCTTTTGTAGCCCTAGCTATAGACGTAAAGTTAGCAGCGAGCATTACCAGATGCCTAACATGAAAAGGAGGCAGTTAAAAGGGGCGTATGAGAAGATGGATGACTACAGTTCAGACGAAGAAGAGGAAGGAGAAGAGGAGGAACTATCTTATTTTACAGACGAAGAAATTATTAGTACAAGAACAAGTAAGTGTTTTCCTAAACAACTTGCCCTGCCGTAGTGGCGTGGGGTATTTAGATTTACCATTGTCTATAATTTCCTAAATGGGTGGGTCTCATATGGGAGTAAGCGTGATGCTGGATTGGGTGATTATTTGTAAACGTGACACATGAAGGAAAAAAATGTTTTGTGTGAAAATGGAAAATGCAGTTGGAAAGGACATGTAAATTACAATCGTAACGGTATTATAATAATTAATTACAATGATAAGTGGGATAATGGGTTTTGACAAAAAAGATAAGGGGGAGCCTGGATCAGACCCATCCCCTTAAATGAGACCCCTTTACAGCTTTTACATTAATGCTAGCAAGACAAATCTTTGTTTGGCTTGTTTGCTTTGTTTGTATCAATGTTTGCTCAAGCATGACAATTAAGATAGGCGGGGCTTCAGCTTGTATACATCATACTTCAATTTTATTGGACGTTACGTTTGAGGTTTAGGACACTTAATTTTAAAACATCACAAATATTCTCACATGTTTCCTCACCTGTAAAAATACAATAATTGGTCAATGAAAGAAAAATATAAACTTAATATTGTTTTTTTTTTATAACATATCAATCCATTAGTTCAGTTGTTTCCTTGTCTGCCCTTTCATTTATGTAACTCAAGAAAAAAATCCAATAAATGGGTAACTATTGTATCGAAAAGAGAAAATCGAGTGCACTTTTTTTTATGTTAGGGTGTGTTTGTGATGAATATTTTGTCTTGAATACGTACAAAGGAAGAGTATTTGATACATCATCTCGCTTCAGATTCTATCATTTTTATATAGCAAAGCTACAGGTTGACTTTATAACATAAAAAAATCACAATACTAAAAGATGAAATGTAGGGGTCAAGTGAAATACCTATCCAATGAATCACAAAATCAGATAAGGTGTGTTCAAATAGCTATTTTACTAAAAGTATTTGACGACAATCTTTAAGTTGGATATGAAAATGCATATCTTCGAAAAAAAATTTAGTTTCCATTTCTACGATAGTGAAAATGAACTGCCGTAATGGGGAGAATGATAATTTTGACGAAGTAGAATCCTGACTGTATTGTATATTTACAGGTAAGGAAACATATGAGAATATTTGGCATGTGATGTTTTAAAATTTAGTGTCCTTAACCTCAAACATAACGTCCAATAAAATTTAAGTATGATGTATACAAGCTGAAACCCCGCCTATCTTAATTGCCATGCTTGAGCAAACATTGATACAAACAAAGCAAGCAAGCCAAACAAAGATTTGTCTTGCTAGCATTAATGTAAAAGCTGTAATGCTCTTGAAAGAATGAGTATTGACAAACTTGGTCATATGTCATGAAATAAAATGACAAAATGTAAATATATATATTGATATAAGTTTCTTTCTGATTTCAGTATTAGAAAATGGAATGTTGCTTAGATCTGGATACAATAAAAAAAATAAAAAGACATTTATGGAGAAAATGAAATTACGGAGATCAATGATGTCAGGGAATGAATATGAGGCTTTAACCTCAAGTAGTCGGAAATCACAAACTTTGAACAAAACTAATACTAGTACTGATGTTCGATCTAGAAACAGAAGATCACTTAACACTACAAATGAGTATAGTTCATATATGGGAGGATCAGCATCAAACAGTCGAGGAACAACTATGGAGTTAAACAGTCGAGGGACAACTATGGAGTTAAACAGTCGAGGGACAGCTATGGAGTTAAATAGTAGAGGTGGTAGAGGTCAGGAGTTAAATAGTAGAGGTGGTGGTAGAGGTCATACAAATCATTCCACAGATATAACTACTACGAGAAAAACCTTAATAGAAGAATTTGAAAATAAAGATAGCAGGGAAAAAGGAATGAAAGAAACACAATCAACGAAGAAAAAGAAAAAAAAGGCAGCTGTTATCAACCATATGTATGGTAGGTTTGTACAATAGTGTGGGCTATTTACAGGTTGTAACATAAATGGTAAATTTTCCTTTGACCTTCTGGTGAGTTAACTCAGTAATTTTTAGTAGAGTGCTTTAACTGAATGATTTTTTGGTTAATTCACTCTCGTGTCCCCCCCTAGAGAACTTCTCGTTTGAAAAGCAAAGAATGGGAGGAGCTTAAACCAGTGCATTAACTTCCATCTCAAAAGGTGTTAATGCACAGTCTAGCTCCGCCTCCTTGGGGTAGTAATTAGGGAGCAACCATTTGAACTTCAAGGGGCTCTGTTTTTTTGTCTCATTGGAAATTTGTTTTCACACAAAGCATGATCAATCTTATTTAGTTTTTTATATAAAAAAGGGGGGTATACTGTTTTACCTCTGTCTGTCAGTCCGTCAGTCCGTCAGTCAGTCAGTCCGTCCCATGAAACTTTCGTCACATTTTTCTCAGGAACTACACATCCACCCTTTCTGTAATTTGGTATCAACATTTATATATGTCAGCCATACCGTGTGATGCGTTTTCAGATTCATCACTTGACAACTTCCTGTTTACCGAACACTTGTCTGATTTTACACATGATAGCCAAGTTGAAAATTTTCGTCACATTTTTCTCAGGAACTACAATACAAGGATTTCTGAAATTTGGTTTCAGGATTTATATAAGTCAGCTATACCGTGTGATGCGTTTTCAGATTCATCACTCGACAACTTCCTGTTTACCGAACACTTGCATATTTTTACACTATTAATATTATCCACTTGCGGCGGGGGTATCATCAGTGAGCAGTAGCTCGCAGTTTCACTTGTTAACGCTATCAATCAAATTATTTTTTTCAATATTTAACACTATAAGGTATGGGGAAAATATGGATTCAGAATTTTTTTTGTCATCTGCTTGACCAGAATAATTCTAACTCTTCATCAAATTGGGGATCATAATATCTTTTCAGAAGAATAGAAAACATACTCCCCCCCCACCGTGTGATGCGTTTTCAGATTCATCACTCGACAACTTCCTGTTTACCGAACACTTGCATATTTTTACACTATTAATATTATCCACTTGCGGAGGGGTATCATCAGTGAGCAGTAGCTCGCAGTTTCACTTGTTAACGCTATCAATCAAATTATTTTTTTCAATATTTAACACTTTAAGGTATGGGGAAAATATGGATTCAGAATTTTTTTTGTCATCTGCTTGACCAGAATAATTCTAACTCTTCATCAAATTGGGGATCATAATATCTTTTCAGAAGAATAGAAAACATACTCCCCCCCCCCCAACACATAAAGTTCTAGTTTCGTGTATTGAACAAGCTTCAAACATTTGTCCTGGACCTTACACGAATTCAACACGCAATCAATTAACCAATCTTTTCCAGTTTTGGGGAGTTAAAGAACATTTTGATTTACCTTCATAATTGGTATAATATTAGGGATACATGTATGTTTCCTTTTTATCACAATGTCCTTTGAAACTACAAGTCTTTTTTGTGTTTTGATGGCAAACAATCATTGAAAACAATTTTGCGTTTACCCCCAGCCCCCCTCCCCCTGAATGAATCATGAATCAAACTTCAACAATTCTTTGAATTTTAAGCATACCTTTATCGGACAAACAAATCCAACTGACATTAATTTTCTGAAATTAGATATAATATCACGCCACTATTTGATTGACGTATCTAAAAATGCAGAAAAGTTTTATTGGTTAGGATTTAACCTTTAACATGTGTCATAACCCATTAATGTTAAAAATCATATATAGACACGCCTTACTCATTAACATATTTAATCCACTCAAAGCTACCCTTTTCGTGAATTAAATAAGTTGATTCGTAAAAGGCGTGCTGTATATATAATTTGGGTTACAGGAACTGTATTGTATTCACTTGTTTGCACCCATGAGATTTTAATGAAGCTGAACACAGGAGTAATGGGACTTTATCATAAAAGCATTTTATTTAATCCAAACATGGTGCAATATAATATAATAATATAAAATTGTACTTAATGATTTTTTGGGGAATTTATATGCTGATATGAAAAATCATTTTGATTTTGAATGAATGTTTTAATCGTTGCTTTTGATAAAGTGTGCATGAAATGAAATGAAATTGAATATCACAAACTATAAAGAAACCTCCTATTTAGTTGTTAATTTTAATTTTTAGATTTGTTTATCTGGCTTTCTGTTTAAAAGATGTGATTTAATTTAACAGAGTACATTTGTACATGGCAGCCATATTTTGCAGTATTTATTGATTAATCATAAAAATATTGCTACAACCATTAAACATCCATTCATAAAGTTTGACTTTTAAAAAGTTTGCAGTTAATTGGAAATGGGGAAATATGCTTGTGACTATTATTAGAACAGGGAAGTTAAATATGGGAGGCATGTCTTAACCAGGGTCAATTATAAACAATTGATATTGTGCAATTATGAATTATGTTCTACCATATGTATTTACATATTTACATTCAATTTCTAAAGGAATACTATATTTTTATATATATCCATTAGTTATGGTAGTTGACATACATGTAGCATGTTGCATATATGATTATGATGATAGTCACTTGAAGACACTCTAAAGATTATACTGATAAGTTCAGCTGAAAATTTAAATCTCCTTTGTATTAAGAATAAGTTACCCATTAAACTTTAGATTAAAGTCAGAGATAATTGATAACTTTTATATAATTTTATATTTTTCTTTCCAGGTTTGGATTCTGAAGAATTGTCAGGTCAGTTGTTTTTGTATATGTTAAATAATATAAAGAACAAGGAAATGCAAGCACAATTGTTGAAAGAAGAATGAAAAAGACATCATCACAAATGATTATGAAGGTCACATGATATTTGATATTGAACTGAGAATACATTGTACTTAAACTAAAGATGGACACACTAACAACTATATTATATTCAGAAGATTTTTTTTACATCTTATTCATTATCACAATTTTTCTTTAAAAAAAGATTTGTGCAAAGATGTAATTTGATGGCTATATATAGAAATGTAA
Organism: Mytilus edulis; assembly: GCA_019925275.1. Classification (NCBI taxonomy): domain Eukaryota; kingdom Metazoa; phylum Mollusca; class Bivalvia; order Mytilida; family Mytilidae; genus Mytilus; species Mytilus edulis. Next base: position 68,269,735 of record CM034356.1, read on the forward strand.
AACAGGCAAAATGTAAAGTGTTTAATTTTCAATACTGTCCATTTTCTTACAGAATCTGAATGGTCATTAATGAATTCAGCCTCGAACTCAGCCTCTACAGAGAACAACAGTAAATACTCTCTGAAAGGTCAAAGTTCATCTGACAGTGAAACCAGCGTTACCTCAACTGTAGTCACAACCATAATAGGTATATTTCATTTCCTTAATATTTTGAAAAGAGACTTTCACTTGGATGTAGAATATATTTATGAATGCATATAATAAGCAACTACTTAATATATATATAAAAAAATGTATCATGAATAATGAAAATTTTAAACATAGATGTTGATGATTGATGGCTGCTTAACATCTCGGGGCAAATTATATGAGTATTCAGGACGAGACCAACTTTATGTTATATGGAAGTACATTGTATTAGACTTGCATGCCTAGCTGGATTTCTAACCATCTACAAGGTTACTGTCTACATAAAAACATGTCACCCTATCTGGACTCATTATTCTGGATCTCAGCAGGCCAGTCTTTGCTCTTACTCATAAATTGTGGATAGAAGAAGAGAAGCTGCTATTTCAAATTTAAAGTCTATTGTTTGACCTGGCTGGGGTTCGAACCCACAACCTCTCGCACATGAATTGAACATGAGACCGTCTAGGCGGTTTTAATGATTGATATTGCATGAATGTTAAACAAGTAAACCTGAATTTAGAATTACCGTTATTGTAAATACTATACAGGGTGTAAGGACTTAGAGGACTAATTAAAATAAACTCAAAATCTACACATCTAAAAAATGAAACTACTGATTTTTACTAATAGTGGAAACACCTTGATAAATTCACTTTGCTTGTATATGTTCATCTCATAACCTTTTGTATCTTTCAGAATCAGTATCATACATAGCCAGTCCCATAGTAACACCAGTGTGGAATACAGTGGGACGACCTGCGTCAATGGTTTTATGGACTACTGTTTCATCAATTTTAAGTGTATTACATTTAGTGTTGTGGACTTCATCGGGAAAATATTTATATTCATTAGGAAAAACTGTAACAAATACATCATGGAACTTAGTGCAATATTTTATCATGCATTTCATTCTATTGGATACATGGATATTAAAAAGGTGTGTATAGTAATTTCCTGAACACAGTCTTCCAGTTTTTAATGCAGATATAAATTGACAATAATTCTTCTCTTCATAAGACATTTAAAGCACCATCTTTAATTACAAAACAGGAAAAATCACAAAAAAAGCTTTTGTGTTTATAATATTGAATTGCAACCTTATTGGTGCGAAGCAGTGCAAAATAGAAGATATATTCAAACAAAAAATTGATTACATCTTTAAAGAATTTATTCCATACTTGCCAGATAAATTCTTTGTACTTGTATGAGGTAATCTTTGATGGTATAACATCAAATCTACTATTGGCGTGTCATAACTAAGGATTAAGCAACCATATTGAATTGCTTTAATCAACAAATGTTTTATTACTACATTAGCTCTGATGTATTATATGCTACGTACTGCCAATAAAACTACAATTGCAATTGTAAATTCCCAATTGACAGGAGCAACTCTTCAACGACAAGAGGGGGCTTCTTTGGCCCAGTGGTTTGAGTATTGGAAATACTTTATCAATAGCTACATGTAGTTAACACTGAGTTTGTGAGTTCAAATCCTGCATTTTGCAGGTGCACTCGACTCCAATCTTAATTAACTGGGATAGTCTGTTTTCTTACTGAAGACCAGTCCTTCTCTACCATGTCTACAAGCACCCCAGCTTCCTATAACAATTAAAACTGACCGCCACAAAAAGCCCAATATTGTTCAATTTGTTGAAAGTGGGTTTACACACAAATCAATCAACTTTAACACTGATATTCCTTTATTGCATTAAATGTTAAATATTTTTCAGGAGGAAGACATCAGCATGTTGTTTATGTTTACCATTGTTATTGTTGCTACCTCTCTTATTTATTGCCAGTAAGTATGATCAAAAATATGTTTCATCTCATCTTACTTATTAACCTTTTCGCGGATGAGTCCCGGTTTACCAGGATTCATGCTTCACTTTTATATTTCCAGCTCAAAACAGTGCAAACATGAGTAATCTTTCTTTGTTGAATACCCGGATGAAAGTGTAAACATGGCGCTTCCGTTTGTTGAAAACATTGTCAAAATCAGAAGAAATTTAAGGAATTTACAAGAATTTGAAATGAGGGAACATTTTTTTGAAAGAATATGGAAGAATTGAAGCCAAATTAGTATACTTTTTTTACATAAAATGTTGTTTTATGTACAAAACACTTGGAATGGACATTGTTCAGTGTAAAGAATTTGTACAGCCTTATTATATTTTTTTAATTTGCTGTTTTGAGTTAAAAAATTACAATTTTGGGTAAAAGAGCAGAATTTTGAGAATTTCACCTAGATATGCTGAAAATTTGAATATTTTATGAAAAAAAATTATCAAAACATGAACAAAACTGTGAACATGGTGTTAGTGAATAAACGCAATGAAATAAAGCCACAAAAAACTACAGACAAGTTTTTATTGACATTTATTATAAAGATCTCCCACTTGATTGATAGTAGCCAGGGAAGCCATCGTCTCAGAGTAGCTTCTGTCTGGGCAGCTATCAGTGAAAGGGTTAAAATAAAGTATCTAAAGTAGTATTGTACATGTAAGTACTACATGTACTATCTCTCACCTAATTTGAATAAGATGTAAAAAAAAATGAGGTAAGTGCTTTTTTCATTCACTATATTCTGCATGTCCTATTGGGCTTTATTATCAAAATAAGACCTTTTGTGTAAGTTGCAATTTGCAAGTACTAATAAGTTTTCACACTTTATTTTGAAGAATAACTTTATAACTACATAAGTTCCATGTAATGCTCTCATTGTTTAAAATATTAGCTTGATTAAATATTTGTTTTAATTGAAAACTGATTTTATAGGTAGAAGTGTGTTGCCGTTATTATCAGAATCATCAGAATCATCATGGTTATCAATATTTGCTACATCATCAAACAGGGTCATCAAAATTGCAGATGTAAGTTTTCATTCTAAATGTACAACAATTTAATTCTTATCATAGAAAAACAGGAAACATTATTTTGACAGTATGCAATTTTATTACCATGATTACAGACTTATTTTGTATTCTAGATGTACGATAAACTTTTTTTCTAATTATTGAAGGCTGTACGGTTTATACCTACTATTGCTTACAGCCACTTCATTTTAACTTTGCTGGATAGTTGTCTCATTATACCCCCGCTTTAAAAAAGGGGGGGTATACTGTTTTACCTCTGTCTGTCAGTCCGTCCGTCAGTCCGTCCATCAGTCCGTCCGTCAGTCAGTCCGTCCCATGAAACTTTCGTCACATTTTTCTCAGGAACTACACATACACCCTTTCTGTAATTTGGTATCAACATTTATATATGTCAGCCATACCGTGTGATGCGTTTTCAGATTCATCACTTGACAACTTCCTGTTTACCGAACACTTGTCTGATTTTACACATGATAGCCAAGTTGAAAATTTTCGTCACATTTTTCTCAGGAACTACAATACAAGGATTTCTGAAATTTGGTTTCAGGATTTATATAAGTCAGCTGTACCGTGTGATGCGTTTTCAGATTCATCACTCGACAACTTCCTGTTTACCGAACACTTGTATGATTTTACACATGATAGCCAAGTTGAAAATTTTCGTCACATTTTTCTCAGGAACTACAATACAAGGATTTCTGAAATTTGGTTTCAGGATTTATATAAGTCAGGTATACCGTGTGATCGTTTTCAGATTCATCACTCGACAACTTCCTGTTTACCGAACACTTGTATGATTTTACACATGATAACCAAGTTAAAAATTTTCGTCACATTTTTCTCAGGAACTACAATTCAAGGATTTCTGAAATTTGGTTTCAGGATTTTTATAAGTCAGCTATACCGTGTGATGCGTTTTCAGATTCATCACTCGACAACTTCCTGTTTACCGAACACTTGCATATTTTTACACTATTAATATTATCCACTTGCGGCGGGGTATCATCAGTGATCAGTAGCTCGCAGTTTCACTTGTTTGGTAATCGTACAATATTTCTTTATTTTTAAACTGATTATGACATCATATCTCTATTCCCTTTGTGTCATATAAAAATAAAAAGATGTGGTATGATTGGAAATCCGAAAACTCTCCACAAGAGACCAATTGTCACAGAAATTAATAACCATAGGTCAGCATACAGCCTTCAATAATGAATAAAACCCACACCACATAGTCAGTCTATTATGTGTCTATAGAACTGTCATGCCACAAAAAGTGGAATTTCTTCCCTTAATATACCCCCCCTTTAAAAAAGTTATACTCCTGGTTTAAAAAAGTGGAGGTATACTATTTTACCTCTGTCTGTCAGTCCATCCATCCATCCATCAGTCCGTCCTCTGTCCCATGAATATTTTTGTCGCATCTTTCTCAGAAACTACATTACAAGGATTTCTGAAATTTGTTTTCAGGGATTATATGAGGCAGTTATACAGTGTGATGCGTTTTCAGATTCATCTCTCAACAACTTCCTGTTTACCGAAAACTTGTATCATTTTACACATGCATAGCCAAGTTGAAAATTTTCGTCACATTTTTCTCAGGAACTATTGTATACAAATATTTTTGAGATTTGGTTTCAGTGTTGATATAAGTCACTATACTGTGTGATGCGTTTTCAGATTTATGACTCAAAATCTTCCTGTTTACCGAAAACTTGTATCGTTTTACACAGAAAGCCAAGTTGAAAATTTTGGTCACATTTTTCTCAGTAACTACTATACAAGGATTTCCGAGATTTGATTTCAGTCTTGATATATTTCAGCTATACCATGTGATGCGTTTTCAGATTTATCACTCAACAACTTCCAGTTTACTGAACATTTGAATCATTTTACACATGATAGCCAAGTTGAAAATTTTCATCACATTTTTCCAAGGAACTGCATGCAAAGGATTCCTGAAATTTGGCGCCAGGGTTTATATAAGTCAACTATACAGTGTGATGTGTTTTTTGATTCATCACTCAACAACTTCCTGTCAAACGAAATATTGCTGCAGTGCATCATCAGCGGGCAGTAGCTTATAGTTTGATTTGTTTATTCTATGTAAACATGGTTAAAGAGACCTGAAAGTGTTAAAGCTTCCTTGACAATTTTCCTGCATAACATGATTTATATATGTTTATCATGACATTTTGTAAGAATATATTATTTAAAGTATATATACCTTTAAGATTACAACATATATTTTCAGTCAGAGGGTTCCAGTATCAATATGGGTCATTTGGAAGCTGAAGTAAAAAGAATAATTGTACAGCTTCAGGATAATAGGAATGTTTTATCCGAGGTTGATGTTAAGGCTATTGTACAAAATATGTTACATCACGAAGTATCACAGCTTCGTATGAATCTATTTGAGGAACAGAATAAACATAAAGCTGACATTGTAAGTATATATATATGTGTTTATGTACAATGTTACAGCAGAAAATATCATAGCTTAGCTTTGAACTTTATTGGGACATGAATCAACAACAAGGAATGCAACTAAAAGAGGATTACAAGCTGGACATAATAAATAAACATTTGTCTATTGTTTGCATATTTGATTTTCTTGTTTAAATGGGTTGCTGTTGCAATTATGTACATACATCTCAGTCCTTTTATTCATATGAAGGTGTAATACCACCATTAATTTTCCCCTATTAGTCTTTGTTAAATTTGCACTTTACAAAAAATTGTGCAGAATTTATCTTTATTTCTAATAAAGAAATACTTGACATGAGTAAAGTTTTATCCTGTCCAGTACTATAGAAAAACAATTCACATAACACTTCATTGCATATAGAAAATAACCATCACTGGAAGTTAAAAAATCAAATTTCTCCCCTTATTTAACCTGTGTACTAGATTTAGTAACCATGTAACCTCAAGTTTACCAAATATTCTATAGAAACCCCAGATAAAAAAAAATGGTTCTTTGAAATAACCAAGACATATGTTTATGTCAAAGAAATGTTTTACTGCAATAAAATGTAGGATTCTGTCAAATTCAAGAGATTTTTTTTGTCGACCTATTTTCGTATACAACTGGATGTGTGACGTACCAGGATTTGGTGGTATTACACCTAAAGCCATTGAACAAGATTTTTTGCATAGACATTCAGATAAGTCTTGATTTATCAGGAAACTTAATCATTTAAACTTTCTCCTGTACTCATTGTTGCAAGATCAGCTTTACAAAAAAAACTATAGATGCAATATTTTAGAATTTTAGAATTATATTTAAGTTGAAAGGAATTAATAGCCTTTTTTTTGTATATCGGGTAATATATGCAATAGTTGCAACGCAAATAAAAAGAAGGAATCTGTTGACATGTAAAAAGCATGAATCAGAATCACAGATGGAAATATCATCTCAATATGTTTTGTGTACTTTTTATCAGGCTTAGTTATGTTCTAAAATCTAAAATCAAAATCAGTATAATGAAACTTTTTAAGTTGCAAAGGTTATAACTTTGATTTATAAGTTTAGTTTTAGTCTTGTTTTATATGTTAAACTGAGAGCTACTAAAAAAATGCCTAAATTATATCAACAATTTTAAATCTGTATTACTATCTTTATCTTCTTTTGTAGATGAGCCAGGGTAATGAATTTAATCAGGAATTAAATCACATGAATTCACAGATATTAGATAACATTACAGTAAGTGCATTCTGTATTTTTTCCAATGACAATTTTGTTTTAGAATTAAGATTATTGCTTGAAATTTTCTATCCGAGTAATGGATAAAAAATTTTGCTTGCTCAACATCCAGTTACATTTGGTATTGACACTTGGCTATAGTTGAACAGTTTTTTGTGACTTCCCTAGATGTCTGTTTGGTTTGTCAACTTGTATTACAAATCTCATGTTATCCATAGCTATAACCTAGGGACAAAAATTTCTTAAAGGGACCTGTTGTATATCATGATTATATAACACTTTGAAAATTGGAACAGGTGTTTTGGTGATTGTGCCATGTATACTTTGAGGCAAAAAACCACAGTTATTAGCCAATCTGTATGTATAAATTATTCTTTTATTATTTCAGAATTTACAAAATAGGTTGTCAGCAGAGATGAAGGATATTCAGAGGTAAGTTCAGATACTTCATTCAAAGGTTTTGAAAGTAGGAAAATTCTGTCAATCATTAGTTGCAATTGAATTCGTTTTAATACATAATTACACATCTTGATCCTTTTATGGTCACACATGACTAGTCACATGACAATACCGACCGTGCAAGGACTGTATAGCCAGTCAAGGTTGTTAAAAACTTCCATCAACAACACTTGGCAAGATGCATGTTTTTTGGTCAGTCAGTTGATAAACTGTTTAAATAACAATTAGGCCGGACTTTTTTTATTATCTGTTTAACGAGATCCGCCGACTCCACCTTTCCCGATTTTAGAATAAAAATAAAAGTAGTACTTCTTACTTTTATTATTATTTTTCCCGCCGACTGTTACGAAATCCTCAGAAAAAAATAAAATGTGTTGTTCAGGATACTCGCTTTCAGTCAATTCCGTTATCGGTAATATTTAATTTTTACCAAGTCAATGAAACAGCAATTTTCATTTAAAAGTAAAGAAATTCAAGGCATAAACGATATAATTTCCTTCTAACAGATTTTTAAGCGGGTGGCATGCTTTTCATACTTGTTACACGAGAGCGTACATCAAATCATTCTAACTTTCGGCAAAATCAGTTATTACTTCATCAGAACTTGATGAAATTAGCCTAAAGTAAACTTGTCATCCATGAATTGCATTAGAAACGTCATATTCCTTTCCAAATAGCGTATCAAACATCGTTTATTTTTGTAAATTTTTCTTCGTCCGACATTCAAATTTGTAGAACTACGGATCAGAATCGTGATTTCATCGGACATGGACCGGCTATGACCGAAATCCGGATTCTTGCGATAATGACTACAGACACATGAATGGCACTGCGGACAGACAAAAATTGATCCCAAAAGGGAAAATTACGCATTCCACACGCATTAACATACTTTTGGTTAGATCTTCTTGATTAATGTATATATTATCATGTATAAGCATTGTTTCAATTTATAGGTTAAAGTTGCTTAACTCTGGGACTATATTACACCAGAGACATATATACACATGTGTATATATATGTCTCTGCATACACTAAGAGGTTCCTGACTGGGTGACTGGTATATACATATATAGTGTATATGCAGCGAGGTTGATATATTTGAGTGGTGCCATGGATCTATATTAGTGGAAATACAGAATCAAAACATAGTTTTTATGTTTATATTAATAGAAGGGTTAACCACAGACATATATAAACTATATGTATTTATATTTCTCTGGGTTAATATACTGGTCTGTTCTCATTTCATTGTTCTTGTATTTTGATAAATTCTAAAAAAAAAAAAAAAAAAAAAAAAAAAAAAATCACTTATAATGGTTTTATTTTTATTTTTAGTGTCGACTGGACCAATTTTGCACTTTTATATTTTTTTTTATTTCGCCCCCTCGACCCTAATTTTTTACAAATTTTCTCGTTAAACAGATAAAATAAAAAGTCTGGCCTTAGGGTCTATCATTAGTGAACCAACAGAAATAAATAAATAAAAGCTATAAATAATTGATTCTGTATAGTTAATTATTGACACATTCTGTATTTGTCTGATATTAATATTATTACCATTACAGTCAGGCAAGAGCATTTTTCATGGGGGAAAATAGTGGTGCAGTAAATATATAAATGCTATCTTTTGTCACTAGTTAATAATCATGTTTTGCACTATTTTAGTGAAAACCAGCACAGTGAAGCAGTACTAGCGACATATAGGGCATTGCTGTCATATTTTTTCCATGTTATATTTTGTTATTTTGCATTTCCTTTAAAGAAAAAAGCTTGTCAGAAATAGTACATTCTTTAACAGGAAATGAATTTGCACACTTTTATTTTAATTTTGATCAGACTGATTATTTAGGGTTTCAGATACAAAATCATTGCAATACCTACATATATTATATGGAGAATCTCAGAAAGCAGTTGACACGTCACCCTAGGAAGATCCACACGTTTTATTTATTCTTTTTCTGAATTTTCTTTTAATTTTTATGAAGGCAAATTTTTATCAAGTATTTACATTATTTTCAGTAACAGTAGCACAGAGTCATCAGCAGCTATTATAAACATACAAAAATTACAACAAGAAATATCAGATCTAAAGTCTGCTTTGACGAACGTGGAAATATCAATGGAGGCCCTACAATTACAGATGAAGAACTGTTGTAAGAATGATAGTTTTTATGCCATGACTATACAAACTCATGTCAATAGGATATTACAACAGGTAAGTCATGATACAAACTTTGTAAAATTAAAATAGTATATGTACCTTACATGCTCTTGTTAGAATAGACTTCATTTTTATACGGTCGCAAACATTTTTTTCCCATCATATATTGGTATGATGTTGTCAGCATCATCTGAAGACACATTTGGTTTCCAGACAATAACTTTAGTATAAGTGAATGGATCTCTATGAAATTTTACCTGAAGGTTCAATACCACAAAAGGAAGGTTTGGATTGATTTTGGGGGTTATGGTACCAACTGTTTAGAAAGTAAGGGCCAAAAAGGGGCCTAAAACAACCATTTTTGTAGTTTCCAGACAATAACATGTGTTTAAGTGTCTTGATCTCTCTGAAATTGTACTGCAAGGTACCATACCATAAAGGGAAAGCTGGGATTGAGTTTTGGAGTAATAACTAAAAGGTGGGATTTTTGATGCCCCACCTCCTTCTGTCTGTTCGTTCAGGTTAAAGTTTTTGGTCAAGGTAGTTTTTGATGAAGTTGAAGTCCAATCAACTTCAAACTTAGTACACATGTTCCCTATGATATGATCTTTCTAATTTAATTGCCAAATTAGAGTTTTGACCCCAATTTCACGGTCTACTGAACATAGAAAATGATAATGCAAGGGGGGCATCCGTGTACTATGGACACATTCTTGTTTTATCTTAAAACATTTTCCATTTTTACATTGATTCTCTCTGATTTATACATAAAAGCAAAAAATACTGATACGGCAGGAGATACACACCAAAAATGATGTGTAAATTATATAAAGAATAGTGCAATAGCAGGAAATCTTCAATTGCATAGTATTGGGCTAAAGCACAGAATTGAAATCTTCAATTGCACAGTATTGCTCAATAGCAAGAAATCTTCAATTGCACAGTATTACACAAAAGCAAGAAATATTCTATTGCACAGTATTGCGCAATAGCACAATATTGCCCAAAAGCAAGAAGTCTCCAATTGCATAGTATTGCTCAATAGCAATAAAGATCCAATTGCTCAGTATTGCATAATAGCAAAAAATCTTCAATTGAAATTTATACAAATATTTCAACCCATTTCAAATTTTTACAATCTTTAACCACATTTATTTTGTGGCAGAAACCTTTTTTATGTAAAATAAATTGCTTAAAATCCAAATTCAGACAGTATCAGGCTTTAATATTTTGTCCAAACTTGCACCAACTGTTCTGGGTTCAACCTCTGCGGTCGTATCAGACTGAGCTTGGCAAAGCATTTTATTGTTAGTAGTAATTTGTTTATATTATCTGGTGTCTAAATTTGAATTCTAATCTGCCTGATTTTTATAATTGTAATTTTAAAAGCATTTTAAATACAGAAAATTTAGAATAGGACAAAATGTAGACTAGAGGGTATATTTGTTTTGTACTCCAGGAGATGTTATAAGACTACTTTCTTGTTTTCTTATTGGTGTCTCATATATATACAACAAGGAAAGAAACAAATCAAAATATAGTTAAACAATAATTTTCAGAATTTGGTGCAAACATTATTTATTGTTAAATTTCAACAACAGTCTAATCATTGCAATTATGTGCATTTTGTAGTATACTATCAAACAAAAAATGAATTTTCATTTTTGTAGTGCTCATCCTGTGCAGTTTTTTTGGCTTAAACAAAAAGCAATCAATTATATATTGAATTAACAGTAAATAGATTTGTCAGGTACGATGCTTGATTGCCTTTTGTCATAAAAACATATGTTACATGCAAGGAATGTTTTTCTATTAGTGCCTCAAAATGTTTGTGTTTATTTTTTGATTAATATTCTTTCAGTTGATGGCAGGTAAAATGACAGGTATAGATGACCAAGACTCATTCACTAAATGGTTCCATAATCACTATATCAGTCGAAATGATTTAAATGACCATATGGACAAGATTGGTCAGGAGATTACCAAGATGGTCATGTTAGAAGTAGGAAAACAACAGAAGACACAAGTTGTTCTTGGAGAGGGAGGTTTGTCGGAACAGGTAAATTATGTCAATACTAGGTAAATATGAATGGATGAAATATTAGTGTATGAAACCGATTCCTTAGACAAAACTACTGTGGATTCATTTATTTTCGTTGGTACCAATTTTCATGGTAAAATGAAAGGTTGTATGTTTGTGGACATTTAACTTCGTGGTTTTGCAGAGGTTCACATATAAGCCTATAGAAAATTTGTCATTCGTGGAACATTTAATTTTCTGGTTTACCTGCACCCACGAAATTAACAAAAATTGGTATCCAATGAATAATCATGAATCCATAGTAAATTTAATAAAAAAATGATTTTACCAAACAAAAAATATCAAAGAAAAATCAAAATAAATCAAAGACAAAAATATTTTAAGTAAGTAGCAATAAAATCAATCATGTTTTATTTGAGTAAGTGGCGATAATGCAGAGCTTTATCAGATTTTTGTTTTGACCAGTGCTTTGTATTTAAAAATGAATATATATTTTTGGAAATGAAACTTATATTAATTATTTGATCTTTTTCTACAGATTGTACAAAGAATAGTAGAGGCAGCTTTGTTGAAGTACAGTGCAGATAAATTGGCTTTGCCAGATTTTGCTCTGGAATCTGCAGGTATGTATTGCTGTCTTGTCTTTATTGTATTCACAAACCTGGTATAGTACCCTCAATTTTGCTTTTAATATTGTTTATGTATCTACATATGAAAAAAATTAAAACAAGGTATAATAAGGGAGTGATTGTTGATAACAGTAATAGGTATACTATTTTCGTAAAGAAATACTCAGAAATCTGCAAATACTTTGTCTAGTTTGTCATATTTCATTTTTTTTTTATAAACAACATTTAATAAATTGGACAAATTACATTAATAAATTACCAACAAAATTGTTTAAATCTGTGAATGGAATGTAGGAACACAAGGAAGTTGACACTGTTGAACTGATGAACCAATAACCTATCAAACCATTCAATAGTCCTTGAAACATGTCTAAGCAGACTAGTTTTCTTTTGCTCAAAAACAACCTTCCAAAAAGGAATACTTAAATTTAAAAACTTAACATTTATAAGTCATATAAAGCATTTCTTATCAGACTGGTATATTCTAGTGCAGTCAAAAAACAGTTTTTTGAGTGTATAGCTAATTTAATTACATATAATTTAAAAAAAAGATCCATTTGAAAATGTTAACCTATTGATAATGTTACAGGAGGAAGTGTTGTCAGTACAAGATGTTCTCACACATACCATCGTAAAACAGCTCAATACAGTATACTAGGCATACCACTGTGGTATGTTTCTAACTCACCAAGGACTGTCATTCAGGTAAGTGTATAAAGTTACAGGAGGAAGTGTTGTCAGTACCAGATGTTCTCACACATACCATCGTAAAAGAGCTCAGTATAGTATAGAATCTTAGATAAGTACTATTATGAAACTGCTACAGAAAAATATTAACCTTCACAAATACAAAATCCTTTATTTTTGTGCAGAAATTATATAGATCTACACAAGTATGCCCATGTTGTAATCCTGTCTAATTGACATGTCAATTATATTTTTTGCATTCTAAACAGCAAAGAATGCACTCTGTATATATGAAGAAACATTATTCTAGGACATGTAATAAATATTCTATTCTAAAACATGTAATGAATATTCTATTCTATGACATGTAATGAATATTCTATTCTAGGTCATGTAATGAATATTCTATTCTAGGACATGTAATGAATATTCTATTCTAGGTCTTGTAATGAATATTCTATTCAAGGACATGTAATAAATATTCTATTCTATGACATGTAATGTTATTCTATTGCTAACCTTCCAACCTGACAAGCATGAATTACCTTTAGAAATAACTTGAAACTGCAGCATGCTATGAGAATGCTACTTCAATAATGTCAACCTTATTATGCTTATAATGCAAGTATTGTGTTTTCAGCCTGAAATTTACCCAGGATCTTGTTGGGCTTTCCAAGGAGCCCAAGGATATTTAGTGATAGAGTTGTCAACTGTTATAAACCCAACAGCCTTTACATTGGAACACATACCTAAATCTGTAACACCTGATGGTAAAATTACAAGTGCTCCGAAAGATTTTCATGTACTGGTAGGTTATGGTTATCATTTGTTTAATTGTTGCAATAAGTTAAAGACCAAAACTAACAGGTGAAAATACATGAACAGAAAAATGAGAAAGAAAATGTTTGAAAGTATCCAGTTTATTGTTAATGTATTCTAACTAGATTTGGTTGAATTTTTACAAAGATATTGATACATTTATAAATAGTGCATCTTGATAAGAAATATTAACAATATGGATTACAGCTGATTACATTGAATGTGAAGTCAAATGTAATATCTTTGGTTAGCTTGCTTGCTAGCTGAACCCTGAAGTCATTATCATTGTTAGGTAAACTACCCTCCTAGTCTGTCAGATAACCAATCTATCTGTATGTAGAACTAGGCTACTTGGTAAGGAGGGTAGTAAACCTTACCTAATAATGACTAACGGTTCACCTAGCAAGCAAGCTAACCAAATATATTACCTTTACCTACACACTCAATTCAATCAGCTGTAAAACATCTCTGCATCTTCAAATTGATTGGTCAAGTATACAATAGTACAAAGCTTGCCCTTAGACCACTAGTATTATATAAGGGGGGTCTGATTGGGGGGTTCCGATCCTGGATCCCGCTTACTGTTTTGTCAGATACCCGTATCCCGCTTACACTATGTACGTAAGCAATTCTCATTTTTTTGTCATTTCCCAGGTCCCGCAAGACCCCATTTCCCGTTTTCACGACACAATAATTTGGCTTTCACGTGTCACGCTTACAAAAAATCGGCAATCCCGCGTCACGCTTGGACCCCAATGAGACCCACTATAAGGGAAATGTTATGGACTTTATATTGGTTTGATCATACATCTATATTCTATACACATATGTTCTGTGTTCTTTTCTTGACTGCTGTTGAAAAAAGTAGATAAAAATGTTTATATTTTCTGTTATTCTCTTTTCCATTATGGAAATTTTCATCAGATATCATAGCAACTTATTAATGTCTCACTAATAATTTTATGATTTAGGGATTAGGCAGAGAATGTGATACAGAGGGTACACTTCTTGGGAATTATACATACAATGAAGATGGGAAACCACTCCAGTTTTTCCCTGTACAGGTAGGATAATACTAACATACAATAAAGATGGAATTTAAGAATATGAAGATATCAGTGTTCTCCCCAGGATTTTTTAAGGCGCAAAATTCAAGGGCGCGTAACTCCTTTTTTATAGTGAACTTTTGTGATCTGAATCAATCAGTTATAAATCATAACATGCAATATAGCTTTGTGTTGTGTGTTTAATAATGCATATTAATGAATTTATACAAGAATATACTATATATGAAATAAATTGATTTTAAACACAAAAGTTATTTATATTCAGTCAATTAAAGAAGTCAAAATATAAATATTCATCTCTGTACTCTCAGCTACTTCTAGGGATATTGTTTCAAGATAGTGTTATTTTGTTGGACAGTCTGTTCCTCAACATTGTCTTAATCCTCTTCAGGGTTGAAAACCCCCTCTCATAATATCTTTTGCTTATACCCCCCTTAATTAACATTTCTATGCCATGAAAACTCAGTCAGCCACTTGTCACTGAAACCAGAAACATGGTGCTTGCTGTTATCACTTGCTAAAACTTTATCTCAGTTGGGATTAGGAGAAGCAATTATAACATCTGCTTATACTGACAGCTGAGTGTAGAGGGAGGTGTGTGTATTCCCCTTTTCATTAGAAGTCATTGATCTGGAAAAAAAACTTCTACTTCCATCATGTCTTTTGCTTAGAATTCACCCTTTGTTATGTGGAGAGAACATGTTCATTCAGAATTAATAATTAAATAATTCTTTTGAAAAAGCTATCTTCTTGATGATCATTTACGCTTTTACATGATAACATAGTCCGATAAGGCTGAGGTAATCAGCGGTGATCAGCAACTTGACAATTTTAACCAACATTTATAATGAAAATGTGAAAATTAACACGCTGCGGGATCAAGTAGTAAGGGACAGCGACCAATTAAGACGCTGCGGGATTTACGAAAATATTATGAAGGCGCTGCGGCACCGCAGCTTCATATCGGCCTGGGGAGAACACTGGATATGGCATGATTGCCAATGAGATAGCTCTCCACAAGAGACCAAATAATATAGAAATAAAACAAATATAGGTCACAACTAACAGCTTGGTTTATGTACAAAATAATGAACTAAAAACCAAAATGATAGATAGCTACAAATGACAACCAACATTGTATAAAATTTTAATAAAAGAGGCACAGATGAAAATAAAGACTTGAAAAATATATTGTAATTGTTATACTAGAAAATCTTTTTTGACCCAACCGTATAATGCAACTACTTTGAATAACCCTATATAATGATGAATTAGTAAAATATATATGTAGCAGGTATTTTTTTGCTATCTCCTGTCTAATAATCAGTAATTTATTCCATCATGCTTTTAACTTGTACATATATTTTTCTTGCAGGCTACAAAGGGAGTCTTCAAGTTTATAGAATTAAGAATAACAAGTAACCATGGAAACCAAATGTTTACATGTCTGTACAGATTTAGAGTTCATGGAATTCCAGCAGAGCAGGATAAGCCATAAATGCTTACATCCAAAACAAAACTGCCAATCTGTATAACAGTTAACCAATATATCAAACACGTAGGTTTGCTTCCAGAAAAGGAACCATGACTTCAATATTAACCAGCTTCAAGGCAAATATTAGCTACAGGGTAAAAATACATGTATCAACATATATCTATGCAAGAATGTGCCAGAAAATTTTGAACATTCATATTGTTCAAAGAAGATAAACAATTGGAAATAAAATATGCATAATAGAATAAATGTAAAGTTGTTTGTAAATGACTTCATTGTAAATGCTGGATTGGAGAATGATAGAATTAAAGTACATTGTGTATATTTATTATGCGAAGTAAAAGTGAAGTGAAAATTTTGGAGGAATTTGTTTCAATACTATGATAAGATGCATAGGATAAAGACATAAACGATGATTCACAAAGTATTTGTGAAGTGACAAAACAGGGTTTGTAGTTGCAGTGTATCCAACCATGGTCAGGGATTACCTGACAGACTTAAATAATACACCACATATTTGTTTTTTTTGTGGTTACAAAACAAAACCATCTTGAAAATTATTATTTTTTATTATTTGTTCAGAAAAGGTGTTTATTTTATATGAATAAGTTATTAGTTGTTTTTATTTTTTGTTGATATCAATATTTATGGTACATGTACTATTTTCCTTTGCTCAAAATCACATGAAATTTGGCTCTATAAAATGGCTCAATACGATGAATGTTGTGCACTTAGAACTGTTCCATTACAACATACATGGTACATTGTACCCAAGGAAGGCAAAGTGTAATTTGTGTAAATGAGGTTGCCATCTCTAAAAGGTATTATAGAACTTTTCTTACATTTTCACAGTACAAAATAATTTTTTTTAAATATACATGTATCTGATTCATTTTTTCTTCAATAACCATTCAAATCATTTAAAAAGAAAATTTAGGAGGTTGGAGAAATTTTATCATTATTTATGAAGTATGGAATATCTAATTTTGAGGAAATGAATAAACTTATCCTTTCTACTGAGTTGATTCCTAAAATTTAGATAATATTTTAAGAAATCATTTAAAGGAAATGTGTCCCGTTTCAACCACAACATGCTGTGGGCATGAAACTTCCTTTTTCTTTGTTTTTATGTTTATGGATTCTAGTGAATTTTCTTGGATATTTCAATTTATTTATCTTATTTGATTTGCTCATTCTTGTCCGTTTCATCTTACAATAGCTGTGGTTTAAAAAGTGCTACCTCTCTGTATAGTTCAACTGGTTTTGAGCAAACATGAAAAAATTCTTAATTAAACATAAGACGTGAACACATCATATACATATGATTTTATGAAATAAGCAATAGATAATTGATTTTTTTGGTGATTCGTTAGTTTTATTATCTTAAATGATAGCTTACATTTCAATATTATTTCAGGAGAATCTCAGATACTCTGTTTATTTGATTTTTTTTACATTGCAATTAAAACATTTGTAATTTGTAAAAAGTTGTATACCAATTCAAATGGCTGTAGTTCAGTACTACATGTAGTACATTTATATTGAAAGAATTCAAAAGGCAGCTCAATTAGGTTGTGTTTATTTTTTATTCATTTATTATATTATTCTGTTTTTGCATATATCATCTATGTTTTTAATGCATAGTAGCTTTTTATTTTGTCTTTATATGTATTGCAAAAAAATAATTAATTTCAGGAGATGGCTTATTTCTGGATAATTTCGAAGAAAAAACAGTTATTTTTCATTTGTTAGTTTTTGATATGGGACCAACAGGAATGTGTTCACTTTTATAGATCTATATCAATAATTCATAAAAAAAAAAAAAAATTTCAGCTTTTAGCAAACTGTTAATGCTAAAGGTTAACTATGACCAATATTTTCAAGTCAAAATTAGACTAAAGTTATTTGAAAAATCTTGATTTATTTAATAGGTCACAAAGGTTATAGATTATAATTTATTGTTAAAAATATACTTTAATTTCGATGAATGTGTTTTATTGTTATTAAATCAAGGGTAAAGAAACAATTTTTTTTCTTTTACAAAAGTCATTATTAATTTCTTAACTATTATGCAGGCATTGACTTATTCATTATAATTTTTCTCTTATCATTATGTAGTTTTCTGGTAAATTAAAAATGAGATTAGTTAAAACTTTACATGTAAAGTATTATTACTGCCAAGAATATTTACTCGAAATCAAAAATATGCTTTTTGCTTAATGTGCTTTATTTGTTATAGAATCAAGATGTTGTACTGTTAAAATTGTGTACAAACATTAGATTAAATAGTGTTGTCATCATTAAATGATCAAAATGATTTGCTGTTGTTAATTTTCTGATGTGAAAAACAAGCTGTTACATCCGATTTTCATCTCTGTCTCAGGTTAGAGGGAGGGTGGACACTTTCAAAATAGTTTAACCCTGCCATGTACTATATGTGTCCCATGTCAGGAGCCCATAATTCAGTGGTTGTTTTCTACTGAATATTTGTTTGTCGTTCAATGTTTTGTAGTTAAATCAGGCTGTTAGTTTTACCTTTTGAATACTTTTACATTTGTCATTTGGACGCCATGTATAGCTAACTATGCAGTACAGGTTTTGCTCATTTGTTGTGATGAAGGCCCTACAATGACCTACAGTTAATACTTTATGTCATTTGGTCTTTTGTGGATAGCTGTCTCATTGGCAATCATACTACATCTTATTTATATGCACAGTTTACTGTTGCATAACATTGTCCCCAATATATCTACATTGATAAAGATGCGTTTCCTTTCTATGTTCAGGATTTTTATGCCCCACTTAGGGGCATTATGTTTTTCAGTCTGTGTGTCTTTGTTATTCTATTGGTCCAACTATCATTCTTCTGTCCTGCTTCAGGTTAAAGTTTTTGGTCAAGATAGTTTTTGCTTAAGTTGAGGTCCAATCAACTTGTAACACATGTTCACTATGATATGATCTTTTTAATTTAATGCAAATTTTAGTTTTTACCAGAATATTACAGTCCAGTGAACATAGAAATTGATAGTGCAAGTGGGGCATCTGATGTGTACTATGGACACATTGTTGTTATTCTTGTTTCCGAGGTACAAATAAATGGGAATCTTCCAAAAGTCCCACTAAAAAATAGTTTATTTTATAAATTACATTATGTTTTTAAAACGACAAGTATTTTATTATATTTATTGAAGCGCACAATGATCATCATATAAAAGCTGCCTATGGCAATAAATCTAAGTATCTTCTCAAAAGTCTGCCTTGCATTGGAATCAAGTTCTGAAAACAAGAAAAGAAATTCATGCAATTGTAATAAATCTCAAGTTAAAATTTCTAAATTTCATATGTAGTTATGAAATTAAATTCAAATTCTGAATACCTTTTACTGTAAAATTTTCTAATATAAGAATTCAGGGTAGAAATGAGAATTTCAAATATGCTTGTAATAATAACTAACACTGACAATTTCTTTTGTTCCAGTATTCCAAAAATAACTTTACCACTTTTTATTTGTGTAATATTGGGCAGAAGTGTAAATATATCCTGTTTGCTTCATAATCTAAATAACTCTCTTATTACATAAGGCAAACAATGGCCCTCAAAGTATTCTTAGGTATCTGCCTTACTTGCCCTCCCTCATGCCAAGCTTAATGCCACAGTTTACCTCCCCTATAGGCAAGGGTTACAAATTGATTGTTGTGATACTAGATACTTACAGCTTGGACCAAAGGACTGTTCAAACAGCTGCTGGGTGGAGTAAATGAATCAGCCTTGCTTATTCCTGGAGTAATGTTACTGAAACCTACACTTTGTATGACAAATTCTAAAATGAAACAAGAAAAGCATGCAGTAATTTATGTTAAAATTAAGTGACACAAAGGAAGATACTGGTCATTTTCAGCAATTCTGTATAAAAAAGAAAGAACACACACTTGGCATCATCAGTACCTACAGTGGTCTTTTAAAAGAACAGCAGAGAAGTATTTATTTGTGAATATAGTAAAAATCAAGGTTTTGTTTAATGTTCTATCTATGCTAATTAAAATTTATCATGGAGTTTTGAAGAGATCAGAAGATGTTATCTTTTATGGGAAAATTGAGAAGAACCCCTTCCTGGTTATGTGGTTTTAAGTGGGAAGCTGTTTCACTGACGAAAATCACATGTTATATTTTTAAAATGACTTGTTTTTATGCTATAATAATAATTTTAGATAAGATAACATATACACGTAAACAAGTTTAAAAAAACATTTATACCATTTGCAGTTTGACCATTGACCACCTCTCCCACTGGTACACATGTATTAGCTGTTACTGTTACACCAACTTCTAATGGTCCTCTCATGTAGGTGTAGGAATTGATCATCATCTTGTTACTGGGAGGTCCCATATAGCTTGATCTCTGCAATTTTGCATCACCTAAAGGGTAAAACATAGAATGGAAATATAATGTGTGTTTTACATACGTTATTTTAATTTTAGATTGAACTAAAATTTGTTCATAAATATTATGCAGCCTACATCAAATGATAGATATTAATTGAAAATATAGCTGTTACACATACATAATATATCAAATGTAACTTCCTTGTCCTTAGTGATATGTATGAAATATTTGCCACTGGACACTCATGAACATGCATGAAATATTTGCCACTGGACGTAGAACAACCAACAACAATCAAACCTCTGGACATTAAGAAATCAACCATCAGCTCTATACTTGGTTTGAATAATCACCAATAATTTTAATTGAAGTTTAAGAGCATGAGTAGTTCATCCAATACAGCAATCAAGAGAGTTTGTAGTAATTATGTCAATGGTACAGCTACCCAGCTAAAACAAAAACCCAAAAGACATACTTAAAATTTTTAAGAAAAGTATTCTTTTATTATATCTCTTCAAGATTTAAAGGAGACATGGGATGATATGTCCAAATTCCAATTGTTTAACATCTCCTGTGAGTAAGTTTAAAGTACTTTCAATTATTATTTTTTCTTTTGTGTGTTTATCTATTCAAATTTGTATAGATTGTATTATGCATTGATATTGTATTGGTATCACTATCTCTCCTAAGGGAGGCTAATAAATAGAGAATATCATATGGCTTTTTCAATATCGCATCCGTATCAACCCGAGACACCAATATAATCCCAAGAGCTCTGCTAAGTATATAATAAATAGAAAATAATACATGGCAAAATCTGTATCATATGTCGTATCATCCCGAGATACCAATATCAGCCAGAGGGCCTTTAAGCCCAAGGGATGATATTGGTCGAGGGTGATATGGCATGTGATACGGATTTTGCCATGTTTTATATGCTTTATCATATATTTCAACAGGAGAGTATATATAAAATGCTTTCTGGTCCCTAGCACCTGGGTTACCCTCACTTCTACTTTTGTCTTGTTTTAAAAGCTTTAAAAGATCTGCACAATTACTCATCCGAAACACATGGGTTACCTTACAATTTGCCTGCTGTTGTTTTAAAAATATTTTGTTTTTTTTTGTGTTTGTATGGTATTTCATTGAGTTTTTTTTTATAGTTGCATTTCTTGTGTCAGAAATATGAAAACCCGATGTTTGTGACGTCACATTCCAAACAATGACGTCATTCAATAAATTGCATCACTCCTGAATGACCGTTCATTTAGGACCCATGTTGAGGAAATTTTTTTTTAAAGAAGCTTGCATAAACTAAAACCAAGTTTATGTAAAAATGAGAAAAAAAAAAGTAGGGGTGTGATAAAGGGTATGATAAAGGGTGCGCATCAAAATTGTGCAATATGGATTAAACAACAGGCTATTTATCAAATATTCAAAACTACTGTTTTTACTACTAAATATATGATAAAGATATATATATACAGAGGGGATGAATACTGATAATGCTGGAGAAAAACACCTATTGCCTGTAACATTTGTACAGTTTAGTAAATTAATAAAGGTTACTTACTTGGTATACAGTTAGGAACAAATGCTCCGAGAGGTGTTCTAGTGCAGTTATTGCCACTGACTGTGTATTGAATGCCCTGAAAATAGAAAAGAGGTTTTTTTTTTAAAGATCTAATAGACAATCACATTTCAACCTAAAGTACATGTTAGCTTGTTTGTTTTAAATTAGCTTGTATAGTAACACATATAAAGAACATTGTGAAATGTCACAAAAGTTTGCACTTCAGAATTTAGGGGGTTTGTGATAAATCATATGATACGGGGGGGAGATGTGAGTTTCATACTACTGTATTGTTTAATGACTCCTAGGCAAAACAGCTTTTCATGCATTTTTATCTTTTTCCTATGCAAATATTTTGACTTTGGTTAAGAGAAATATTTCATTACCTCAAAATTAAAGGGACATTAGCTACGATTAAGAAAACAGTTAAATACGATTCTTTGAGTTTCAATGTGTAATTTTTAAATATTTGTAATTTTTAAATATTTTCTTATAATATGTAGTCAATAAGCTCAAAAACATTGTTGATGTATTACTGGTTTGCAAGCCAATAAGATAACCTCATTGAATCCGTATTCATGTGACCTTCAATTTTATTTTTGTTAGCTCCTTAGCTGGTGATGGTTAGGCATGTGTTTGGCTATTAAAAGAACGATAATGTCAACATTGAAATTGAAACAAGGATGAACCATAAACCTTTAAAATCAAACAGACCTAGAAATATTCAGATGCATGTAGTCGTTATCTATTTATTTTTTGTTATATGACAGTCGGCAGACTTTGGAGGTCACCTCGATAGTTCATTAGATGACGCCTAGACTATAATACACAAGACATACTGAACAAACTCAAATATGTACTTGCCTGTGCATAATTCAAAATGACGCCAACATTTCCGTTATAACCTCCTGTACTCATGTACAACGTTGCAGCCACACGTTTGTTGGTGGCATCGTACGCAACACTTATAGCACCCTGCAAATAAAAACAAAACAGTAAATTGAGTTCATAATTATATCGGAAATCGTCACTATTATATAACCTCCAAAAATAGACACCAACAAAATATTTTAGTTTCTTACAGAACCTTCACAGTTGGCTTTTAAGAAGTCGCATTATATTTATTGACAATGTTAAGTTAAAATTAAGATATCTTTCTATCAAATTTTAGGAGTTTGGAAATAAAATATTGATGTTCAAGACCTCTTCAATGGTTCAAGCGAATGTTACATTGTAGTATATATGATATTATAACAAGCATGGACATAATACACCGATGTTCATGTCTCCTACCAAGATTCAAGATAATGTAGGAAATCCTGAGGTTTTAGAAAATTTAAAGACATCCTTAATATGATACGTGTATTGTCTGAAATATTTCTGGTGCCAGGTTTGAGATTCTTAAATCGATATTCCAGTCCAGCAAATTGCGAATATAGTTCAAAATTTGAAATCTATATTAGGTTCTGATATTCTTCAAGATGTTCTTAGACAGAAATTTTTGGGGTCAATAAATACGACTTCGTCGTTCTATATTTTCATCCTTAATTGTCTTGACCTACCGTAACTATCATCGGATCTGCTGTATCATTTTGAGAAACAGCTATAATCGTTCCCTCCGTGCCTTCCCACTGAGCAGGGACACAACATATTTGTGCTTGTGATCCTACTGCTAGAGCTAGAGTTACTATGAGTACAATCATCTTGGGGTATCAACAATACTGAAAAATTGGGCTACTACAATACTGTTCTGTCTTATCAGTTACACCTTATCTGTATTACGGATCGTGGTATTTTCATCAAATAAGGAATTACGAATTAATTTTATGATAAAATTATAAGGTGTAAGACCTCGAAAGGTTTCTGTGACATGATATAAAATGGTGGAACTTTGATATTGTTATCAACGTGCGAATGAACAATATTACCGTCTGATGTGTGACATCGACATATATACAGTAACAAAAAAGCTCAATCGACTTTTTATGCAAGTTACGTTTAATTCATATTTATAAGTCGCCGCCAAAATCGAAGATTTGGAGAAGTTGTTTTTGTCCCGTTTTGTTTTTATACTTTCTTGACCCAACCAACATCACACTATTTTCTTTGGCGCGGATGTGAAACTTTCAACTACATGTTTTCGGTTTTTTTTAGAACGAAATGTGCGATCATAGTAAATATTGTTTTGACTACAAACCTTCTTCGTATCATTATTTTGAGTTGTAATATATGTTTTAGAATCACCTGTCGAATTGTAATCTTTTTTTTACAAAAACAAATCGATGATTTGTAGAGCAGAAGAGCATGTTTGAGCATGTAAGAGGTGTAACTAGCTATAAAACCAGGCTTAAGCCGGCTGGGGCACGCTTCCGGGTGTGGAATTTTCTTGATGTGTTGAAAATCCTTTGGTGGTCTTCAGCTGTGTTCTGCTCTTTGGTCGGGTTGTTGTTTCCTTGACACATTCCTCATTTCCATATTCAATTTTATTAAACTACCATTTTCTACATAAGAAGATGCCTGTACCAAGTCAGGAATATGACAGTTATTGACCATTCTTTTGATGTGTTTGAACTTTTGATATTTCCATTCGATTAGGGACTTTCCGTTTTGATTTTTCTTCGGAGTTCAGTATTTGTTTTACATTTTTATAACATGGCAACCTTATCTTAAAGAGATAATAGCGGAATCCATAGCTTCAGAGTTTGATTGCACGTTTAATGCATTCAGATAAATGTATATTTTTTTTTATCAACGTCGTCTCTTTCTGTTATCACGTTTGTTTGCTTGTTAGTTTTTTTTCTATTATTTTCACTTTAAATGGGAGTTGATAAATAGTTTGCTCTATATAATATACTAGTAATATTATTCTTTAAAAAGATCAGAAATCATTCAATTTTTTTGTGTTCATCAAATCCCCGTATCAGCTAACTTTTGCGATCATGGTTTTTAGATGTAAGTAATCAGGAAGTAAACGTCTATCTGACATGAGTATGAATATAAGTGGTGTGATTGCCAATGAGACAAATACGCCCTGTAATAGAGAAAAATTGACGTAAAAATTAGCAACTCTGGGTTACCATACGACCTTCAACAATGAGCAAAACCCATACCTCATACTAGTTTCGAGCTATAAAAAGACCCAAAATGACAAATGAAAAAGAATCCAACGAGGAAACTGACGGCCTGATTTAAAATGTAAAAACAATGAACCATTCTTTGTACAAGACGACAAGTTTTTTTTATATGTGGTATGATTGCCAAAGAGACAACTATCCACGGCCCAAAGTTCAAATGAAGTAGATCTGTTGGCAATTATGGTCAACCGTTTTAACAATGAGAAAAAACACAGAAATCTATGTCTCGCATTCTGATACTTCAGTTACATGGAGACAAAATTATTGGGTTAAATAAAGGGCTATAAGAAAATAATTGGCAAATAAGTATATATCATTTAATAACTTAAACATTAGAAAAATAAATAGCAAAATACGAAGATTTATATCAAGTTCAAGGTGTATTATCTTTGTCTTCAAACATAGTTTTCAACAAAGATTTCTGACTGTCACCAGAACGAAACAGTCTCATCATTAAGGACGGTTTTGCTGGAGAAGACAGGACTTCGTCATCTGCAACATTTGAATCTGAAAAAGATACAATGCAATTTATTTTGTAAATGTTAATTGTTAGAATATATCTTTTATATCTATTATTTTTATAGTTGAATGTCTATAGAAACACATTATAAAACATAAATTCTGTTGATTAAGTAAACAGTTATCAATTTCACAAAATGCTTACAAGACTAATTTTCTTGTACAATTCAGTTTGAAATGTTCCTTAGTTTGTTAGGTTTTGAAATCAACATGATAAGTGTAACAGTTTGCCACATGTGACTTTACCATTTTGATTATTTAACTCAGTTTTGACTTGAAACAATTTTATTTTAATATCTCATAGTTTTCAAATCACTTTAATAGCATTACGACTAACCAAAAAAAATAAGTATTTTCAGTTCAAAATAAGACTCACCTGGCGTATTTTCTTTTTCTTTCATTTTCAGAAAATCAGGTAGGTTATTTGGATTAAATTCACAAGATTTTTTATGAGATTTTAACATTTGCAACTGTCCAATGAAATCACAGCCCGATTTTCTAAATGGACATGCAACCTGCAATAACAAATTAGCTAGCGTTTTCAGATGTACCAAATATCATCATGAATAAGTGATCAATGGAACTCCCTTATACCTCCTTATAAACATAGCAACAAACTTGTCAATGGTTTTCATATTTTTTTTTGGTCCGTTCGAATTCAAATAAGTGACTTCATTACATCACACGAAAACACATAGGTCTTGGTGGTCTGATAGAAAGTGGGCTCATCAATTATATCACGTAGATATAAGAAGATGTGGTATGAGTGCTTATGAGACAACTCTCCATTCAAAACACAATTTGTAAAAGTAAACCATTATAGGTCAAAGTACGGTCTTCAACGCGGAGCCTTGGTTCACACCAAACAGTAAGCTATAATTAAAGGCCCCCAAAAATGACCATTCAAACAGGAAAACCAACGGTTTAAATATCTAGTTATATTTAAACGATAAAGGGCAAGGAAATTGACCATGATTGCAGGATGTATGGCGATGTCTAAAACTATGACGTAGCTGGGTCCTGTCTCAATGTTGTGTCTTCAACATCTGCTTTTATTCATGTATATATAAACAAAAATGTCAGTGCATGATACAATATGGCAAAAAAAAAAATATGATTTTTAACTCACCATTTGATCTCCTATAATATTTTCAACGATAAAGTCATGGTGCATTTGGTGTAATTGTAATCTCTTTCTAAAACAGAAAAAAAAATCAGAAAAAACTTTTACGGCAATACTTCTGTTATTTCAGCTGCATTTATACAAAAACGTCCTCATTCGACAAACAGTATCTGTTTACAACAATTAATTAGAATGTAAACATTACAAGAACTTCGTGGTTTTTTTTTATGATTATATAAAAATACAGTGCAAAAACAAAACAGACAGTTAAAAAAATGAATTATTGAAGCCATTTTACAGTACTACGGCTGCATAATTATACGGACTTACCTGTCCTCTGGACAAGTCTTGCTGTTCCGTAACCATGACGTTATGCACTGAAAACAGCAAATGGTGAATAAAAATTAACAAGTAGCAAAATAAGTAAAAACAACTAGAGGCTCTAAAGAGCCTGTGTCGCTCACCTTGGTATATGTGAATATTAAACAAAGGAAGCAGATGGATTCATGACAAAATTGTGTTTTGATGATGGTGATGTGTTTGTTAATCTTACTTTACTAAACAGTCTTGCTGCTTACAATTATCTCTATCTATAATGAATTGGCCCAGTAATATCAGTGGAAATGTTAATAAAAATTTACAAATTTTATGAAAATTGTTAAAAATTGACTATAAAGGAAAATAACTCCTTAGGGGGTCAATTGACCATTTCGGTCATGTTGACTTATTTGTAAATCTTACTTTGCTGAACATTATTGCTGTTTACAGTTTATCTTTATCTATAATAATATTCAAGATAATAACCAAAAACAGCAAAATTACCTATTCACGGGCAGCAACCCAACAACGGGTTGTCAGATTCATCTGAAAATTGTAGAGCAGATAGATATTGATCTGCTAAACAATTTAACCCCATGTCAGATTTGCTCTAAATGCTTTGGTTTTTGAGTTATAAGCCAAAAACTGCATTTTACCCCTATGTTCTATTTTTAGCCCATGGCCATCTTGGTTGGTTGAACGGGTCACGCCACACATTTTTAAAACTAGATACCCCAAAGATGATTGTTGCCAAGTTTGGATTAATTTGTCCCAGTAGTTTCAGAGGAGAAGATTTTTGTAAAAGATAACTAAGATTTACGAAAAATTGTTAAAAATTGACTATAAAGGGCAATAACTCCTAAAGGGGTCAACTGACCATTTCGGTCATGTTGACTTATTTGTAAATCTTACTTTGCTGAACATTATTGCTGTTTACAGTTTATCTCTATCTATAATAATATTCAAAATAATAACCAAAAACAGCAAAATTTCCTTAAAATTACCAATTCAGGGGCAGCAACCCAACAACGGGTTGTCCGATTCATCTGAAAATTTCAGGGCAGATAGATCTTGACCTGATAAACAATTATACCCCATATCAGATTTGCTCTAAATGCTTTGGTTTTTGAGTTATAAGCCAAAAACTGCATTTTACCCCTATGTTCTATTTTTAGCCGTGGCGGCCATCTTGGTTGGTTGACCGGGTCATCCCACACATTTTTTAAACTAGATACCCCAATGATGATTGTGGCCAAGTTTGGTTTAATTTGGCCCAGTAGTTTCAGAGGAGAAGATTTTTGTAAAAGCTAACGACGACGGACGACGACGACGGACGCCGGACGCCAGGTGAGCTAAAAAAGTAGAAAACAAATACAAAAGAAAAAAATTTCCCCGAGGTTACCTGTTAGAGGACTACTCAACCTCGTCTTTTGATTTAAAAAATACTTCAATGAATAGTTGCTTTTTGGTGATTGTGCATGCAACCAGTACGATATAGACTTTTCTAAAACAATGATTGTCATAAAAAGTTTTACTTTAACTATTGAATGTGTATTTCCATCACTTACCGCTTTGCAGAAACTATGACCACATGGAGCTCTGTATGGCTGATTGAAAACGTCCTGACATATGGAACAGAATAAGTGAGAGCTGACGGACTCTGGATTAAGGAAGTATCTATAGAAAAAAGAAAAGGGTGCTCTTGTAAAGTTGCACATAAAATCATGCTAATTGCAATATACGAGTAGAATCGATCCACTGGGTCCAGTCATGTCTAACTTATTGGTTTTTTTTACTATCCAATTTTTTTTTCTCTTTCTGTGAATATTGAAATAAAAAAATATATCTGATTCAGCATGAAATTTATTTGTAATATCTATGTGCATAATTTTCGAATAATATAAGCCTTGAAGAACATTTGAATCGACTGCAGAAATATGAAAATAATACACATTGTATCAGTCATCTGAAGTTTTGTTTTCAACATTGATTTAAAATGATTTGTATGAACAATGTAAATGACTTTTTTAACAACACGTGTAGTTATTTAGTAAACACTGCATAAGGTTACGAAGGAAGTCCGACTGGTTAGAGTTTTGTTGTCGATTTTCAGTACACATTTAAATAGCTTGATTGAGCCAGGACGCCATGTAGGCTCTATGCACATGTTCACTGAACGTTTATATTATGAAAATGTATGCTATTTACATTCCTTAGTGGTCCGTTTTTCTACTTAATTATTGCAATGTATTGATTTTAATATCTTTATTTGCAAAACAGACAAAAAACAATTTTGGTTATGGCAAATACATTGACAAAACAAACATGAATTTGATCAAACATAATGAAAACTCGACAATATTATAAGAGATATATATGATAAAAAGTTATTGTTCTCCTTTCCTCAGTTCTAATGACTCTTTAATAAAAGAAACAACTGCTTTTACATCATTTGGTGTTGATGGATTTAGTATAATCACGAGTTTATCAGTAAAATTAAGTGTATTAAAATTCACATATTTTTGTATATAATATTTTAGAAAGATTTCTCTTTTATTTTCATTTATTTTACAGTTAAAGAAAAAATGAAATTCATCGTCTAAGATATTACATATTTTACATTTTCTTTCATTTCGTGGTATTTTGGTATATCGTCCAGTTTCTATTAAGAGACAATGATCGCTTATTCTAAATTTGGTTAACATTTTTCTTGTTTCTTTACTTGGGTGTGATAGGTAGTATTTCATTTGGTTATTTATATTAGATTGAAGAAATTTATATAGATATATTTTATTATTTTCGTTAAGTTATTTATTTTATCATCAATAAGAGTTTGATAATAGTTGATATAACTCTTTTTTAATTGGGGTTTTAACATTTTAGTCTGTTTTAAAGTTTTAGTTTGGTTCGAATAAAATGACCACACACACCAATAATACACTGCATACACTATTCAACATGTGCATTTAACTTTCACGAACTGGATAAGGAGGATGGATTATAGATTTTCTTCTCCTAACATTTTATCACCAGTTGTTACTGATGAATGAGCAACACGATGATGTCACATGTGGAGCAGAAACTGCTTGTCCACCAGGAGTGCATGAGTTCAACCCCGGTTTTTGGTTGGGTTCGTATTGCTCAATCTGCGTGTGGTTTTCTGTGTAGTGTTAAAATATTGTCGTCTGTCCTTCGTTTTCGTACTTTGACGTTGTGTTGTCTTTTTTTTTAAATATATGATGCTTTAAATTGCATCCTTGGTATATTCTATCTTCTATCAACAACCAACCATTGAAAATCGCACTGTCCTCTTTAGATATTATCGAGTTTATATGGAAAATACAAGTATAACAAAATTGCAAAATTACAAAATCACTTTTCTTTGTGTATGCCTGAAATAGAGGTTACAAATCGCAAATTAATACCTTTCTTCAGGTTCTTCTGGCACTTTCTGTTCTTTCCCTCTCCTTTTAGTCATTGTTGTAAACAGATCCTAAGATAAACGAAAACTGGGTTGACATGATAATATTAAAAGTGATTAGAAAGTTAATGTCATTTCGAACGTCTCTACATCCAAATAATTTAGAAATTATCATCCTCTTGTACATTGAAGCACATCTGTAACTCTTTGAGAGTTCCGTTGATTGATTGATGACATTGATTGTTGTTTGCTTAAAGTCCAAAGACTAGGTTCGTAGGTCACTGCATACCCTTTTTTTCAGTCAGTATAAATTTCCTTCCTTAATTAGGTTCACCCACTCCTGTTTGAGTTATTGTTTTCAATAGTTCTTACGGTTCTGGAGTATTTGTCATGCCAACAAATATAAACCATTGAGATCAGAGCATAACACACTTTGCTAAGAGAACTGGTATGTCTTTAAACATATTGAACCATATGTCAGTGTACGTGGCATGCGTGTAGTGAATAAAAAAAAACCATACAATGTTGTGTAAAATAAAACTGAATAATGAATTAGTAGTTATCTCACCTACATTTATTTCAATTTGAAAAAACTCCATCAATCAATCAATCAATCAATCACAGTATCACATATTTATGAGTCTATTTGAGGTTCTAATATCATGTATTGTATTCTTGTAGACTTTAGCATCTATTAACTAAATTATTAAACGTTTGTATTTAATGGCTTGAACAGTTTGCAAATTTTGACAGTCTTTTAAAAAAAAATGAAGAAAAAAAATATTCACTCAAAAACTTGTTTTACCTGTCGGACATGTCGAAGATAAAGCTGCATGGGTATTTCTTTCAGATATTATATAAGATAACGAAATGTAGTATGACTGACTGCCAATGAAAAAACTATCCACCGAAGTTAAAATGAAGTGGATGTAAGCAATTATAGGCAACCGTACGAGAAACCTCCATACTGTATATTAAGCTTTAAAAAGCCTCGAAGAACAATTTGAAACAATAAAGAAAACTAAGTTGGCCCTAATGATCCCTAATCAAAATTTTGTATGCTAAGAAATGCAAATCAACTTTTTCACAGCAATGTAAAGCGTTGAATAACAGTACTTATATACCTTATATTATGCTAAAGCAATATGTTGTTGCTAATGCAATAAAGATTCATTCATTCAGTACTAGTTCGTGTTAATGATTGAATTGTGGAATTATCTTTGAAAGTAAGAATAGAGTATGCCATCTTTGTGACTCAACTGACATTGGTGACGAATACCACTACATTATGACTTGCGAAACACTTAAAATAGATAGAACAAAATTGTTATCTGACTATTTATGGAAAATTCCAAACACATACAAAGTCTATGTTTTATTTAATTCTACAAATACTGTAAAATTAGAAAAACTGTGTAAATTCCAGTGGCGGATCCAGGGGGGGGGGGGGGGGGGGGGGGTCCGGGGGTTGGAACCCCTTTTTTTGGACGATCAATGCATTTGGATGGGGACATATAGTTGGAACCCCCCTTTGTCCTGGGTTGGGAACCCCCCCCCCCCTTTTTTTCAAATGGCTGGATCCGCCACTAAATTCATTAAAATTATTAATGTGAAAGTATGTCCTCCTAGTTAAACTATGTAACTTACATGTAGTATTTCACACATGCATGTATATATTCTATTTATGTATATATATATGTACCATTCTCTGTAACTTTGTATTTAGTTTATGAGAATAAAAAATTCAATTAATGTACAGCATGACATAATTAAAGGATATAATAATATCGTACATTTTTTTGTCGTATATGAATAAAAGCAACAAAAAAAACCCAACACATTACTCGAAAAATTGTAAGAAGTTAAAACTATAAAGATGATTTACTTGAAAAATGGAACACCATAAGATAACATAAGACATAGTTTATCTGAACAACTTAGAATTTTTTTTATAAGCTCTCTGAATTGGTTTTATATATCAAACAAGAAAGAAAGAAGGACAAGAAAAAGGGGGTCCCTGCCTCAAGCAACTGTGCACTGGACGACAGGAATGTCTATTTACAAACTACTAAACGGTAAGCAAATCTTTTAACAACTCATTTGAAAAACAAGACATTAAAAAATTCAAATATACCTGATATATTCTCCTCAAGATATTCTCATTACCAATCATTCATTGAGAAATAGAAAAATACAGAAAATGTGTAGGTGTGAAGGGTAGAAAAAAGTTTAGAGGCTGTGGTCCTTGTTCAAACATGATTCGACGAACCAGTCTTATTCTATTCATAAGTAACGTTCAGAATTAATACTAGTAATACACAAAACTTACGGTAGTATTGTACTTGTTTATAAATTCAAATTTCCCACTTTAACATTTTATTAAGGTAAAAATCCGATGCATACAGAATGATGTCAAGGTAGCTATAAAGGTAAATTTATAAAGTTTGATACCGGGAAAATATGATTGTGTTTGAATCAGGTATTTACCTCGCTGTAAGTTCAAGGTAGATCATAGCCTTGATCGACAGCCATGGTTTGAGTACATTTAAAAACAACCGAAAATCTTCTAGTAGCCTGATTGATATATTTCTCATACACATATTGATATTGCCTAGTGTTTTACAATTTTTTTTTAAATTTCAGCAGACGTTCCCAGGATAAGAACAACTACCCATGGGCTAAACTCATTCAGATAAGCAGGAGCCAAACTCTGGAACGAACTGCCAAATAAGACAAGGGAAGAAATGCCCTTGGGTCAGTTTAAAAGTTTGGTTGGTAATTGGGAGGGCAGTTCGTGTCAGTGTTCCTCCTGCAGATCTCAATGAGCTGTAGATCAGTTTTATGTACTTATCTTGTATACTCTGGCTTTTAAATTATTAGGCATAATTTTTTATTTGTGTTCTTAATGCTTGAATTATTTTTAGTGCTTTATAATAGCTATTGCATGAATGTTAGTTTATTTGCATTTTATGTTTGCTTATATGCTTTAATTGTGCTTATTAATTGCTGTGCTTGATAACATTATTTATTTTGCATGATGTGCTTTATGTTTTATGTGTTTAATGTATTGTGCTTGTCTTATATGTATGTCGGATAAAAGCTAGATACAGTCAGAGCTTATGTTGTATTGTTATATGTATAACCGACTTTAAATAAATCTTTTATGCTTTATGCTTATGCTAAGCACGGTGACCATGTTGCATGCTCAATCTAAACCAGGGGTATAACGAAGTGTACATACAATGGCATCAATGAACATCGTGAATCGCATCCCAACAGAAAAAAAGCTCGCTGAAATTAATTAGCGCGTGACGTCACTATTTGATATTCAGTGTTGAAATATATATGCAAAGAAAAATATACCTTCCTTACGTTCTTTTTGAGATATTCCAGATTGAAAGTTGCTTGATTCAAGTAAATTAATCAATCATTTTTCAACTTTCCGAAAAAATAATACAAATTCTAACGAAAAGAGATGTTTTCACGCATTTTTTTGTATAAACTGATTTCAAATTTATTGACCTTTCAGTAAGTCCTTACAACGAGCCTATGTACTTGGGGACAGGACAATTTTTTATTACTCTCCCTTTTTCCCCCGTCGAAAATCCGTGTTGTTTGCTTTCTCATTAATTTCAATTATTTTCGTGTTTTACTGTATGATATGAACATAGATAAACTATAAATAACTTGTATTTGATTTTTACTATCAGTTCAAAGTTTACTATCCACAGCGGCACTGATGGAGAATGTATTAAATTTAGTACATGTATGAAGATAACCATGACATATTTCCGGCACGGGACGTTTGCGCTTTTTCATAGGACATTTGCGCTTTCTTTTGTTGACACTTGCGCTTCAAAACATAGGACATTTGCGCTTTTAAAAAATGGACATTTGCGCTTTTTACATAGGACATTTGCGCTTTATATATATATATAAAGCAAATTTACAGATCTAACATTGTTGGGTTGATGTTTAGACGAGTTGTATATATATATGTTACAGGGAATTTGTAAAATCAGGGATTTTGTAAAATCACTGGACTAATCAGTGATTGTGTAAAATCACTAACAGTTTCAGTGGTTTTGTAAAATCCCTGAAATTGTTAGGGATTTTACAAAATCACTGAAAATAGAGCTAGGGATTTTGTAAAATCCCTGATTACAATAAATTAAGTATAACATGCTATTAGAAATGTGTTTTTCTTAATATAAAGATAGACCAAATGAATGATCACTAATGATTTAGAAATATATTTGTTTAATAAACACTATGAGCTAGAACTTGTGTATAATGATAATGACTAAAAGGCATTTTTATTAAATGGGTATTTAGACCACTCTGAATTTGCTTATTTTTGCAAGACAAGTTTGGGTGACATCCCTACCACTATAAGCTATTGATATGTGAATTTTCCTAACTATGCTATACATGTCTTCAAGACATACATAATATTTTTAAAATATCTTCATCTGATGCATATCGTTTTTAACATTTTTTTTCAAATCTCCACATTGAAGAACTTCATACCTTCATTTATCAACAAAATATTTACTGTATTTGGATTAAAAGAGTTGAGAAATTTTAGAAAATTATTCAAAGTTATACCACTTTGTGATAGAAAACATGTGTCTGATAAATGACCAAAGTAGATAAAACTTTGTTTATTTTTGCTTGGTTAGATTAACCTATTCATAAACATGCAAGTACAAAACAAAGTATTATTACCAATATTTTCTGTTGTCTTTTTTTATTATTATTTTGTGAATATAAATGTTATTTTGTAGGCAGCAAATTAATAATACAACACATATTTGCTTTTTATATATCAATTTTCATGCAGCAATATTATAAGATGCTCTTGATCTGATATGCATGTAATATTTGCCACTGGATCACATACCCTAACCCACTCAATTTCTTATACCTTACATATGTGTTTTTCTTCTCTAATGAGAGCAATCAACCTAATGTTCAGTTTTTATATTTGATTTAAAAAAATTGATATAATTGGTTTTATTTTCTACAGTAATTATACAGAAAAACTATAATAAATAGTAACTCTCTTTCAAACACGGTAGTGATAAGAGCTTGTTTTGTCTTCTTTCTGTGGCTCATTGGCAAAATATTCCAAAATGTTTATCATATTTTCCCTGGTTCCATATGTTGCATTTTAATTTTACCTCAACTATTTGAAGTAACTTTTGTATGTTTGCTCTTGATTTCAAGACATTTTTGCCTGAGCCATTGTTCTACAGTATGTCAGTTGTTTTGTGTATGACAACCGCTCACTTAATATTAAAATAAAGACTAGGTTAACCTCAAACTTATTGAGTGTTACTGTTGTAGTCTTTTTTCACAGAAATTTTTAATAAAAATGAATGAATGTATTTTACAAATTCCCTGAATTTAATCAGTGAATCTGTAAAAAAGATCTAAATTATTTCAGGGATTTTGCAAAATCACTAGTCAAAATCAGGGATTTTATAAAATTACTAATCAGTTCAGTGATTTTACAAATTCCCTGAAATTTCAGTGATTTTACAAAATCACTGATTTCACAAATTCCCTGTAACATATATATATATATATATATAAGTACGTCTGAGTCAGTGACAACTATATATATATAATATATATATGACTTCCCTTTATGGTTAAAAGTTTAAAAATTATTTCATACCACCTTCATGTCATAGCACATTGTTGATATATGTTTAAAAGTTTATTTACAGCTAAAAGTAAACATTCTTAAGAATAAAATCAAGTACTGTCATCACAATTACAGGTCAGTTTTAGCTTTATATTTGAAGCCCAATGAGTGAAAAAATTTTGCTCTTGTTATCTGTCCTGATTCA
Organism: Mytilus edulis; assembly: GCA_019925275.1. Taxonomy (NCBI): domain Eukaryota; kingdom Metazoa; phylum Mollusca; class Bivalvia; order Mytilida; family Mytilidae; genus Mytilus; species Mytilus edulis. Next base: position 68,306,197 of record CM034356.1, read on the forward strand.
ATTTGGTACTTAGCCCACATCTCAAATAAATGATCGAGTTTCTCCTTCTCAACTCTTGGGGAGCCTATTCATCAATGTTCCGAATTCTGGACCATTTGTTGTACGCTTACTGTAAGATGGCTGTTCAGCCCATAATATTGGTGGAAATCTTGATTCATATGTAACATAATTTTCTGTCAGGTAGTCTGCAAATTTGGAACATCTCGGTTCTTTAGGTGCTTCAGTCATCATATCTTTAACAAATGAGTCTTCAACATCTGAATCCGGAAGAAAACTAATGACAAATATAAGTTAAATTTATTTACCTAATGATTACTTCTCATTAAGATTACAGGTAGTCGACTATAGGTAAAAAGCGCAAATGTCCGGTCAATTTAATACAGGTGAATCAAAATTAAAAGCGCAAATGTCCATACTATTTGAAGCGCAAATGTCCTATCGTTTTACAGGTAAAAAAGCGCAAACGTCCTGTGCCCCATATTTCATTGTCACTTTCTAAATCATACAGACTATGACTTGCCAATTTAGGAAGAGACACAATTTCGACCTCTTCAACCATTTTAAGTTAGGAAACACGGTTTAAATCTCATAGAAAATCGGAACAAAAATTTACACAGAATCAAAATGAAAATAAATCCTTTACATCGGATGAATATAATAACTTTATTAATGATGCAACATGGATAAATTTAAATGGCCAAAACTTAAATCAATGCAATGACGTTTTAGACTTCATGGCTGTATTTTCATAGACTAACGATGCTGTCACTGGCTTGACACCTATGATCATTGATCAGATTTGAGACATATGTATCAGTGTTGTTATTTTCGAATTCATTACACACAGACTAAAGTTCAATAGTTAATCAAGTATCGTTTGAATTGTTTTACATTGTCATATCGGGGCCTGTTATAGCTGACTATGCGGTATGGGCTTTGCTCATTGTTGAAGGCCGTAAGGTGACCTATAGTTGTTAATGTCTGTGTCAAATTGGTCTCTTGTGGACAGTTTGTCTCATTGGCAATCATACCACCTCTTCTTTTTTATATTATACATCAGTTATTAAAGGTCTTGTGAGTAACCATGCAGTGTAACCAATGTAACCATTGCTTCAATGTAACCATGCAGTGTACCATTGCTTCAATGGACAACACCACAAGATACCAAAGTTCACATGTCATATCGTCGCTGGCTTCTAAAATGTTGTAAATTACAAAATTTTCCAGAAAAAAATATCTCACAAACAGGCTTTGAAAATTTTGGCAAAATGCATGCTTCCAAAATGTTGTATGTGAACTTGAACATTTTTGTAAATAGCAGTGAAATAAAAACTTTGACATTTTTGGATTATCCAAGAACTTAAATTATTTTCACAGAAATAAAGAAATGTACAATTATTTTTTCCCAAAGCCATTCTACAACGATTTTCAAGTTTTCATACAACATTTTGGAAGCAAATTTACAAACAACTGACATTGGCAATTTTGTAATATGTCTTATTTCACACATTTTGATTGGTCTAACTGTATGCTATTTTGTATTACCAAAGATTTGCATCTCGCCCAGACCATTGGTTTCAAAAAGTATTTTTAGCCAAAAAAGTCATATACGACATTTTAGAAGCCCAGTGACGATATCTAGTATTGATAAGTGAAGTGCTAAATATGTATCCGTGACACGAATTTGTGTGCTGGTTAAAATTAAACTGCGTAGTGATTTGTACAACTGTTTTTATTCTATTTTTGCTGACTGATATTAAAATTGTCAGACGGAAATAAAAGACGTAGGGATATGGTGTATGGATCGTGTTGTACAATGCAGCCGATTAAAGGGAAGCAATTTTAATCCTTCAGAAAGGACTTATCAGGAAAAAGATAAAAAAGTGCGGAAGAAATTATCATTCGAGCCAGATGGATCTATCGATTCATTACAATGTTTCAGGAAAGAAAATTCAGCTAAACAGTCGGATATTCATGTGAAAAGAACATTTAATGGGACTACTGAAGCTGCTTGGTCTGACTTTTTGCGGTATTACGAGAACATTGCTAGACTGAACGACTGGGCAGACAAAAGAAAACGAATGGTTTTACTTACTACATTAAGAGGTCAATCAGAAGCTTATAATTATGTGCATAGATTACCGGATAGTGATATTACGAACTGGAACTCTCTTTTGCAGAAAATGAAACTTCGCGTTGGGCACTCTAATATGAAGGAATTGTATCTAGTAAAAGCAAAGTTGAGAAAACGTTAATCAGTAGAAACTTTTAGGGACCTAGGGCAATCCATTGAAGACTTGTACATACGAGCCTATCCGGCTAGTTCAGACACAGTTCAGGAAAATAGTATAAAGACTTTCATTGATGCTCGTGGTGAATCAGAGGAGTTAAGACTATCAAAGAAAAAAAGAGGGAAGAAAGATACCAGAGGGACAGTCAAACTCATAAATCGGAAATAAACTGACAACGCCATCATGGCTAAAAATGAAAAAGACAAACAGACAAACTATAGAACACATGACACAATATATAACACTTAGGAATAAGCAACACGAACCCCACCAAAAACTAGGGGTGATCGCAGGTGCTCCGGAAGGGTAAGCAGATCCTGCTCCACATTCGGCACCCGTCGTGTTGCTCATGTTATAACAAATCCGGTAAGTAGTATAATTCGGTAGGTCACATTCATGAAAGGGACGGGGATTGTAGTTACGACGTAAGGAAAATATCCGATATCAACTGTAATATTCCAGAACGGTCAACCAACTCGTGATGGCGTCCGTAAAATTTACGAAGGGATTATTTCAACTTCACCATTTGGAACTCTTGGTTTGATAGCTTCCTTGTGAGCAGCAACCCTCTATCAAGAAAATCATGATAGGAAATACAAGCACGGGAATATCATTTCAATTGGGAGATATATACTCCGCATGCAGGTGCTGCTGGAATGTTGCTACTTAGAAATGGAAAGTTCACAATAGGAAAGCTGAAATCATCTCTTTTGTCTTAAAAGTTTTGTTTTCAACCGACCCTCAGTGTCAATTTCTAGATGTAAGTCAAGATATGAGGGCGACTTAACTGTATCTGTTGTATCCTTTATCTCTAGTTCGATTGGATAGATGCGTTCAACATAGTCACCAAATTTTGAATTATTTAGTGAGAGAGCACCATCTATATAGCGGATAGTAAAGTTAAATGATATTGCTAACTTCTTATCTTTCTTTCTTAGTTAGACGTTCTGGATCCAAAACTTTACAAGATGCTGTGACGAGTGCCATGGAGGAATAATGCATCGGGCTTAGTGAAAGAATTCGATGAAAAAGACTTTGTATTCCGTTGAAACTAAAAACAAGGATCAATATTCAAGGAGAAAAATTTAAAACTCAGCAAAAAGAGGACGACGCGTTCCAAATACTTCAAATCAACATAAAGAAGCAAAGGTTGTAGATAGTGTAACATGTTATAATTGTGGTGAAATTGGACATCACAGAAGCAATTAAGTGTGGTCGATTTCAGACGTAACTAGTGTTCCGCCTGTAAAAACAGAGGTAGAAAAGGCAGTATCACAGTTAAACGGATCACAGTGGGATCAGTATGCCATGCTTCGACCGCAGCCTATAAGAGGCATAGCACAAGTGTTGATATTGATGATTTCCAGTAAGGCATATTGTTACATTTACTTTTCTACATTGGCTAGAGGTATAGAGGGAGGGTTGAGATCTCACAAACATGTTTAACCCCGCCGCATTTTTGCGCCTGTCCCAAGTCAGGAGCCTCTGGCCTTTGTTAGTCTTGTATTATTTTAATTTTAGTTTCTTGTGTACAATTTGGAAATTAGTATGGCGTTCATTATCACTGAACTAGTATATATTTGTTTAGGGGCCAGCTGAAGGACGCCTCCGGGTGCGGGAATTTCTCGCTACGCTGAAGACCTGTTGGTGACCTTCTGCTGTTGTTTTTTTCTATGGTCGGGTTGTTGTCTCTTTGGCACATTCCCCATTTCCATTCTAAATTTTAAGTATGTCTAGAGGGGATATAAATTATGTGAATTTGCAGGATATTCACTAGACGATTCCAAAAGGAATAATGCCATTCAAGAATCCCACGACAGCCAACCTATATCGGAAAATCCGAACAGTAAAAGATTTAAAAAAATTAAAAAAAAAACTAACAACAGGCAAGATAATGTAGCGGTGATAGCTAGTATGAAAAGAAGTTCAAGGAGGATGATATATGGAATGATTGAAGGGTCCGCTATAACTTGGAAAGTTGATACAGGATCCAGGAGAACATTTATCCCAGAACAGAGCAACTATAGTATACCGGAGGGTAGACCTGTGCTGATCCGAGAAGATACACAATTTGAAACTGCAGATGGAAGTACACTGAATATTTTAGGTACGGCTGGAATGAACGTAAGTTTTTGGCGAATTTTGTGCTGCATTTCCAATTTATGTTTAAGGTGTGAAACTAAATCTATTAGACGGCTAAGGTTTTATTTAAAAATATCGATGTCAATGGACTTTTAACTCTGGATCATTAGATATCAACAGAATTGCAGCTCTGTTTGACCAAGAGTGTGCCAATGTGCGATCTAGTCCTGTTATAGCAATGGTAAGCATAGTAATTCCTACGAGACATGAAATAATTGTAAAAACGAAGCTCACTAGAAAAGTTTATGCTGAAGAGAATTTAGAAGTGTTTGGAATTTTATGCCCTAAGGAAGTATCGATTATCCATTGGAGGAGTTTTAGTGAATGCATTACGGTTGCATATTTATTCGAGGATCCTGAATCCTTGTGATACCGATATTATTCTTTACAAAAAGAACTCACATTGGATTGGTTGTTCCAGCTCAAATTTTTTTAAGTGATATTGAATTGACGGGAATGGATTGTTTGTCATGTTCTGGAAATAGACACGGATCCACAACAAGTTCCAGAGTATCAGCAGATAGGTGAATAATTGTGCACTTTGTGTTAAAAGCATAAAATTTGGTAGAAACATAGTTTGAACCGTTCTAAACAAAATTAGATATGGAGGCAAGCTTGATTTTATCCACTTCCGGTTTTATCATCAAAATGGCGGACTTGCATTTGATAACTGATTAATGGTTATTTAATTATCACAACTGGTAGTCAAAGTTTGCTGTGTAGACTATAATATTATTGTGTATTCATGATTTGAAATAATGTATCATTTCTTTGAAACCCTGAGGATGTTTTATTCAGAATTTTGTCACTTCCGGTAAAAAATATCACACGAAAACGTAATTTAGAGACGAAATACATATGTTTAATAAGACCTGTTGGTGACCTTCTGCTGTTGTCTGTTCTATGGTCGGATTTTTGTCTCTTTGACACATTCCCCATTTCCATTCTCAATTTTATTTTATTTATTAATAAAAATAATCAATGTTGTCAAAAAAAAGGTTTAATATCATTGACCTTCTCTGATATATTTGTTCGATCATACATAAGAATAACGAATCGTTCGATTAATTGTGTAATAGTGGTTTCGACATTCAGAGTACTCGCCAGGGCTGCGATCAATATCGTAGCGGCTACATAGGGCTACGTAGATTATGACTATTGAACGTGAAGCTATCCTAGCTGCTACATAGATATTGATAGCAGCTAGCACACTACTAGTTCTGTAGATAAACATGTACGTAGCACTACGTAGGCTAGCTGCTATGATATTGAACGCAATCCTGGTCTCTTATAAGGATGAATGCTCCTGTGACACCATTAAATGATATCCATGTATCCCATGCTGGTTTTTTTCCTTGACCAGCGATCGATGCCACGGTATCGAATTCAGTGAAGGCATGGAAAAGAGGCAATGCATATATGCGTTTTCTTGTCCTAAAAAGTTAGCAAGCTCATGAAATGAAATGCATCCGAAGTGTTTTCCAGGCTTTAAACCCATAAATATCAGCTGCATTTGTGACATGAAAGCAGGACACAGCAAGTACTACTACATCGGTATCAACTGTAGCAATAATTCTCTTCCCGAAAATGTGTTCATCCATCAGTTTATAATTTGACAGAAATAGAATAAACTCTGTTTTGTTTTTATCTACACCTGAGAAACTCTATCAGTTTCGTGGTTAGCATGTTTGCCTTTGATAACGTCTCTTTGTATCGTCAATCGTTATATTGTCTACAATAGTTACATCTTGTCAATGTTTCGAACGACTTTGTATTAAACTAAATGTGACTAAATGCTGGTGGATGGGTGTGATTTTCTTGTTTGAAGGACTCGTCTAAGTTTCCTCTTAGATAAACTTTTCATACTGGTACTGTCCATCTATTTCTATTCAACGAACGACGAATAGTATCAACAACTGCTGAGGGAGCTATATATTTAATTGGTATACAGAACAAGCAGTTCGTTGCTGTCTTCAAGAAATTGATTTCCTAACTCTTCTATCACAGAAGCTACATTATGGATAAACAGTTTTGAGCACTTAGTTTCTGTTCATGGTCAGTTGTGTCCTCTTCATCAAGAAATCGATATATGACTGTCCCTCTGGTATCTTTCGCCACTCTTCATCAAGAAATCGATATATGACTGTCCTCTGGTATCTTTCGCCCCTCTTCTCAAACTCTTTAGCAAGTCTTGCAATTACTTGTCAAGCTATCATCCATCTTCGCAGGGCTTATGGGTTTTCTGTTAAAAGTGCCTCAATCTGACTTAACAACAGGTTTATTTCATGTTGTTTGTCTGATAGTCAATCATTATTCCTAGGTGCATATAAAAGAGGTTTCTTTAGATGCATGATGAAGGATCTTTCGAGAGTAAACGTTAAGGATTCGTTTGTAGCTGTTGGATATTAACATCTTTTAAAGCAATCGTTAGTGTTTCCTGCTAATAAGTACCCGGTTGTTATAGCTTGTCCATACAACAACAAAATAACAAGAGTTACGAAAGATCTTGGAACCGAATTCTCCTCACAGTGCACTGGAAAACTACCGTCAAACCTAGATGTAACAATAAACATGTCGCTGCGAATAATTGTTACTGCTTAATAAATCAAAGTCAAAGTCATCGTCACCTCCTTTCTGAAACTAGGGTCCTATGTCATCTTTGAAAGCATGTGTACTATGAACTCTGTCTTCAATGGCAACACCTAGATTCCTAATTCGCCAAGGCATCTTGAATAATGGTGCTAAATCTTCTTCGGTTATGGAATCTTCAATGTAGCTGATGAATTCAGCTAATGCGATTCCATGGCTTATTCGTGTGTCTCTTCCTTATTCAGTCTCATCTTCACTGGAAACTTTTGATGCCTGCCGATAAAGATTAGCAAGTCATTGGACATAATATTTCGTTTCCTGTACAATAAGGTCCCAAGCACTGATATTCTCTAATAAAGTTGTGTACTGAAGCTTTAGTACACATCGACGAAAAGGGATATCAACATTACTCGTTGTTTCTTCGTGGAGGTTTTCATCTGGTTTATACGAACAACAAAAGTAACATACACATTCTTTCATTGCTAATTTTCATGATAAGCTGGTTTGCAGCTGCGATTGCCTGTATTTTTTTACATATTATCTGTATCCTTTTGATGTCTAATTTTAGTTATGTGTTAAGATGGCAGGCCTTATGGTTTTATTTTTGCATGGTACAAGGAAGACCACTGCCATCATATTGTGTATACAGATTGGTCATAGACGGTTAACATCGAAGTTCTTTGTACTTAACAAGATTTCCCGCCAAAGTAACATGTCCAGCACCAATATTGATACACGTTGGGGTGTAGGGCATTGCAGCTATTCGTCTGTCATATTTTGACAAATTATACATTTAACATTGAGAATGGAAATGAGGAAGATGTCAAAGAGACAACAAACTGACCAAAGAGCAGACAACAGCTGATTGCACCAATGGTTGTTCAATGAAGCGATAAATTCCCGCACCCGGAGGGGGTCCTCAGCTGGTCCCTATACAAAATTGTGTACTAGTTCAGTGAAAATGGATGTCACACTAAACTCCAAAACATATAAATGAACATAAAATAAAGTCCATCCAACCTCTACAACATTTGAGGAAGAACTACCTGGGCTGATGTCTCAATAAGTTTAAATCTTTACGAGCTCATCTTTGAATTGTTATTTAGACTCTTGATATATAAAGTGTATATCTATCTGCATTCAAATATAATAATGAAACAATATTGTTCACCATATGAATTGAATTTTAATGGTCTCCAAATAAATAAATAAATACATGATTCTATTACATCCTTCTTCTCACTTTTTGCAAATTAAAAGTCGACATTTTTCTTGAATTTTAACATAAAATTTTGACCGGAAGTTGACCAAACGTCACCTAATTGCTGCTTGAACAATACTGAAAACCAATTAATGTGATTCAGATCAATTAAAACATCAGGTCTTGTACTTAAAACTAAAAAAAATTGAGAGAAAATTAAGAAAAGTTGAAATTTTAACATGCATCCGCCATTTTGGATTTTACCGGAAGTTAACTATATTTCCGGCTTGCCTCCATATCTTAAATTTAAGAGTATAGATAAAAGTATGTTTGGGCAAAATTTGGTGCTTTTAACACGAAGTGCACAATTCCTTCATATATTGCACCTATCTGCTGGACTAATAAGGTGGAAATGTATAGTGATGGAAGAGAAAACCTCACGTAGAGTGAAGAAGGCGAAAGGGTTAGATAGATTCTTCTGAAGTATACTAATAGAGCTACTTTACATGATCCGACAGGAGAGACAGTAAAGACAACAATGTGTATGCATAGAATCAAATTTAAAAAAAAATTCCAGTAAAGGAACCTTCCAGACGAATAAGTCTATATAAACGTCAGGCGATTGATGATGTAATTAAGAAATTGGAGGATAAGAAACTTATTATTGAAAAGTCCAATAGCCCCTGGTCTTCAAGCTTAGTATTAGTGCAAAAGAAAGATATTTTTTGGCGTCTGTTGTGTTGATTACAGGAAATTGAACACAAGACGATCAAAGATTCATATCCGATCCATAGAAAAGAGGATAATATAGACGCACTTAAATGAGCCAGTTTTGGATCCGAGTATTGCTTATCATCAGGGGCCTATGAATCAAACAGATGAGGAAAAGACTGCATTTTCTACACACGTAGATGGTTTATATCAAATTATGAAATGATGCCATTTGGATTGTGCACCACAGGAGCATCGTTTCAAAGCATCACGGTCGTATATTTATTCACCGATCCTGAATCCTTGTGATATCGATATTATTCTTTACAAAATAACTCATATTGGATTGATTGTTCCAGCTCAAAAAATTGTAAATGATATTGAATTGAGGAGTGGACTGTTTGTCATGTTCTGGAAATGGACACGGATCCACAAAAAATTCCAGAGTATAAGGTGGAAATGTATAGTGATGGAAGAAAAAAAACCACACGTAGAGTGAAGGCGAGAGGGTTAGATAGATTCTGCTGAAGAAGAGCTACTTTCCATGATCCGGCTGCAGAGCCAGGAAAAACAACAATTTGTATGTATAGTGTCAAATTAAAAAGAAGAAATTCCAGTAAAGGAACCTTCCAGACGAATAAGTCTATATAAACGTCAGGCGATTGATGATGTAATTAAGAAATTGGAGGATAAGAAATTTATTGAAAAGTCCAATAGCCCCTGGTCTTCTGGCTTTATATTAGTACAAAAGAAAGATCTTCCTTGGCATCTGTGTGTTGATTACAAGACATTGAACACTAAGACGATCAAAGATGCATATCCGATCCATAGAATAGAGGATAATATAGACGCACTCAAATGAGCCAAGTAGATGTCAGTTTTGGATCTGAGTATTGCTTATCATCAGGGGCCTATGAATCCAACAGATGAGGAAAAGACTGCATTTTCTACACACCGAGATGGTTTATATCAATATTGTAATGATGCCATTTGGATTGTGCAACGTTGGAGCATCGTTTCAAAGAATTATCGAAACAGCAATGCGAAGATTGAAGTAGCATGCATGGTCTAGTTTTGTACCTAGACGCTATAACCGTGTTTAGTGAAACATTTGATGAGTGTAGACCTGTGCTAACCCGAGATGATACACAATTTGAATCTGCAGATGGAAGTACACTATAAATTTATGCATGGCTAAAATGAACATTATTTTAGGGTGAATTTTGTGCTAAATTTTCAATTTATGTTTGAGATGTGAAACTAAATCTATAAGGAATCTATAAGGCATCGGTTTTATTTAAAAATATCGATGTCATTGGAATTTTAACTTGGGATCATTAGATAATAACGGATTTGCAGCTCTGCTTGACCAAGAGTGTGTCAATGTGCAATCTAGTTGTGTTATAGCAATGGAAATCATACATTCCTGCGAAACATGAAATAATTGAATTTGTAAAAGCAAAGCTGACTAGAAAAGTTTATGCTGAAGAGAATTCAAAAGTGTTTGGAATTTTGTGCCCTGATAGTAAGTTCATAAGGAAGTATGGGTTATCCATTGGAAGAGTTTTAGTGAATGCATCACGGTCGCATATTTATTCGAGGATCCTGAATCCTTGTGATACCGATGAAAGAACTCATATTTGATTGGTTGTACCAGCTCAGAAAATTGTAAGTGATATTGAATTAAGGAATGGACTGTTTGTCATGTTCTGGAAATGGACACGGATTTACAACAAATTCCAGAGTATAAGGTGGAAATGTATAGTGATAGAAGAAAAAACCTCACGTAGAGTGAAGGCGAGAGGGTTAGATAGATTCTGCTGAAGTATAGAGCTACTTTCCATGATCCAGTATGGCAGCTTGGAAAGACAACAAATTGTACGCATAGTATCAAATTAAAAAGAAGAAATTCCAGTAAAGGAACTTTCAATTTTTTATAAACGTCAGGCGATTGATGAATATTAAGAAATTGGAGGATAAGAAACTTACTGAAAAGTCCAATAGCCCCTGGTCTTCAAGCTTAGTATTAGTGCAAAAGAAAGATCTTCCTTGGCATCTGTGTGTTGATTACAGGAAATTGAACGCCAAGACGATCAAAGATGCATATCCGATTTCTAAAATAGAGGATAAATAAAGGCAACAGTAGTATACCACTGTTCAAAACGCATAAATCCATGGACAAAAAACAAAATCGGGGTAACAAACTAAAACCGAGGAAACGCATTAAATATAAGAGGAGAACGACACAACACTAAAATGTAACACACAATGAAACGGACCAAGCATCAGACAATATAATATAGACACACTCAATGGAGCCTATGGATGTCAGTTTTGGACCTTAGTATAGGTTATCATCAGGTGCCTATGAATCCAACAGATAAGGAAACGACTGCATTTTCTACATCCGAAGGTGGTTTATACCAACATGTAACAATTGGATTGTGCAAAGCAGGAGCATCGTTTTAAAGAATTATTGAGACAGCAATGCGAGGATTGCATTTTCATGTTCTAGTTTTGTACCTAGATGACAGAACAGTTGTTCAGTGAAACATTTGATGAACATTTGGTAAATTTGCAAAGTCTTTCAGAGGTTATCATACGCTGGATTAATGCTTAATGCTGCAAATTGATTTTGTTTAAACATGAGGTAGAATATCTTATAGGGGTGCGGACAGATCCTTCTAAGGTACGGGCAATAGTCAAGATAGTGTCCCTGCAAATGTTTCAGAAATAAGTTCTTTCATTGGACTGGTTTCTTATAAAATAATATAAATTCATCAAGAACTTTGCAATGGGCGGGGTTTCACTTACCTCTAATGTTTAGTTAAGATGTTTTTCAATCTGTATCCTGATAATATAGAAGACTTTCTCCGTTTGAATGGGTTTACACTAGCCATTTTTTGGGCCCTTTATAGCTTGCTGTTCGATGTGAGCCAAGGCTCCGTGTTGAAAACCGGAATTTGACCTATAGTATGATGGTTTACTTTTCCAAATTGCGACTTGGATGTTGTCTCATTTTCTTATATCTTTCTTCGACAGCTTGTGATTTAAAGAAAGAGGTGTGAAATAACCAAAGCGATCTTCAAACTCGTCAAGTTAAAAATAAACTAACAACACCATGACCAAAAAGGAAAGACTAAACTAGACAAAAAACAATACACAAAATTCAACATAGAAAACTTAAGATTTCTAATCAATTAAATTGTATAGTATGTATCAAGGTCGAGGAAGTCGAGATTTATTACTTTAGTCTGCGGTAAGTACACAATGATGTGATTCTAATTAAGTCAAACTCCACTGATACAACAGTATGATTAAAGTGAAACTTGTTGCGAGAGATGTTGAGAAACCAAGCTCTTGACGACATCCAACCAGAACTCTTTATAATTCGTTAAAAAAAAACCCAAACACATGTATTTTTGATAGACCTCATTCAAAGTAGCATAAACGGTGATACCTCAAGTCAAGTTCGTTCTAAACTACTCTTTTCTCTTCTGCAAATTTAAAATTGATGTATCAAATTCTAAGGCTTAGATTGGTATAAACTCTAGCCAAATCCGGTATTCCACAGTTAGGAGGTAGACTAGGTTTAAACATACCACTTTTTAGGCTATTCATTGAACAAAAACTTTTACTTTTGGTTTGTCGTTAACTGTAAGCAAATGTTTATGGAGGGTCCCTCAATTTTAAAGGCATTTTCAAACTCCAGCTAATGCTTTTCACATGTTTCAGCTTTATGACATTTCTTTTTCATTTGCATAAGGCCAGAATATTGTAACTGGAGCAATTTCATTTCAGAGTCATAATGCTATTTCACAAATTTCATCATAAAATAACTCTACAAGACATAGTATTTCAGTCAGCATCCTTTATCTTCACTAGTATTAAGATATATTCATATACTGTTACGTCTGTTGAAAGCAACAATGTAACAAATACCACACCTTAGTCCTGCTTCTGAAACTTGCACAGGAATGATGAATAAAACTATTTGTTGCTCCATCCAATAAAGTTCGTTAAAAGAATAAAAATCTACCACTCCAGACAAGGTCAATATGTAGGAAAACCACTTTACAGGTCATGAATATTTTTATTTGAATAATTACTTTCATGTTTAATTTTCATTGAATAAGTGCACATTTTGTTTAAGGGCCAGCTGAAGCATGCCTCTGTGTGTGGGATTTTCCCACTGTGTTAAGTCTCATTGGTGGCCTTCATCTATTTTCTGCTCTTTGCTCCCTATTTCCCTTCTCAATAATGATATAAAATGTCTTTTTAGTAAAATGTAAGCTACAACACAAAGGTCACTTAAAACTTTATACAATTTTATTGTTCAAGCAATTGGATCAACATATATATCAAAAATGACTCAATAACAGATTAATGTTCAACAGCGAATTTCTCTGTCGGAGTGGTCAGTAGAAAATGTAAATGTATCTGTATGTACAATGGCAATTAACACTCATCCTGCAATGCCTTCCTCACTGAAACGAAAAAAAGTTAAACATATTTTAATATTTAATTACAGAAAACTTTAAGACATTGTTTTCATCTGAAATACAAAACTGTTATTTCAAATACCTTGTTTTTAAAATAGAACAAACTAATCCACAAGATGCCATTTTCTGAAATGTCCAACAAAGCTGCCAAGAAAACCAAAATAAAGTACGAACAGCATTGAACACTGATATGCCTCAGAGTGTGACCTATCAGTTTAATTAAAAAAATATTGAGAATTCTTGACTGCAATGCCACAAAAAGGCTCACCCATGTCTCACTTCCAGAACTTTTATCATGTAGAGAGAAAAAAAAATGTGATAAAAATTTGAATTGAAAGATGCTGTTTCTTTTTATGGAATTCTAGATAAGGAGTTTGACTACCAGTTGTATATCAATATTTAAGTAATGTCAGCAGATATTTAGCAGGCACATATTATAAAGGCACAGCTCTCTGGTAAATGTAAACCTAGACTGTATAAAACATGTATTTAGTTTTAGTAAAGAAAATGGATAAAAAAAATATTACCAGAAAACAAACAGTCATGATATATCCAAGTAGTTGCTTTTAGTTGTACACATATGCATAAAAATGTTATACATCAAATGGCACCTTGTGGATTTTATTTAATTCAAATTTGACACTACTATATGAAAAGTTTAAGACAGGGTCTGTATAAATATTTTCCAAAAATGAATAAACTCATGATATTAAATTCCTAAAGAAAAGGTTCTTCATTTTCATCAAATAATTACTATTGAAATTTAATAACTGTTTTCTTCATTTCTTGTCTGAAACTTTCCAATATGAATAGGTTGTATATCATAAATTTCATAAAAAATCTCAGGAAATACCTTACATTGTACTTTTATAAAAAAATAAACCTACATTTGCTGTGCTATTTTAGTGTCTTATACATTGTATAACTAAGTTTTAAGGACAAAAAACTTTAAACTATCTCTACAAATATGTATTAAAGTAAATGAATTTGAACATTAGATCATTTAAAATTTCAATCAATCTGACTTAAATACTGTATATAATTAGGATTTTCATCAGTGGTGCTACAATCAATTTTTGGTCGGTCAACTATAATTTACATTATGGGGAAAAGGTTGTACTGTGTTAAAACTTGTTTAAACTTATAATTCAAATATTTAAAACAATTTGAATGGATTTTCTATGAATTTTCAAGAAACTTTATGTATTCTTTGGCATCTTTTATGTTGTTCTTTTTGCACAATCTTCCTTCAACCTAAACAGATTGGTACATAGAAAGAAAAGGGGTCAAAGAAACAAGCATAATTTAGAACTTTTCTAATGCTTATCTGTGTATTTTAAAATAACCTTATTTCAGAAATTATACATTTTAAAATGTTGAAAATTTATTCTGGTTTATGTATTTTAAATGATTTTTAATAGTAAAATTTCAACCCAGTGACTTTCAATTGCAGAATAAGTTTTTGTTTATAGCTATCTTGTGTTAATTTCAAGATGTTCTGTTTGTTGTCAAACTCTTTGGGAAATCTAGCCATTGTTTTGTATACTGTTATTCAAAAGAAGGAAAAGCTTCTGTAAAAGAATTTTGAAGGTACTTCCTGAGAGTTGTTTAGTGTAACCTTTGTAATAAGGTGGGATCTCTTTAGTATACCTCTATTACAATGTTCCCTTTATCATCCATAATGGTTGACGCCTTTTCTCCTGTCCAGTTCTGCTTTCTAGAAAGCTTGTTCAATCATTCAGTGGGATAAAGAAAACCATTCACATAACATGTAGTAAACAGTTCATATTAAAATCACACACTTCTCTCTAACATGCTTTTGAGTATTTGTGTCGGCTTTCTCATTTCATTCATGATTTTATCCCATGAATCTTTCTATTCAACACCAACCAATTATTCAATAAGAATACAGAATGATAAATGATAGCATCTACTC